>CM053622.1:507741736-507783648 GCA_028646595.1 Phalanger gymnotis
AGTGGGCCTGGGGCCAGAAGCAACTGCAGCTGAATTTCTAAAGCTGCCCTGCCTCCATTGCCTCAGGGGTGGAAGCCGAACCACAAACTCCATCCAGTCCCGCAGCTTTTCCCACTAACCTTCTCTGATGTCTTTGCTCTTTGTGGGTTGTGAGGTGTGGTACATGCCACAGCTCAGTAATTCAGCATGTTAGGGCACTCTCCGCTCCACTCCTGGTCTCGTCAGTCTGCTGCGCCGCGTGCGCTGGGCTCTGCTTGGCTCAGCTCCGCTCCCCTCAGCTGGGGGCTGGGAGTTCCGTTCGGAACAGACCTTACCCCTAGACCGTCCAGGCTGTCCTGAGCTGGAGCCCTGCTTCCCTCTGCTACTTTGTGGGTTCTGCAGTTCTAGAATTGGTTCAGAGCCATTTTTTTATAGGTTTTTGGAGGGACTTGGTGGGGAGCTCACGCCAGTTACTGCTTTCCAGTCGCCATCTTGGCTCCGCCCCCACATAATCAAATTTTTAACAGATTTTTTTTTTTTTTAAATTTTGAATTTGGAAAGCTCTCTCCTTCTCCCTCATACCTTGAGGAGGTAAGCAATATATTGATTATACATGTGAAATCATACAAAACATACTTCCATATTAGCTAAGCTGCAAAAGAAAATGCACACAACACAAACAAGAAAAATAAAGTAAAAGTATGCTTCAATGTGCACTTAAGAGTTTATCATATTTGGATGGACTGCATTTTTCTTCATGGATCTTTTGGAATTGTCTTGGATCATTGTCTTGATCAGAGTTCGAGTCTTTCACAGTTGATCATCCTTACAATATTGCCGTTACTGTGTACAATGATCTTTTGATTCTGCTTACTTCACTTTGGTTCAGTTAATATAGGTTATCCTAGGTTTTTCTGAAACCATCCTGCTCGTCATTTCTTATAGCACAACAGTATTCCATTGCAATCATCATGTTCAGCCATCATCCAATTGATGAGCGTCCTTCAATTTCTAATTCTTTGCCACTACAAAAAGAGCTGCTTTAAATATTTTTGTACACAGAGGTACTTACTAGTGGTACTGTTGGGTCAAAGGGTATGCACAGTTTTATAGTCTTTTGGATGTAGTTCTAAATTGTGCTCCAAAATGGTTGGACTAGTTTACCACTCCAACTGTAGATTAGTATCTCAATTTTTTCACATTCCCTCCAGCATTTGTCATTTTCCCTTTCTGTCATGTTGGCCAATCTGACAGGTATAAGGTGCTATTTCAGAGTTGCTTTATTTGCATTTCTCTAATCAGAGCACCTTCGACAGATAGGTGCTGCAATGGATAGAATGCAGGGCCTAGAGTCAAGAAGACCTGAGTTCAATTCAGGACTCAATCCAAAATTCTAATTTGCTTTCCACTTTCCTCAGCAATTTTTTCAAAAAGTTCTTGCCCCCCAAACTTGGGTTTTGGGGTTTATCAAACAGTAAACTATTATGGTCATTCACTACTATGCATTGTGTACCTAATCTATTCCACTTGTCTACCACTCCATCTCATAGTCAGTACCAAACTGTTTTAATGATTATCTTTGTAATATAGTTTGAAATCAGGTATCCTAGGCTGCCTTCCTTCACATTTTTTTCATTGATATTCTTGACCTTTTGTTTTTCCCTGTGAATTTTGTGATTATTTTTCTAGCTCTATAAAATAATATTTTGGTAGTTGACTGGCAAGGCACTAAGTAAATTAATTTAGGTAGAATTGTTATTTTCATCACACTAGTTTAGCCTACCCATAACCAATTAATATTTCTCTGTTTAGATGTCTTTATTTGTGTGAAATGTTTTGTAATTTTGTTCATATGATCCCTGAGTTTGTTGTGGCAGGTAGATGTCTTAAGTATTTTATATTGTCTGCAGTTGTTTTAAATGGAATTTCTCTTTCTATCTCTTCCTGCTGGGTTTTGTTGGTAGCACATAGAAATGTTGTTGATTTCATGATATTGATTTCATGTTGTTGTTCAGTCATTTCAGTTGTGTCCAACTCTTCCTGAACCCATTTGGGGTTTTCTTGGCAAAGATACCGAGGTAGTTTGTCATTTCCTTCTCCAGGTCTCTGAACAGATATAGAAAGTGAGGCAAACAGGGTCACACAGCTAATAAGTGTCTGACGTTAGATTTGAACTCAGGAAGATAAGTCTCCTTGACTCCAAGACCAGCACTCTATCCATTATGCCACTGCTAATGATTTATGTAACTTTATTTTAAATCCTGCTACTCTGCTAACATTGTTAAATTGTTTAAAGTAGTTTTTTCAACTGATTCTTTAGAATTCTCCAAGTATATCATCATGTCATTGCAAAGAATAATAGTTTTGGTTCCTCAATGCCTATTTTTATTATTCCAATTTCTTTCTTGTTTTATTGCTACAGCTAGCATTTCTAATAATGAATAATAGTAGTGATAAGGGACATCCTTGCTTCACCCCTGATCTTACGGGGAAGACTTCAAGATTATCCCTCTTATAAGATAATGCATAGTCTTGGTTTTAGATATGCTTTCTACTGTTTTTAATAGGAAGGGGTGCTGCATCTATTGATATAATCACATGATTTTTCTTTTTGTTATTGATATGGTAAATTATGCTGATAGTTTTCCTAATATTGAACCAGACCTGCATTCCTGGTATAAATCCCACCTGGTCATAATGTAAGACCTGAATTCAAATCCAGCCATACATTTATTAACTATGGGACCCTGGGAAGGTCACTTAATCCTATTTGCCTCAGTTTCCTCATCTCTTTAGAGCTAGAGAAGGAAATGGCAAACCACTCCAATATCTTCATGAAGAAAACCCCAAATGGGGTCATGAACAGTTGGGACACAGCTGAACGACACAACACAGTGAACACAACTAGGAGAACAATTTATACAGTAACACAGAATAATGCTAATCAACACACTGACCAAACAGAATTCCAAAGGACACATGATAAAGCAACCTTTCCACCTCAACAGAGAACTGACAGACTCGAGAGTGCACACTGAAGCATGTTTTCTTCCATTTCTTTCTTTTTTCTTGCTTTTGCTTTAAAGAGGATAAAGGCTGGAATAAGGCTAATGCAAAAATATGTTTTGTATTTATATATATGTGTATATTTGTAATGGATTTTATTTTTATTGCCTTTTCAATGAAGGGGGGAAATGGAGAATTTAAAATTCAAAATAAAATAAAACTGAACCTAAAATTTTTTTAAACAAAAATGTAGCTACACAACAAAAAATTTGTAGGAAATGATATAGACTGAAAAGAACCAGAACAATTTATACAATACAACAAACTTATACAGTAATTTGAAAAGATTAAGAACTCTGATCGATATAGTTGCCAAACATAATTCCAGAGGATCTGCAATGATGAACCATACTTACTCACCTCCTGAGAGAGAAAGGATGGACTCAGGGTACAAAATGAGGCATATATGTTTGGAATTTGTTTTGCTTAACTGCATATTTGTTGCAGAGGCTTTCTTTCTGTTTTTTTTTTTTTTACAATGGAGGGGAAAAATATTTGTTAGTTAAAAAAATTAAATGTAAAAATTGCGTATTACTAGTGGAGGTGATCAGATTTCTTCTCTTCTATCCTTTCCCTTCTTTGTAATAGAGTGGGGGTAGGAGAGAGGAAAAAATAAATAAAAGAAGACATGAGAGCAAAATATATATTTTATTATCATATTATATGACACAAGGGGAAGAAACTCACCTATAAAGCAGGTGATGGTAACAGAAAGCAGAATCCAAATAAGATGTCCTTGACAAGAAACACTGAAATGAGGAGATGGAGGCAGAGCCAAGAAGATAAAAGTGGTAGGTGGCAATGCAGTGAACCAAACGGGTCAAAGGAGGGAAAAACACACACAGAGACATATACAACTGTGTACAGAAATACACTTTAAAGAAAGGGAAATAGGAGGGAAAGAAAGTAAGAGAAAGTGGACAGTAAGAATAAAGGGGGGCAGATTAAGGGTGTAATGGCAATCAGAGTGGGACTTTTTTGTTTTCTCTTTTAGAATGCTAAGGTAATCAAGTACCTTTGTTGAGTCTTGCCTTTCAAATGTAATGGCAAGCAAAGGGGACTTTTTGTTGTCTTTTGTTTCTTTGATAGAATCAAGAAATCTTTGACCTGCTTAAGAAACAAGAAAGCCTAGTTCACATAGGTTTGAGTTGGCTGTGAAGCCTGAAGAAGCATCACATAGTTTTGAGTTGCATGGTTGTGACACCAAGACATGTTTATAAGATTTAAGTTTGGCGTTTTACCTTTCGGGGCACACTCATTGAAAGATTGTTGGTGATGAGACTCTGGCTAAACCATTGAAGCAGCCCACCCCATCCCTCACTTTGAAAACCCAGATGTTGGTGCTTCTCTGTTAAATATGTATTGTGATTTAGTTAGACAGAAATGTTGATCTGTTCGTATTATCTCTGTTTGTAATTTATGTTTATATTTGCTCTGAGGTCCAAGGTTCTGGTTTTTCCCCCTGAACTAAGTGAATGGTATATATATGTTTAATTAAAGTGAGATTATTAACTCTGTAAAGTTGCTTTCCTTAGAAAAGCAGATCAAAGAACCTGTGCTAGCAGCCTTCCTGTGTGCTGGTCTTACACCTCCACAGCAGCTGCTAGCAACACTGTTGTCACAAAGGGATGGTTTAGTGAGAAGCTAAACTTGTAAAGAGGGGACAGAAAACAAAGACAAGGAAAGGTATAAGATAATAGGATGGAAGGATATGCACATTTAGCAATCACAACTACGAATGTAAATGAGAAAAACTCATCCATGAAACATCAGAAGATAGCTTAATGGATCAGAAACAAGAATCTAATACTATGTTGTTTACAAGAAAAACACTTGACTCAGAAAGATACACACACAGTTAAAATATGGGGCTGAAGGAAAATCTATGCAATCTTCTGAACTAAAAAAGGCAGTGGGAGTAACCATGATCTCAGACAAGGCAACAACAAAACCAGACCTAATTAAAAGAGATAAAGAGGAAAGGAAGATAAGCATTTTGCTAAAAGATACTATAGACAATGAATTAATATCAGTATACTAAACAAAGATAACTTTTGACATTCATTTTTCAAAATTTTTAGTTCCAAGTTCTCTCCCTGCCTCCCTTGTGTCCCCTCTGAGAAGAAAAGCAATTTAATATAAGTTATACATTTGCAGTCATGTAAAACACATCTCCATAATAGTCATCCTGTGAAAGAAAACATGGACCAAAAACCCCTGCAAGAAAAATTTAAAAATTAAAAAAAAGTATGCTTCAATCTGTAATTAGACTCCATCAGCTCCTTCTCTGGAGGTGGACAGCATTTTTTATCATACATCCTTCAGTATTGTCTTGGATCATTGTATTGCTGAGAATAGCTAAGCTATTCACAGTTGATCTTCATCCAATATTGCTGTTACTGTGTTAAAGGTGTTCTCCTGATTCTGCTAATTTCACTTTGCATCAGTTCATGTAAGGCTTTTCAGGCTTTTTTGAGAGCATCCTGCTTGTCATTTCTTACAGTACTAGTAGAAGAGTATTTTTTTTTTTTTGCAACTTGTTCATCCATTTCCCATTGATGGGCATCCCTTCAATTTCCAATTCTTTGCCATCACAAAAAGAGCTGCTATAAATACTTGTGTGCTACAAATCTTTTTACTTTTTTATTTTTTAATCTGTTTGGGATACAGACCTAGTAGTTGTACTGATGGGATTACATGGTTTATAGATCTTTGGGTATCGTTCCAAACTGCTCTCCAGAATGGCTGAATCACTTCACAACTCCACCAACAATGCACTAGTGTTTCAATTTTCCCACATCCCCTCCAACACTTGTCATTTTCCTTTTCCGTCATATTAGCTAATCTGATAGGTGTAGGGTAGTATTTCAGTTATTTTAATTTGCCTTTCTCTAATCAACAGTGATTGAGAGCATTTTTTATGCCTATAGTTTTGCTTACTTCATCTGAAAACCTCCTTTATATTCTCTTGACCATTAATCAATTGGGGAATAGTTCTTATTTTCATAAATTTGGCTCAATTTTCTATATATTAGAGCTATTAGGCCTTTATCAGAGAAACTTGATATAATTTTTTTTTCAGTTATGATTACCATATATTTCTCTTCATCTTATTTCCCTACTTATCCTATTCTCCTTTTACTCTCTCTATCCTCAAAAGTGTTTTGCTTCTGACTACCACCTCCTCCAATCTGCCCTCCCTGCTATGAGCGCCCTGCCCTTTTCTTACTCCCTTCCCCTCTATTTTCTTGTAGGATAAGATAGATTTCTATACCCAATTTAGTGTGTATGTTATTCCCTCTTTGAGCCAATTCTGAACTCCTGTATATTCCCTTCCATTTAAAAGCTCTTTCATGCCTTTTATGTGAGAAAATTTATCCCATTTTATCTCTCCCTTTTCCCAGTGCATTCCTTTCTCACCCCCTAATTTTATTTTTTTATCATTCCAACATATTCAACTCATACTCATGTCCTCTAAGTGTACTCCTTCCAGCTGCCCTAATGATGAGAAAGTTCTTAGAAGTTACAAGTATCATCTTCCCATGCAAAAATAGAAACAGTTTAATTTTATTGACTCCCTTATGATTTCTCTTTCCTGTTTACCTTTGTATGTTTTTTTTGAGCCTTGTGTTTAAATGTCAAATTTTCTATTCAGCTCTGGTCTTTTCATCAGGAATGCCTTGAAAGTCCTCTATTTCATTGAATATCCATTTTTCTCCCCTTTAGGATTATGCTCAGTTTGCAAGGTAGGTGATTCTTGGTTGTAATCCTACCTCTTATGACCTCCTGAATATCATAATCTAAGTCCTTGATCCTTCAATGTAGAAGTTGCTAATCTTGTATTATCTTGACTGGCTCCATGATATCTGAAATGTTTCTTTGTGGCAGCTTAAAATATTTTCTCCTTGACCTGGGAGCTCTGGAATTTGGTTATAATATTTCTGGGAGTTTTCATTTTGGGATTTCTTTCAGGAGATGACTGATGGATTCTTTCAATTTCTATTTTGCCCTCTGGTTCTAGAACAGGGCTGTCCAAAATATGGCCCACAGGCTGCATGTGGCCTGCAGTGCAATTTTATTCAGCCTACCTGTGGGTTTTAATTTTCACGAGCAAAATAATAAAATAACAATTTGCATGGAATGCTATTAATTTTTTGTAATTCCATTGCTAATAAATAATCTCATTGATGTTAATTTTCTTTGGTGTTTTTAAGCAGTATTACAGACAGAACATATCTCACGGAATTTTCAGTCGATCAGTGGGATGCATTCCGTCCATACAATACAGACTAGTCAGTATGCACCTACCTTTATACTATTGTGTTGTTTTGTTTTTGCTTTCATACTTCCTGCCTTCGCCTGTAGTATTGATGATGTGCATTCCCTCACTTTCTAGTAGTGTACTGTATTTTTTATTCTGGGTGCAACCCTCGAATAATTATTTTAATGCGACCCTAAGATAACCTAAGGTTGGACAGCCCTGTTCTAGAATATCAGGACAGTTTTCCTTGATAATTTCTTGAAAGATTTGTCTAGGCTCTTTTTTTGATCATGGCTTTCGGGTAGTTCAATAATTCTTAAAAGATCTCTCCTGGATCTATTTTCCAGGTCAGTTGTTTTTCCAATAAGCCATTTCCCATTTTCTTTTATTTTTTTCAATTTTTAAAATTCTTTTGTGATATCACATGGAGTCATTAGCTTCCACTGGCTCAATTCTAATTTTTAAGAGATTATTTGCTTCATTGAGCTTTTATACTTCCTTTTCCATTTGGCTAATTCTACCTTTTAAAGAGTTTTTTCTTCAGTGAATTTTTGTACCTTTTTCTCCATTTGGGCAATTCTTCTTTGTAAAGATTTCTTCTCTTCAGTGAATTTTTGTATATACTTTTCTATCTGGCCAATTCTTCTTTTTAAGGAGTTCTCTTCAGTGGATTTTTGTGCCCTTTTAGCATTTGACCTATATATTTTTTAAGGTGTTTTCTTTGGTATTTTTTTGTGTTTCCTTTACCAAACTGCTAATTCTTCTTTTTAAAAAATGATTTTCTTGCTTCATTTGTGTTTCATTCATTCAAAAATTTCCCAGTCTTTCTTCTACTTCTCATTTGATTCTTAAAATCCTTTTATTGAGCTCTTCCAGGAATATCTTGGGTCTGAGACCAACTTACGTTTTTCGTTGAGTCTTTGGATGTAAGTAGTTTTGATTTTTCTTCCGAGTTTGTTTATCTTCCCTGTCACCACAGTAACTTTCTAAGGGCAGGTTCTTTTTTTATTGTTTTTTTTTTTTTTGTTGTTGTTCATTTTCCCAGCCTATTTCTTGACTAAAGTAGGGCTTTGCTCCCAGGATAGAGGAGGAACTGTCCCAAATTTCTCACTTTTTTTGCAGCTATTCTTAGAGATAGTTCTGAAAGTCTGTAAATTTTCAGTTCTTCCAAGGTGCTATAATCTAAGGAGAGGTGTGGTTACTGCTCTGGTCTGTGAGTGACCACAAGCATTCTTTTCCACTCTGGAGCTGTGCCCAGCATCCCCACTCTCCTGCTGCTGCAAGATATGGTATGCTACTGCTCCTTTTTGCCCTGGAACTGGGACCAAAGACTGATACCCAGATCCAAGTATGGACAATGCAACAGTCCTGCACCCAGTATAAGCAAAGAGACTGCTTTAATCCTTTCTGATCAGTTGTCCAAGCCCCTTGCTATATGTGAGCTGAGAGCTCTGGAAGCCACTGGTACCAATACTGATTCAGTCACCTCAATGCCTGCTGCTGGTTTGCTGGTGTGGCCTGCATTGGCCTAGCCTGTTCTGGAGCTTGCTCTACTCTCTTCCTGGTGCAACAGACCTTTACTGCTGACCTTTGTGTTGACTTGGAAAACTGTTTTACCAGTTGGGTTCTGCCACTTAAGAATTCATTTTGAAGCATTATTTAAAGTCGTTTGGAAGGGAATCTGGGAAAGCTCAGGTAAATCCTTGCCTTTTCTCCACTACCTTGGCCATTGATGCAAAAATTTTAAATATTAGCAAGGAGACCACAGCAACATATCACAAAGATTATAAATTATGAAGAGCCTGGATTTATACCAGGAATGCAGGACTACTCAAATGTTAGGAAAACTATAAACATAATTGGCCAAATAAAAACAAAACAACAAAAACCAAATGACTGTATGAATAAATATAGAAGAAGCTTTTGATTATATACAATACCCATTTCTGTTCAAAACACAAGAAAGCACAGAAGCTTTCCTTAATATGATAAGTGCTATCTAATTCCAAGTGCTAGAATTTTCTACAATGAGGATAATAAGGTAAAGGCCTTTCCAATAAGATCGGGGTAAAAGGACATCCATTATTAACATCATTATTCAATATAGTTCTAGAAATGCTAGTTATCACAATAAGACACAAAAAAGAAACTTAGGGAATAAGCATAAGGAAAGAAGAAACAGAATGATCAGCTTTTGCAGATGCCAAAATGGTTTATGTAGAGAACATGTAGAGTCAACTAAAATACTCATCATAACAAATAACTTCAGCAAAGTTATAGGATATAAAATAAATCCACACAAATTATCAGAACTGCTATATATTACCAACAAAATCCAGCAGGCAAGAAAAGAGAAATTACATTTAAAATAACTACAGACAATAAAAAATACTCAGAAATCTATCTGCCCAAAACACAGAGAATGTTTATGAACAAAATTATAAAACATTACTTCCCTGACAAGACACCTAAATAACTGAAGAAATATTAATCCCTTCATTGATAGGCCAAACCAATAGAACAAACTGACAATACTACCTAATTTGCTTATTTAGTGATACCAATCAAACTACCAAAGGATTATTTTATGGAACTGGAAAAATAATAATAATAAAATTCATCTGGAAGAACAAAATGTCAAGAATGTTAAGGAAATTAATAATTTAAAAAATACTAAGAAGGAAAGGGGCCTAGAAATAGCAGATCTCAAAAGTACACTAAAAAACTGTAATGATCAAAACAATTTAGTACTGGGTAAGAAACAGAGAGGCTGATCAATGGAATAGATTAAGTACACAATGTGCAGAAGCAAATGAACACAGCAACCTATTGTTTGATAAACCCAAAGATCTCAGTTATTGGGACAAAAACTCAAAATTCAACAAAAACTGCTGGGAAAACTGAAGAGTAGTCTAGAAGAACCTATGTATAGAACAATATCTCATACCCTATATCAAGATAAGCTCCAAATGAGTAGGTGATTTAGACATAAAAGGTGATATCATAAATTACATAAATTAGAATATGGAAGAAATAAACTGTCAGGTCTATGGAAAGGAGAAGAAGAGTTCATGAATAAACAAAGAGAGAATGTGACAGGGAGTAAAATGTACTAGTCTGATAAAATTTAAAAGTTTTTCCACAAGTGAAACCGTTATAATTAAAATTTTAAAAGCTAAAAACTGGGAAAGACTCTTTGCATTAAGTTTCCCTGATAAAGGTCTCATTTCTCAAATACATAAAGAGTTTATTCAAACTTATAAGAATAAGAACCATTCCCCAAATGATAATGGTCAAAGGATATGAATAGGCAGCTTTCAGAGGAAGAAATCCAAGTTATCAAAAGACATGCTATTGAAAAAAAAAAAGGTTAACAGAGAAATGAAAATTAAAAGAACCATAAAGCTCCATCTCATACCCATCAGATTGGTAGAGGAAAATGGCAGATGCTAGAGAGGTGATCAAAAAATATGTGATCAAAAAAATAGAACTGGTAGAACCGTTCTAGCCATTTTGGAAAGCAATTTGAGATTATGTCCAAAAACCTATTAAATTATATATACTCTCTGTCCCAGCAATACTGCTTCTGGGTCCATACTCCAAACAGATCAAAGAAAGAGGGAAAGGATCCATATGAACAAAAATATCTATAGCAGCTCTTTTTATGGTGGCAAAGAATTGGAAATTGAGGGGATGCCCTGATCAATTACAGAATGGTTGAACAAGTTGTGGTATATAATTGTGATGAAGTATTATTGTGCTACAGGAAATGACAAGCAGGATGGTTTCAGAAACACATAGTATGACATATGTGAACTGATGCAAAATGAAGTGAGCAGAACCAAGAGAACACGGAACATAGTAACAGCAATATTGTAAGGAGGATCAACTGTGAAAGGCTTAGCTATGCTCTGATCAAGACAATGATCTGAGACAATTCCAAAGAACTAATGATGAAAAATGCTATCTACCTCCAGAGAGAACTGATGAACTCTTGAGGATAAACTGAAATACAATTTTTTTACTTACTTTATTTTTCTTACAACATGGCTAATATGAAAATGTTTTACATGATTTCCCAATATATAATTGATATCATATTGCTTGCCTTCTCCATGAGTGGTAGAGAGGATGGAGGGAGGAAAGGAATTTGGAACTCAAATATTTAAAAAATGAATGTTAAAATACATAAATGATTTAAAAATATTTACAGTAGCCTTTTTTTTGTATTGGCAAAGAACTGGAAACAGAAGGAGTGCTCATCAATTGGGAAACGGTTGAACGAGTTAGGGCATATGAATGGAATGGAATATTGTTGTTTTTAAAGAAAATTATGAAGGAGATGGTTTCAGAGAAACCTGGAAAAATCTTGTGGTGATTCCATGTGAAGTGAACACAACAGATGGAACAATTTATACAACAACAACACCAATACCACTATTTTAAGGAAAAACCTCTAATCAACACAATAACCAACCACAATTCCAAAGGTTTGATTAATTAAGCATGCAACCTACTACCTAGACAGAGACTGAACTCAGGGTACAGACTGAGGCATGTATCTTTTTGTTAACAGCCAATGCAGAATTTGTTTTGATTGACAAACATGTGTTTAAGATTTTGTTTTTCTTGCCCTACAAGAAAGGAAGGGAAAAGGGGATGGGAGGGGAATAGGGTGACGGAGGGGAGGGCAGACTGGGGAACAGGGCAACCAAAGTGTACGCCATCTTGGAGTGGGGGGGGGGGAGGAAATGGGGAGAAAATTGGTAATTCAAACGCCTGTGAAAATCAATGCTGAAAACCAAACATGTCAAAAATAAATTAAAAAAAAAAAAGATTTTGTTTTTCTTGCTTTTTCAGTGAGAAGAAGAAAGGAGGAACAAAAGGATGTGAATCTTTTTAAAAAACAGAGTTAAAAAAATGGAATCCTATAAAGCTTTTAAAGACTAGCATGCTGTGATACTATATAAATTGTTCGGGAAAATATGAAGAACATATCCTACCAATTTGCTTTAATCAAACAAATAAAATTTTGATATCTGTACAAGGGAGCAATAAATCAGAAAAAGAAACTGTAAGCCATGATATCTAATGCATATTGATGCAAAAATACTGAATGAAGGATTATGTGCTATGATCAGGATGAATTTATACCAGAAATACAGGGATGGCTCAACAATAGGAAAATTTAATTTAAATTAAAAATTAATTTAATAGATCATATTAACAACAATAAATTTCATAAGCACACATTTTATTCAGCAGAAAAACATAGGTTTAAATGGACCTTTCTTTATAATGTTAAGCTGAATCTATCAAAAACCAAGACCTAAAATTTATTCATAATAGAGAAATACTACAGATCTTTCTAGTAACATCAGGGATAAAGAGATCCAGTCAAAAATGATTAAAGAAGAGGAAGCAATAATTGTCTAGGTCTCTTCCATAATAGAGTTCAACAAAAACTGAAAGACAGCACCAGAATGAATTTGATGCAATGAGAAATCACAGTGGGTCAATTTTTTTTTTTTTTTAGGATCAGTCAGCATAGGAAGATAGTCTTGCTAGTACCAGGGAGGGCCATCCAGACAGCAAGGCATGGAGCCCTCTAGCATAGGGGCTGGGTTGGGGCCTAGAGCTGTATACTAGGAAAGAGAGCAGAAAATGTTATTTACAGAAAACACACTTGAAACTTCACACAGTTAAATAAGCGCCAGAAGCAAAAACTGTTTTTTTAAAGTTATTATGCACAACAAAATAGACTTGGTTGAAAGAGATAAACAGGGAAACATTTTATGCTTAAAGACACCACCAACAATAAACTCATGTCAATATTTAAGCTATTAAATGATTAATTAAATGCTATCAATTCTTAAGCTACTAAAGTTTAAAACTGCACTAAGACTTCCGTGACACCAAGCGTATGTATCAAAGGCAAAATACCTAAACACTTACAGGTACAGAGAAAAATAGTAAAGTTAAGAAATTATGGGACCCTAACATACCCTTTTAAAAACCTATACAAATCTAACAGCAGGGAAAAAAAAAAGAAATAAAAGGAAAAAGAAAAGAAGGGAAAGAATTTAATGACCCGAAGAGAATTTTTTGAAGAGGTAGATATAATAGCTCTCTGGCAATTACTGACTGGGAATAGAAAGGTGTACACATACTTCACAGCTGCTCATAACAATATCTTTACATGCATTAGGGCATAAAAATCTCACAAAAAGGCTGAAAAGAAAAAATATTTGCCATCCTTTAATCTCCACAATGCAATAAAAATTGTATCACTGAAACAATTAAAAATTAATGGAAGGCAATAATTTAATCCTAAAGAAATGGTAGTTCAAAAAGCATATAACATAAAAACAACAGATTTCAAATAAATCAAATAAAATAACAGCTGTTTGACAATATATAAAAATTTATGGGATACTACCAAAGTTTTCCTTGGGGAAAATTTCCATCTTTAAATACTTTCATCAGCAAAAGACCAAAAGAATAGATTAATTGGTCACACAACTAAAAAACAAAAACAGAAAAACCCAGAATTTTAAAAACTCCAACTAAAACACATCAGAATAGAAATTCTGAAATAGACAAAACTGAATGAAAAAAATAGAATCAATAAATAAAAGTAGGCTATTGTTTTTGAAAAGAAAAAAGAACAAAAACAAATTACCAGTATCAAAAATTGTAAGAGAAAATCCAAAACAAATAAAGAAAAAAATAAAGGAAAACTTAAAACTATTTAACACAACTACACATCAGCAGAACTGACAAATGAAATGAATGAATTTTTCAAAAAAAATAACAGAACAAGAAATAGTAACCTTGAGATCAGGGATAAACCAAAAATGTCCTTTTCCACCATTATAATTTAATACAATTCTAGAAGTTCTAACTATAGTAATGAGAAAAAAAATTTGAGAGAATAAAGCACGGACAATAGGGAAAGAAAATTATCACTATTTGCAGATAGTATGATGATTTACCTAAAGAACCAAAGAACTAAAACCTTTGCTGAAACAATGACTTCAATAAAGTGGCATTCACAGCATCAAAAGGGGGAGAAGTCAGAATGTATGTGAGTGACAGGATAAAGGAGGAAAAGGCTAAAACTATCAAAGATCTTGAAGAAAAAATTTCAATTAAGAACCTGGAGCACAACCATTCCTGAACAGATAAGTGGTCAAAGGGCAGCTAGGTGCTAGGTGGCATAGTAGATAGAGTCCCAGCCAGGCCTGGAGTCAGAAGACTCATATTCCTGAGTTCAAATCTGGCCTCAGCCATTAACTAGCTGTGTGACCCTGGGCAAGTCACTTAACCCTGTTTGCCTCAACTTCCTCATCTGTAAAATTAGCTGGAGAGCAAAATGGCAAACCACTCCATTATCTTTGCCAAGAAAACCTCAAATGGGGTAAGGAAGAGTTGGACACAACTGAAAAACAACAGCACAAAACCAACAAAGGATATGAACAAATAATTCTTAAAAGGACTGCAAACTGTTAACAGATATGAAAAAAATACTTCCAATAAAAGAATAAAAAAAATGCAAATTATAAAAAAAAACCCTGAGGGATTGTCACCTTATACCCCAGAAAATTGGCAAAAATTAAAAATAGATGGGAATAGTTAATGTTGGAGAGTTTTCAGGAAGATAGGCACACTAGTAGATTGCTGACAGAGCTAAGAATCAGTACAATCATTTTAGGAAACAATAATTAACTATGTAATTAAAGTGAATAAAATGTCCATACTCACTGACGCAGAGACTATCATATTAGAGGTCATTGATAAAAGTCCTTACAAACACCAAAATATTTACCACAGTACTTTTCATGGTAGCAAAGAACTGGAAACAAAAAATGCCTAACAAACGGGAAATGGCTAAACAAATTGTGGTACTTGAATGTAATGGAATATTACTATGTTGTAAGAAACAAGGAGTAAGATGAATATAGAGAATGAGAAACATTTACATGAACTGATGCAGAGTATAGATTAAGCAATACCAAGAAAACAATATACACAATGGCTACAACAATGGAAATGGAAAGAATAACAATCACAGTACAATTTAAAATAAATGTTGCAAAGTTATAAAGAATAAGTATGCCCCAAATGAAAAGACACTTTCTTTTGCTGGTGTGAGAGATCTATGGGCGTGGTATTATATTGCATAATTTCCAGATTTTTTTCAAAAGTACTGATCAGAATAGCCGTATTTTCCTCTTATTCTCTTTATTCAAAAAAAATACTGCTATAAAAGATCTCTGGAAGAGCAAGAATTAGAGGGATATGGGGAAAACATAAGTGATATAAAACAGGATATCAACAAAAAATAAGTTTTTAAAAATTAGAGCACAAGCAGACAAATAAAGACAGAGGATGCTAAAATCAACACAGAGAGGATACTAAAATAAGGATACGTAATATCAAAAAGATTATAAATTTTAAAAAATAAGTATTACAATAGAGGCAGCTAGGTGGTGCAGCACCAGCCTTGGAGTCAGGAGGACCTGAGTTCAAATGGGGCCTCAGACACTTGACACTTACTAGCTGTGTGACCTTGGGCATGTCACTTAACCCCAACTGCCTTGCCAAAAAAAAAAAAAGTATCACAAGACAAGGAAAACTGAACCAATACCTGGTGATTCAAAACCCCATGGAATTCCTAAAAAGAATAAAACCACAACAGGATTTCCCAGAATGCTCTGAAACAGAAAATCAGAATTTTCCAGAATGGTTCAACAAGAAATTTCCTCTTTTCAAAAGAAAACCATGTGTGAAGTTAATAATGTCAAAAGGTATGGCCTAATGACATAAATAATTAGAAGATTGGAAAAATGTATATGCAGAGTACTAAGTATCCTCAAAGAAATGAAGAGGGAGAGAACAAAGCTGGAATACAAATATGACATAATGAAAGGACAATCTGGAAGAGAAGTAAAAGGCAATAACTTTTGAATGCCAGTCAAGATAAACTCCCTGAATAGAGGCAGGTGGCCCAGTTCCCCTCAACTCAATCCAACAAAACCCTGAAATTTTCATCAGACTAAATAATACAACAGTATTGTTTCTACCTTCACAAAAGTCAAAACCTATGCTCTCCACTTACATAGCTACCACACCTTGGTATATGCCCTCATCTCTCATCCCCTCATGCCAGGACTAGTGCCATAAATAGACTTCTGGTTGTTCTCCCTCCCTCAAGTCTCTATCTACTCCAATCCTTCCTCCACTCAGCTACCAAAGAGATTTTCTGAAAGTATAAGCCTGACAAGGTCACTAACCTTGTCTAATCCTTAGTAAACTTCCCTTGGCCCCCTTTTATTTCTAGGATCAAATATAAAACACTGTCATTTGAAGCCTTTCATAACCTGGTCTCTTTGCTACCTTTCCAGTCTTCTTAGACTTTACTTCCCCCTCTATATCTTACAGCTACTTGATGTTCCTCACAAACAACACTCCGCCATCTCCCAACCCCATGCTTTTCATGTTTTGCCTATACGTATTTGTTATAAGAGGGGGAGAAGGGGAAAAAGTGAGTTTGTGGGTAGTAATAAATATGGAAAAAAGAAGAAAGGTACATTTTTTTCATTTAAATTAATTTATAGTTAATTCTAAATGCTAGTTGTACTGTTGATTTTCAATAAAACACACGATATAAATAAAGGAGGTGGAGTTCAATGGACTCTGCACAATGCCCTCATGCTTTGGTTGATGACTTCTCATTGATAAAAGTCATTGAGAAAAAGAGGGGAAGAAAACATACAATGTTACATGGAAAGACAAATTGCAATTACAGTTGAAGGAACCAAGGAGGAGATAGTATAATGAGACTCACCAAAAAAAATGACTCACAAGTATATCTTATCCTCACACTACAAAAATATCCACAGAATAGTGTATGTGTTCATGAGAAGTGGCTAATAATGGAAAAAATGACACATCGGGTTTGATGGACACAAACATTTCAAGATTAGAAGAAAAAAAAGCAGGGTAACCAGAGATCTAGTTCATAGTACTACCGGGTTCCATTAGAAATGATTGCATAACACATATTATGTTGTAATATAGTAATATTACACTTAGGACCCATAAAAATAATTCAGAACAGTGCTAAAAGCTGAATTGGAAGCTCAATAAATTGCTGACTTGTGTGGTCCTAAATTTAATTTATAGATTTTATATCTGTCTTTAACCAAGCAATATACAGAAAATGAAGATTCATAATTTAATGCTATTTTTAAAATGACTATTTTAGGCATGGCATGATTTATTTACTGTGTAGAATCTTCCTTTTATTACCTTTTGGTGGCTGTTGCATTTTAGACTTCTTTTGTTTTTCCTTTTCATTGCCTCCTGATTTTGTGGAGAGAAAAGCTGTTGAAGCAAATTCTCGAAGCCCCCATGCTTTTAGTTGTACGGTCTGAAAAAAAAGTAATTGTAGGTATTTCTTAATACAATGTCAGTCAATTTCATTTATTCTGGCTAATAATTGTTTTGTACTCACAAAATATAAAGAGGAACTTTTAAACCTGTCTTTTTACTGACAAGAATCTAAGGTGCATCTGCAAAATATTATCACTTCTTTCTGCTTTGAACTTAAACGAATTAGAAAATCGAAAGTGGCTATTTACAGATAAAATATGAATGGTTCAAAAAAATCTCCTAGCTCTTGATCTGTAAAATTTTATAAGCTCTAAACCAAATTATTTTATGTGATTTGACATCTATCTTAAATTATTTTCCTTTCCCCCTCCTTTCCCTTATTAACAAAACCTTCTTATATCTATATTTACGAACCCAGATTTTACTGACACAATATTCACACTTTATAGTAGGCTCTTTTGGGCAAACACAATCTTCTTTCTCACTGGCTTGTGTAAAACAGGGTGTGTTGTTGCCAAAGACTGACTGGTAATACCTTGGGTAAACTGATTCAACCAAACCTGACTTCAGTTTCTCCCCTTGCTAGATGAGATAAAAGACATTTTAATCGCATAAATCACGAGCCAACTGGACTGACAAAGATGATGTCTATAAATCACACAAAGCTCCTGTGATTAAAGAGGAGGATGTGAAAAGGATGGGAAATTTTTGTTCTTGCACTGGCTTAGTGGAATCCATTCTCCTTTTCATGGACCAAGCTACAGTCAATGTCAAATTAACGTACACAGTAACAGATTCCGGCAAGATAAGACTCACGTGACCTGTCGGCCGGCAGAGGGCGACCTTCGTCCACCCGCAGCACATGCGCAGAGCGACTACTAAACCGCCTCCCTTCCTCCCCTTCCCCTCCCCCTCCAGTCTCGACGCGCCCAGTCGGGGACCCTTCGGGGATCCCCGTTCTGAGCCTCTAAGGGATCCCTCTGCCTGCTCAAGCCCCTCTTGACCTTACCTTCAATACCGCCCCTCGGCCCAGTCCCAGGACAGAGGAAAAGGCCATGGCGGTAGTGTTGGGGGAACTCTAGGCGAGGGTGACACGTCCAGAGGACAGCGGCTGGCCTCCCCTAGAGCTCGAGCTCTCTTCTCTTCGCCTAGGCGTGAGCACGATATTGGCCAATCCCAAGCCGGGGGCGGGGCCAGAGCTTGCCTTCCTCCGGGCGGGGGAGTAGGGGCGGGTCACAGCTCAGGGCCCTGGCAACACGAAGCTCCGCCCCCTCATTCCCCCCCCCCCCCCCCCCCCCCCCCCCCCCCCGCCCCTTAGCGCCCTCTAGTCTCCCGACGGACCCCGCCCCCAGGGAAAGGCGAACTGGAAGCCCTGATAGCCCTGCAGTCTCGCCCCAAGTTCCGATTGTGCCGAGGTCACGAGTGGGACGTAGACAGCCTTATAAAGCAGTCTCTGGTTTTAAAAAACCAACGAACAAACAAAGACGAAGAAATACCTTTAGCAGCATCCAACCTTATGCGGTGCTGTTAAGAGGCAGTTCCGGTAGAATAATGTGTATTGACCTTTTCAGAACTTTAAAATGCTGTATAAACGTCTCTTCTGATTTCTGTAGGCCTTTTTCTCCTTCCTCCATCCTCACCCCCAAGACCAAGCGAACTGGAGAATTCCACTTTTCCAGTAAACTTTTTTTTTTACTTAAATTGCCCTAATGTATCGGGCAGAATTTCCCCTTAGTCCATCCTCATCTAGCAGAGTGCTCTGTATTCACTATGGCCATTTGAAGTATAGCTCATTGACTTCCTCTGTTGTGAATACTACCTCTACTGATGAACCCCGTTTTTATTCACTCCTTTTCTATGTCATTCTACAAATCTGTAGAACACACATCTCAGTGCTCTTGTGGACTTCCACTGATTCTTTTAATATTTTGTGGACACCAGATAAGTACAAATTGCAGGTTTTTAAATTTTACATTTTTAATTAAACTTTAAGTCTTATTGATAACTTTTAAAAATTTACATCACAATCAATTCCAAATATGTCTCTCCTTGCCCATACCTTCACCTAGTAAGTCTTCCCTTTAAAAGAACAATGATAACCAAAAAGCAGAACCAACACAGTGAACTCATCTGACCAAAAAATTCAATAACCTGGGTTTGCCTGGTCTTTAAACAAAGGAGACAGTTCCTCATCTCTTCTTCGGGGATGATTGATCCTTATAATGACACAGAATTCAACTTTGTTTTAGTGGGTTTTTTCCTTTATATTATTTATATTCATTGTGGATTCCCCCCTGGTTTTGCTTGCTTCACTGTATGAGTTCATACAAGTTCATGCAAATCTATATTTCTCTAAATTTCTCATATTTTTTGTTTCTCACAGAATAATAATATTCCTTTACATTCATGTACTAGTTTGTTTAAGCATTCTTCAGTCACTGTGTACCACTTTGTTTCCAGTTCTTTGCTATCGCAAAAGTCCTATGAGCATTTTCACATGTGTGTGTATACATACACCTACATGCATATATATGGATGGAATTTTGGTCTTTGAACTTCTTGGATCATATGCCCAGAAGCATGAATTCGATGAAAGGTATGGATATTTTAGTCATTTTTTCTCATAACTCCAAATTGTTTTCTATAAATGTATTAGTGTGCCTACTCTCCTGTAGCCCCTTCCAACATGGTCTATTTCCATCTTTCATCATCACTGCCATTTTTCTGGGTGTGATGGATATCTTACAGTTGTTTTAATTTGCATTATTAGTGCTTTGGACCAATCTTTTAAATAATTGATGGTAGTTAGCAATTCTTTTATAAACCATTCTGATATTTTGACTACTTTTCTATTGGGCAATGGCCTTTGGTCGTCTACATTTGTGTTAGTTCCCTCTATCTTGGTTATCAGGCCTTTATCAGAGGAATTTGACAAAATATCCCCTATTTCCGCCCTCCCCCTTCCATTGATAGTCTTTTTTCTTATCCTACTTTCATTGATATTTTTTATGCACAAGCTTTTTAAATTTTAGGATAGGAACTGGACCTGTGATTTCTTTTGTATAGGGTATTTCCAGAAGAGGAAACACCGTAGGGCAGCTAGGTGGTGCAGTCGGTAGAGATTGGAGTCAGGAAAACTCATCTTATTGAGTTGAAATCTGGCCTCAGCTGTGTGACCCTGGGCAAGTCACTTCACCCTGTTTGTCTCAGTTCCTCATCTGTAAAATGAGCTGGAGAGGAAATGGCAAACCACTCCAGTATTTTTTCTAAGAAAACTCCAAATGGGGTCACAGGAGACTAAAAACTTTGCAATTCAGTCTTAGAGAGTTGCCTAGAGCACCAAGAAAAGTGACTTCAGCATCAACTAAGTCAAGGCAACCTGAACTGGCTTCAAGGCCAGATCTCTGTTATTGTTTGCTGTCTGTTTTTTATTTCTTTTTTTTTTTTCAGACCTGAAACTGCTTTTATTGAACAAGAATTAGGCACAAGGGGCATTAGTAATCCTGTGGTTTACACAATGCCTTGGAGAAGTTATTTTTCAGAGGATCTACATAATAATCCATTTCCAAATATGTTACAAATTGGTTTCAGTACATCAGGCCCTTAATTTCATATAGTTGAAACTGTATTTTTCTTTCATAATCTTCTCTATGTATTTTCTCTGTCTTAGTCCTAGTTGAGAAAGGTACATCCTTCTATACTCCTATATCTTTTTGTGATATGACCTTTTATGAGAGGCAACATGGGGTAATAGATTGAAAGTTCTGGCTCTAATGTTACAACTCCAACACATACTGGCTGTGTAACCCTGGGCAATTCTCAGGACTTTCAACAGCTTTCTAAGATTGTAAGTTTCAAAGGACATGCCATTGGTAGAACTCTGGAGTTTCCTTGTCTAGGAGTTTCCAATACCAGTGAAATCACAGGTCTAGTGCCTATCCCTATCTCTGAGGCTTTTTTATATTTCCTTTGTATATCTGATGGAATCCTGATAAAGCTGCCCCCAGCCCCAAAATTCGAACTTCCATATAGGCCCCATTGAACAGCAGGCCCACTGCACCTATTTCGCCACTCCCCCCACCCTGCGGTCAATATCCTAACTTCTTCATATATGCCTTACTGCTCACTAGAACAACAGGTGCGTCCATGAACTCATATTTCTCACAGAAACAGCAGGCATGTCCACGTGATGGGATCTCAGCCACTGCCTCTAGCTAGCCACTGCCCCTAGACCCATTCCTCATATTTTCCACAGAAACAGCAGGTGTGTCCATGCACTCAACCACAACCACATCCGTCTAGTCTCAGACAGGACCACAGTAGTCAGCCAATCAGAAAGCAGCCCTACCAGGATGTCCAAGTAGGATGTGGACCCCAAAACAATAGAAGAAACTTTCCCTAAGGCACTTGCGCAGTAATAGTAAAGACCTGACTTAGAGTAAACTTACGATGGAGAGAGGCTTATTATATCATTATTATACATACCCTCCCAAATGGGTTTTTCTATATGCATTGTGGGTAATCTCATGCACAGTTCCACTGTGGCTGGGACCCCTCCCCTATTACCTCATCCCTTAACAAACCCTTCCTGCTTTTTTAATATTCATAATTTCTGTTATGTAATTGCATCTTTACACTATAAAAGTCCAACTTGCTTTCTCTGAAGTCGCTGGTTCCTTTTGGAACTTAGCCCAATCCATGAGAGGTGACAATCTCAATAAATTGTCTAAACTTGGATTAGAGGTGGTCTGACTCTGAATTTTTTGAGACACTTCCACCAAAACACATAATGAAATCTCAACAGTTTTTGACATCCCTGGGTGGGCAGAGACTAACCTCAACATATCCATTTGAAATTGGGAGGGCAGAGAGTTATATAGTATAGGGTATTAGGTTCTCATGCCAGTTGACAAAAGCCTACAAAAACCATTATCTACCTCTGGGCTGTCCAACCTTAGGTTTTTATTGAAACAATTGACAATACATTTCGATTTGCCATTTTAGCGGGAGCTCTGTGGTAGCTCTTCTTCTTTTACTAAAGCATTTATGTAAATTTCTATACTTGTAGGTAGCCACATAAATTGCACTGCCCCTCAGGCTGCATTTTGGATAGCCCTGATGTACCTGAAGTATAATATCATGCAAAATGGCACTCAACATATATGTTGGAGTGGGTTACTAAAAAAAACCCCAACAACAATTGGGGAGTATGAATCTGTGATTTTATCTGTATAAACAGATTGGTGAATCTCTGCTGAAACAGATTGGTGAATCCCAAGTAGGATCAATTAATTTATTGCCCAACTTGATGGTTCTGAAAAAAAGCTCATTTCTCAGTTATCATTATAACAAAGCTATATATCTATTCCTATGATTTCCATTTCCATTTAATGGACTACAATATAATGCAAACATAACATTTATATGCACTGGGAAGCCAAAAAAAAAAAAAATGCGTGACTTACTTTATTTTGGTGGTCTGGAACCAAACCTGCAATATCTGTGAGTATGTCTACAGCCTGTAGAGACAAAGATTTGGGAAATGAATTGGATAGTCAACATTAAAGTGAAGGTGAGACCCGACACACGATAAGGGAGTCCATACCAGGACACAAGATTGTCTGGACAGGACACAAGATAAGGGAGTCCAGACAGATAAGGGGAGGAGACTTCAGGGTGTCAGGGAGAGAAACTCATCCCTTAGGGTACCTTTGTATTAAGATACATTAGGATGTCCCCAGGAAAAAAGCACTTTAGTCCTTAGGGCACTGTTTGCACCCACATCATTTCCCCACTCAACCACTAGGCAGGAGAATTCTTTCTGGGGGGAAAAAGGGGCGAAGGTCGTTGTCTTCAGTGGTTGTTTCCTGCTGAACAGGGATGAAGAGTCCATTGCAGGGGCCAAGAATAGGTTGAGGAGAAGTGATCAGCGTAGGGGTGTGGAATGCAGTGTTGTCTCAGTCCAGGGTGGAGAGAGGCAAACCACTCTGGCACACCAAGGGTAGGGGTTGGTAGCTTAAAAGCTGAAAGTGGAATTTCTGCAGGTGAAAAGATACAAAGTGAACGAACCAGGAGGTTAAACAAGCAGGGACCAAATATAAGAGCAAATAAAATGATTAATAACAAGGTCAGAATGAGCGCAAGAAGGGGGAGGAAACATGATCCCCAGGAAGAGGTAGGGGGAGATACCAGGCAGGAGTGGATGTCTTGCATCTAAGAGGCTGCCGGTAATGTCCTTCAAGTGTTCAAAGGATAAATTTCATGCAGAGTTTCCAGGGAAGAGGGGGAAAGCCATGGGGAGGTAAGCTAGTATCTTGGGAATGATGGTGACACACCCAGTGACCCTGCACTCTGCCCTGCCCCACAGAGTTCCCTATTTGAATTAAGGCATTAGGCTTCCAGGCTTGAGGAAGCGGGCCTAACCCTAGGCACAGGGTGGGAATCAGGAATCAGTGGGCAAGAAACAGAAGTGGTTCAGGGTAGGGCCCAGGATCCAGCATAGATAGAAAGCACACAGGCAAGTCCCCAAGGTGAGGGGCTTCAATGCAGTCTTCTTTGATCTCTTTTCTGGCTAGTCACACCCTCAATCTTATCTCACATCTCACATTCTGCCTCCTACTTGCTTCATCTGCCTCAGCATTCCTGTCTTCCTCACTATACACCCAAATGCTTTTTGAGAGAGGGACAAAGGAGCTGTCCCTGCCTGAGTGTGGGGTATGGAGGGCAGTAAAATGAGGCTGAAGCAGCATCCGGGGGATGAGGAAAGTGTGGAACAGGAATCCTTGTTGCATGACCATCTGCAGGTGGACAGCCAGTAGTCTAGAAGACATGAATCTGACAGACAAGTTTGATGTGCAGGGCCCAAATAGGGAAACTGAGTCAGACAGAAGTTAAGTGACATCCCTACATCAATGTCTGAACCTGGATTTTAACTTAGTTCTTCCTGATTCTAAGTCCAGCCTTTGATCTACCACCTAGCTGCCTGAAAAAGGACAAGTGACAGTAAATCCAACGTCACGGATCACTTAGACACGTGTATGGAGCTATCTCAGGCCTATAACCAATTAGTGATTGTTTCACTGTTGCTCTGCTGACTGCCTCAGCAACCACTGCTGCCTACGCACCTACTACTAGTTCTGTTAAATGTTAATGCATCACTAGTAAAACCTCCTTAAGTGACTCTTGGAGTCACTCCTTCTTGGAAGAATTCAAACGGACCAGCTGGTTGGGCAATGGGGCAAGCTGGGGATCCAGGTTCCTATGGTAGGGACTGTTGTACTCACTCCCCCTAGCTCATGAACCATTGCTGCAAATAGGGATCATTCAGGCAGGTACGTAGCTGTACCAATATCCTGATGAGCATAGCACTGCGATTAGGACTTGAAACCTAGGGCTAGAGGTCTCAAATTCATTCCTCAGCAATAGGGAACTCCTTTCCCTCCTTAAGGATGCTGACCAAGGCTGTGACTAGGACCTCTGGCTGCTGACACCACCAGGGCCAGGTCTTCACATGTCTCAGCAACAGGGAATCCTTCCCCCACAGTGATCAAGACAAGGCCAGTGCCAGTAGGCCCTACAAGGGCCCTACAGGGTAAAATTTTTCCCCCTTAGAGGCCCCTACAGAAAGACTGGTCCCTTCTTTCACAAAGGCTAAATAATGGACATCTCACCTCCATCCAGGGACTCAGAATTACTATAGTCAGCTAGAGGATCTTCTTCCAAGTAGATATACCTTTACCTTAGTTATGTAGCAAAAGTTTCACCTCTTTCATGCTATTAGAAATTAAAATACTTTCCAACAATACCACCCCATGGTCCCCCAAGTCCTCTTTGGGAAGGAATTGTCTGAATCATCTGAAAGAAAGGACACTTTCCAAATGAGTGAAACCTGAACTTTTTTTTTTTTTCCAGGATATACAGAATCATCTGAAGAGAAACAGTGATTGTTCTGGGGAAGGGCCAGAGAGGGTCAGCCAGAATTAAGTCCAAAAAAATGGAAAATTTTTATTGTTTAGGAGACTGTATTCCAGAAACCACTGGTCCAGAAAGCCCTTACCTTTCCTAGGAGTGTCATTAATTTGTTGCAAACATGTATATTCAAACTTGTTAGGGCATAATTTGCACTAGTAAGTTTAATGATTTTTTTTTTTTAACTCTTCAATTATTGGCTAGTGTTAATTTTGTCACAAATTCAAACCTGAAGTAAGAGAGCTAGCATTAGGCCCATCTGTAACATTTGACAGTTGATCATTGGGAAGAGATGAGATGGTCTATTGGCTCAAATTATGTTTGAACTGGGGAACAGAAATGTAAATATGAAGGGTGGATTTATCAGATGGTAGAACAAGGCATCAATGGGCACTATTTTCTATGGGACAGGGAAAGTGATTACCCCAGGCAGAGTAATTAGCATTGTGGGTATTGGAGGAGACTGACCATTAAAGTTTAAAAAAAGCTTATTCAAGAGAGATCTCACTCAAGGGGGAGTTGCCTGAAGTCCCTAGTGTAGCATGATGGGGTTCAGGACATGATGAAGACCTCATTTTGGCTTCTTTTCAGTCTTTTCCTTCAGCAACCTGGAGTGAAGTTGGCACGTCAAGTTGGCACGTCCATTTTCACTCTAGAAGCTGGAAGCCAGAAGTGTCTAAAGGCAAAAGAGACTGAAGAGATACCCCGAACAGAATGAAGAGACCCAAGAGACTAGAAGGGCTCTCCCAGCTCTGCCCTGATTCCGGCCAATGAGGAGAGAGTCCCGTACCAATGCGCTTTGCGACTCTGGCGACATAGTCACGTTCGACTATTTCAGTTGTGTTTTTGTACCAGTGTAAAGGCCGATTTGCCCAGGCCATCGGATTGCCAGGCTGTGGAGGGCTTTAGGAGAATTACTGTGGCACGTGTATGGAAAATGGATTTATTAGACACTTGAGACAGTGACCCCGATTAGCAGTTGTCTAGATGAGAGGTAGGGAGAACCTGAAGATTCCTCGGTGGCCGTGTGAATAGAAAGAAGTGGGGTGGGATGCAAGACACGTTGACGACGTGAACATCTCTTTTGTGGTGAAGTCTCTACAGATCACTGAATGCCATGCGGTATATAAGGGACAGACACATAGAGACTCCTCGGGACATTTCCTTTCAATTAACCCTTTACTGCATTTGATACTTGCTGCAGCCCTAACCTCACAAGATTGTTAGGAGGCACCGATGTGACCATGTATGTAACACGTTCAACATAATTTACAACGTTAACTCGACTATGAGACACATGGGGGACGGAGGCTGTGCGAGGCATCTGCGCACGCGCCTTTACTCCCGGAGGGGGGTGTGTGTGTGGGGGGGGTAGGGGTGGGGGTGTGTGTCCTCCTTCCCTACAGCCCAGCGTTCGGCTCCGAGCGAGCTCGTGACGTCAGCACGCGGGGCGTGCGGAAGCCTGCGCGCGCCGGCTCGTCCCCGGGGCTCATGGCGGGTTGTGCCACTCTGGACGTGTCCCGAAACGGGCTGGTGGTGAGGGGCGGCAGCCGATTTCTGGCAACAGGTACAGACTGCAGGTTAGTCGGGCTGGGGCCGAGGAGCCGGGGAGCCGGGGAGCCGGAGAGTCCCGGGACGTTACCTAGCTCCCGAGCTCCCCACGGATCCCCGTTTTGGGGCCAGTGACATAGATGGTTGCGGGCGGCCGCTGGAGTGTTTCTCCTCCTCTTGCTGCGCCTCTCGGCTTCCCGCATGCCGAACAGGTTAGAGTTGGGTGTAATAAATGTGCAGAATCACGTTTGGCTGTGTATCTCACGTAATACCGCGTACGCCCCGGCGTCGTGAAACAGAGGTCGGAACTCCCTGGGGCTCTGTTCTCAGCCAGCCGGGTCCACTCTGATTCCCGAACGTCTCGAGGGTGACTTTTTACCTGGCAGATGCCCTTTCACGTGTGTACATGGTTTACCACTGTCTCCGGATTCTCGTTGTCATGTGTGCGCGGATGCCCTGGTGTTTTACCCGTTATGTCTTACTGGTTAGAGAGCTGGCCCCGGAACAATCAATCATGAACATTTTTTAGATGCTTACTGTGTGCCGTCAGGGGCCGGATGCAAAGAAAAAGACCTAGGTTCAGGCTCCGACCCCGCACAATTACTGACCATGCGGCACTGGGCCTCCCCGTTCTTCTTTTGTACTTGATTCCCTATTCAGCTTGACGCGGCCGCTGTTAGAAAACTTTTCTACACACAGGAATCCTTCCTGGTACCCTGTTTTGCAGAGGGCCTCACCTCATAGCTTCACCCCCTCCAAATCGCGGCCATTCCTCTCTCTTGCCCTCCTCTTCCTCTTACATCCTTCTGACATCTATCCCCTACTTTCTTGTGCTTGTCAAGGGGAGCCCCTGCACCCGTGCTCTTTATCCCTTCCCCTCTTGTCCGTATATTGTCCCCATGGACTTCCCTATTTTAATCTTCAACGTCTTCCCATTTATTGGCTTCTCTGCTGCCTACAACACACCTGCATCTACCTCATTCTTAACGCTCACGAGATCCTGCCACGGACCCCAGCTATCTTTATGTATGTCTTCCCTTTCCTCCCTGGCTACAACTTCTATACTCTGCTGTCCTCTGTCCTCTGTCCTGGCTTCCTAACTCATCAGCATTCAACACTCTCTCCAAAGTTACCAGTAATCTTTTTTTCTCCAATTATGAAACATTTTTAAAAATCCCTCTTACCTCCCTCTACTACTCTTGGGAAAAGAAGAAAATAAAAACCTTATAAGAAATTTAAACAAATTCCCAAGTTGTCCATGCCTAGAAATGTCTCATTCTGCGTCATGATGTGCATAGCATTTCATCATTGGTCTTCTGGAATTATGGTTGGTCATTATGTTTAGAGTTCTTAGGTCTTAAAGAATTTTTTTAACAACATTAAAATAATATGTTGTATAAATTGGGTTCTCATTTTACTCTGTATCCGTTTATGTTTCTCTGAAAAGGTGTCCATTTTTTTTTTTTCAGCACAATATACGGTAGTTGCTTTTCTGGGCTCTAAATAAAAATTGCAATTTGATTAAACTTGTTGTTTTGTTTTGTGTTCTTGGTGGTCACTTAAAGATTATGTTTAGAGCCTTCCAAACGTTTCACCACAAATCTGTTATGTGGCAAAAAATATTTTAGTTTTATTTAGACAATTATTGATATGCTGAACAGTGAGTACCAGGCTTATTGATTCACTCCAGTCTCATCAGTTTAAATCATTTGAGAAAATCTGAATGGTGGAAAGTACAGATTTTTAATGACCAGATTCTCTGTTAATTTCACCTCTGTTAACTTCCACCTCTTTGGGTATACTTTTCTAAATAAGCGAGACGGAGTTAGGAGTCAAGAGAATTGGGTTCCAGCCCTGCTTGATTTGTGACCTTTGGCAAGTCACTGTGCAGATGCAACACTCAGAGGTTTTATTGATAGATTTTTTCATAGACCATTTTCTTTCTTGTTATGTGTAAGATTTAATTTGGAAGAATGTGGCCTAGTTAGAATTCTCATCTCGGAGCCAGGAAGACCTGGGTTCAAATCCAATATCAGACACTATAGTTGTGTATACCTGGGAAAAAAGGTTTTCTCTGCCTCTGTTTCCCCATCTATAAAATGGGAATACAAAAACATCATGAGGTTCAAATGACATAATAATAATGATAGCTAACACGTATACAGTGCTGACATTTACATAGTGACAGTGCTATAGCAAGCACTTTACAGTTATTTCATTTGATCCTTGGTATAACCCGTGAGGTAGATGTTATTATTCCCATTTTACAGATAAGGAAATTGAGGCAAACAGAGGTTAAGTGACTTTCCCAGAGTCACATAGCTATAAATGTCTGAGGCTGGATTTGAATTCAGGTCTTTTTGACTCCAGACCCATTGCTGTATCCATTGTGTCAGTTAATATGTGTAACACACTTTGCAAACTTTAAAATTATTATTATTATTTAATGACATGGGATCTAAACATTTTTAAAAATTTTTAGTTGGAAGAAGGAAATCTGGATTTTCATTCTTCTTCTTGACTCATTCAAGTACAGTGATGACAACTGTTGACAATTTAGCACCTCTTTAGTAATATGTTCTTTTTAAAATTACTTTCAGTGATGATGACAGCTTCTTTATGTATGACTGCACCAAGGCAGAAAAGAAGCCACAAGAGGATAAAGGGTGAGATGACTGTGGGGAACTTTTCAGGGCCCATTAACAGTTTTAAGATATTGGCACCATACCAGTGAGAGTTATTTAGAAGCCGAATCTTTAATTTTCCTGCTGAGTTTCATACATTTGATACCAGCTTCAAAAAAAGGGACTGAAACTTCTAATTTAGAATTTGAGAATTTTTTCTGAGGTTTCTGTAGATACTCAGTAGATAGGGTTCAGGAGTATTAAAAGACATGCCGTTGAACTTAACAAAAAAATAACAAAGCATTTAAGTTAATGAATTAAAACGATTTTACTCTTGAAAAATTTCCCTTCCTTTTTATCTCTCACCTTAGCAGGAAGCATCTTTTTCCCTTTTGTTCTCTTCCACTGGGCAATCCGATCACTAAAGACATTTCTTTTTCCTTCTTCCCTTCTCTATAACCAACTCCCCCAGGTAACCTCTAAGGTTTAGAGGTGGCTCAGGGAAGAAGATCCCAGGCAGCTGTGAGGTGACTGGGGATATACTTGTGACATAGAGTTTCATGGGATGGATTTCTTTGATACAATTCTAATTTTATTTTTAGTGTAGTTAAGCACTTATTTTCAAACATAATGAAATCTTTTACTTGATGGATTTTATGACTTAATTTGTAATATTTTAGCTGAATTCATTTGCCCATTGATGATCAATCGTGAAATTCAGATAGTGATATTTACTTGATGTTTATTCTGTCTTCTGCTGCTTAGAGAGGAAGGACAGACATTGTACAAAGGAAGTGATAACATCCTAGCTTCTACCTTCTCAAGATCTGGCAACTATTTTGCTTTGACTGATGACAATAAACGTCTGATTCTTTTCTGTACAAAACCTTGGAAGTGTCTGAGTATCAGGTATGAAATTCTGCTTTTTAAGTCATTCAGATATCATATACATAAAGTAATACCTATTGTCAAAAGAGTTTGGGAACACTTTTTGTTTTTTTTCTCTTAATAGTTGTTGGATTTATGCAAGCAACAGCACCTCAGTATTTAATACTTGAAAGATTTGTAAAGTGGTTTCCTAGTAGTTACTGCAGTATTGTTATTCTCATTTTCAGTGAGGTTCATTTATTAAGCACCTACTATGTGTTGTCACTGTACTAAGCTCGGGATATGAAAGGAGCCTCCTTGTCATTAAGGAGCTCACAATCGAATTGGAGAGACAACAAGCAAACAAGTAATGTACAAGCAAGCTAAAGACAGGATAAAAAGGAAATCATTAAAAAAGGGAGGGAAGGCACGAGAATTAAGGGGAGTTGGGAAAGGCTTCCTGAGCCTGAAGGACAGGGAGGACAGTGTTGCCCTCCAAAGTAAAAGGGAAGGTAAGGGTTTGGGTAGGGGTGGTTTAGAGGTTCAAAGATAATGGTTTCTGTTTGGGACATGTTGAGTTTAAGATGTCTGAAAGACAGTTGGAGATGTGAGATTGGAGGTCACAGGTTAAGAAAAGGATAGGTAGATTTGAGAATAGTCAGCATAGAGATGGTAATTAAATCCATGGGAGCTGATCAGATCAGTTAGTGAAGTAGTATTGGAGGAGAAGAGAAGAGGGTCCAGGACAGAACCCTGAGGGACATCTATGGTTAGAAGGCATAGGTTAGATGAGGATCTAGCCAAAGACAGAAGAAGCGGTCAAATAAGTAGGAGGAGCACCAGGGGAGAGTGACGTTCTGAAAACCCAGAGAGAAGTGATTATCAAGGAGAGGGTGATTAATAGTGTCAGAGGCTGCAGAGAGGTCAGGGAGAATGAGGACTGAAAAAAGGCCATTGGATTTGGCAGCTAAGAGACCATTAGTAACTTTGGAGAGAGCAGGGGTGATGAGGACCCTGACCTTTAGAGAGGTCAAGTGTCTTGTTCAGTTTCACAGCAGTGGAAGGTAACAGAGGGGAAATTCAAACTGTTTCCATCAGCTTTTCAAGGAGTGAGCATTATAGAGCTGTTGGGTTGGAGAAAGACTGTGAATTTCCTCCTTATTAAATACAGTACCTGACATACAACTTAATAATAAATTTTAATATAATTTATATACAGTATATAAATATAATAATAAATAGCTAATAACTGCTAAATAAATTCCCTTTACTAAACACTTCCTTGAGGAGGGAGAATGACCTGAAATTCAGTATGTCATAGAGACAGGATCTGGTGAACCGATTGATACAGACAAATGGAGTTAACTTCCAATAAGAGGCTGCTAAATAAAGTGGAAGAGAAAGCATCTCCTCTGTTGCCTAAAAATCTCACATTTCACTCACATTCCTGGGAAAGTCATCTTTACCCTTTTCTGCTCTTTCTTCACACTTCATTTACTTCTCAACCCCATAACTTTTGGCTTTTGACTAAATGATATCGAGTAGTTAGGACTTTGTGGCTTCTAGGGTAACCACAATGTCTTACTCAATATGATTTTTTTCCCTAGTCCTCATTTTCCTTAATATCTTTGTAGCCTTCTCTTCTGGTTCTCTTACCTGTGTGGTGGATGAAAGATGAAATGACTGAGGAAAAAAAGTTTCAATCTTCTGAGCATATTGATTTGTCAAGCAGTGCATGGTAATTGCTCAGTAAAATGAAACCAGACCTCTCAGCTTAGGCCTGGACCTCAAATACAGGGGGAGGCAGATTAATCAAATAAGACTAATCAATTAAAAGACAATTAACTAGGACACAATATTAGGTAATTTGATTTCTAATTGGAGGACAGACTACAGACTTTCTAAGTTGGAAGGGGGAGAATGAACAGGTGCAACTCCCTGAAATCGGAAAAACAGGTGTCCCACCCCTTCCCAAGTGTCCGTGAACAATCAAAGGAACGTGGAAATAATAACTGATTTATCAATATGGGGCCAGTTTTCAGATAAGTCATATGGATTGCTTGAGATGTAGAGTTATGACAAAACTAGCATCAATCTTTGGGCCCAACCGGGTGTCTGGTCTAGTATAACCTAAGTTCTTAGTTAAGGCCTTTTAAACAGCAAGTAGAAGTGGTCCAGCTTTACAGCCACACAGGGTGAGGTTCAAACAATGCAGTAGGGTTTTCTCCCAATTCCCACAATTGAATAGTTTTCTCACAAGTCAGAAATTGGACTAGATCCATAGTTGAATAGAAAGGGAACTGAACAAGCTCAAATGGAGTCACAAGATGAGTCAGTGTGGTTCACTCAATTTCCACAATTAACCACTTGCTGTTCTAATCATCCCCTCAGTTCCTTCAATTTCCTCATCTGCCTGAATGCACTTTCTCAGTCTTCTCAGGATCTGCCTGCATTTCCCATTCCGTAAGTGCAAGTGTCTCTCTTGTATCCATTTTTCTTGGTGACATCATGAGCTGTTGTGGATTCAGTTATCTTTGTGCAGGTAACTTACATATCTCTAAATACCTTCCTAAAAGCTCTTGAATCCTACTCTGTCATCACCACCTACTTGTCCACCTGAATGTCCCACCATGTCCAAAAGGGAATTCAGTTCTTAGCCCCTCTCCCCTATCTTGCCGCTCTTCTAATTTTCCATCTTTTATATTTCTATTGAGGGCATCATCATCTACCAGGTTTCTCTCCCTCTTCCAGGTCTCGCTATTAAAAAAAAATTGTATATTTTTTGTTGTTGTTCAGTTCACTTATGTCTGACTCTTTGTGACACTGTGGACTATAGCATGCCAATACTGTCCATAGGATTTTCTTGGCAGAAATAATGGAGTGGTTTGCCATTTCCTCCTCCAGATTTTTTTGGTTTTATATCACCTTAATTTCCAAATCTGTCCTTCCTCTATCTCTATCCTTGTAACAAAGACTAAATAAGAAAGGAGGAAAAAACAATTTAGTAAACTGACCTACATATCAAATGTAATTACTAATTAGTATTAGTATCCTTGGTTTTAGTCTTCCTTGTACAATCCTCTTTCCATACAGGTATGTAAATAATCTTTCTAAGTCTCAAGTTTGATTATTTCACTGCCCTGCTCATCAGTTGTGAGTCGCTTCTTGATGCTTCTAGGATAAAATGCAAATTTCTGACAGGCATATAAAACTTTCTACAATCTGGCTTGTGTCGGCCCTTCCAGAGTTAGTTTGCATTACTCTGATTCACACTCTCTGTATTCTTGGCAAACTGGCTTACTAGGTGTTCTCTAATTTGATATTTCATCTTAACTTTGTCCCCTATATCAAGAATGTATTCTCTCTTTACCCTTGTATGTCTGGATCCTTATTTTCATTCAAAGTTCAGTTTAGGTGCTACGTCTGTAAGCTTTCCTTGACTCACCCTGCATTTGAATTTATTTACGTATATGTGGGCAAGTTACATCTTTCCAGTAAAATGTCAGTTACTTATGGGCAAGAACACTTATTTTTGCCTCTGATTTCCTAGGCTCCAGTACAATACCTTGCTACATGTGCAGTGAATTGAATTGAATAGCTTCACTGTTTACTTTTTTTTTTCTTAGATGAAAGGGGTAGACTAGTTGGTATCTACTTCCATTTATAACATTCTGTGATAGTATTCTAAGGATATATTGCATTATTCCTTACTACCTTTATTAATCAATCCTTAATGTTCTTTGACTTCCAGGACAGTGGTGAGAAGATGTACCTCTCTGACATTTACAGCTACAGATGAGAAGATTTTGGTAGCAGACAAGTCTGGAGATGTATATTCATTTTCAGTGTTGGCACCACATCAGGGTGGAAAACTTGAACTTGGACACCTGTCTATGTTGTTGGATGTGGTATGTTGCTGACTAGTTCATTAACTTTATCTTTTTTTCCTTTTCTTTAAAGACTAAATCTCTCCCATTTTACCTAGACTGGAAGTACAGGGGCTACTCATGGGCCCAATCTCACTACTGATCAGTATTGGAGCCTTGACGTGCTCTATTTCCGACCTGGACTGGTTTGTCTCTCCTTAGGCAACCTGATGGTCTCCCACTCCACATTAATGCTAAACTTAGTGGAGACACCTGATTAGAATAGCCTACCACAGCTTAGAACCCATGGGCTCTAGAGATCCATCAACTTTAGCCTTCCTGCTTAGCAGGGATTACAAGTATGTGCCACCATGCCCAGCCCCAATTTTGTCTTAAGCTCAGTCATGTGGTCTTTAAAAAAATTAAAAAAAAATTAATTCAATAACTTATAATTAACTTATATAGTGAGTTTAATGATGTTTCCTCTCCTACTTTTTTACCATATGAAGATGAATTGATTAGGTTATCTATCTATGGTACTTAGCTGTCCTGGGAGAATACAAAGTAGTAGTATTATTTTCTTGATTCAGTTCTCCAAAGGGCTATAATTTTGTGGGTATGGCTATACCTCATTCACTATTGTAGATTGTAAATTCCGTATAGCTAATAGTTTTCTGCAGTTGCTGTGGTTGAAAAATTTACTCCTCTGAAGTCAAGGTAACAATAAGCCTTCCCAAATGTAAATAAGTTGACTTTCTTACAACCTGCAGAGAATTTCTAAAATCTTTGGCTTGTAAAATCCTTCCAACTTGGTAAAACCTCTCTGCTATAGTTTGTTGGCATCACCTTTGCAAATACTAGTTCAGATACATTGAAATAAGATTTTTCTTGGGTAAAATGGAATAATTTACATTTTCCCATTAAATTGGAAGAGTTAGGAAAAATTAAAGACAAATCCCTAAAAATTAAAATCCCCCCCCCCTTTTTTTAGCTATACATTTTAAGACCTGTGGAAAAAAAGTAGTAGACTCAGAGTTTAGAACTTAGTTCTGTCAGTGATCCACTGTTTAGGGGATATAAAAATAAAAATGAAAGGGTCCTGCTCACAGGAACAACTGGCATGCCAGGTTGGCTAATATCTAGAGTATGTGAAGGACAGTGGCATGAACTAGATCTGCAAAGGCAGTTTTGCAACTAAATTTTAGACTGATTTCTGAGCAAGGGTGAAATGGTTAGGTTTGTGTTGTAGGAAGATTATTTTGGCAGTCGTGTGCACTTATCAGTTGGAGAAGTGAGACATTAGAAACAAGGTGACCAATTAGGAGACTATTGCCGTAATCCATGTAGAAGTTTGTGGTCTTCAATTAGTTAAGTTGAGAGAAGAGGATGGATAAGGAAAATGTTGTAGAGGTAATTAGCATTATTTGAACAATTCGGATCAAGTGTTTGTTAAGCACCTACTGCTTTGCAGGGTGCTAGAGATACCCAAAGACAAAAGCTAAATAGTTCCTCCCTTCATGGAGATTTGGTGGTGGTATATGTGGGAGAAGAAAGAGAGATACTTCTGAGGTTAAAAATCTGGGTAACTGAAAGTATAGTGTTTTTCCTCAATAGACATAGGGAAATTTGGAAGAAGAGCAAGGGTGTGGGAAAAGAATGGCTTCAGTTCCAGTGGCTCCTTATTGCCTCTAGATCAAATACAAAATGCTGTCTTTGGCATTCAAAGCCGTTCGTAACTTAGACCCCTCCTACCTTACCAGTCTTCTTAGACTTTAGTCCCCCCATACATACTCTTCAATCCAATGATATTGGCTTTTTGACTGTTCCCATGAACAAGACACATGATCTCTTGGCTCCAGTATTTTTTCTGGTCGTTCCCTATACCTGCAGCACTATCCTTCCTCAGCTCCTACTACTGACTTCTTTGGCTTTGTTTAAGTCCCAACTAAAATCTCATCTTTTACTGGAAGCCTTCCTCAGCCTCTCTTAATTGTAGTGCCTTCTTTCTGTTAATTATTTCTTATTTATCCCATATATAGCTTGTTTTGTATATATTTGTTTGCATGTTATCTCCCCCATTAGATTGTAAATTCCTTGAGGGCAGGGACTATTTTTTGCTTCTCTTTGTATCTTCAGTGCTTAGCACAGTGCCTGGCACATAGTAGATGCTTAATAAATGTTTATTCATTGATTGAGTTTTGGATATATCATCTGAATAGAGATGGTAATTGAACCCATGGATGCTGATGAAACAGATTCAAGATGAAGCTTTATGGGAAACCCACAGTTGAGGAGTGGGATATGTTGGGGATGATGGACCTGCAAAGAAGACTGAGAAAAATGGTCAGGCTGTTTGAGAATCAACAGGGAGCAGTGCTAATAAAATCAAGGGAGGAGATAGTATTTAGGAGTGGTTAACAGTACTAAAAATTGTAGAGAAAATAGGTTAGTAAGTTGGATGAGAACAGAAGAAGAAGCCACTGAATTTAGCAGGTAAGGATCATTGATAACCTTGGAGAGAGCAGTTTTGACTTAGTTATGGCCAGCTGTGGGTGACTGTGGCTGATGTAAAATGAAGATATACCTAGGCCTTATCCCAGGCAGGCCAGATTTTTTTCCTTAAAAAGTACTGAAATTATTCTCAATACTTACTGGCTTGGGGAACTAAAGACTTGGACTTTTTACTTCTTGATAACTTAGGTATAAAGCCATGGCACAAGGAGCCATCACATCCTCTGATAGATAATCTTCTAACTGGTGGACCAGCACGGACAACAGAGAGGCAGGAAAGCTACACCCAACTCAATCAGTGCTGTATTCTTGATGAATAACCTTTGCGTGCATATAATTTTTGTGTGTCCTGGCAAGTTGACTCCCAAGTATTTTATACTGCCTGCAGTTATTTTAAATGGAATTTTTCTCTCTCTTCCTACTGAGTTTCGTTGGTAATATAGAGAAATGTTGATGATTTGTGTGGAATTATTTTATATCCTGCAGAACTTTGCCCAATTTGTTATTTCGACTAGTTTTTCAGTTGACTCTTTAGGGTTCTTTAGATAAACTGTTGTTTATTTAAATAAACTATTGTTTTAGAAAAACTTGTTTAGATAAACTATTGTATCATGAGCTAAAACGTGATATTTTTTTCCTTTTCCCTATACATAGTCTCCAATTTGTTTTTCTTGTCCTATTACTATAGCTAGCATTGCTAGTATACTATTGAATAATAATGGTGATAATAAACACCTCATTATAAATAATGCTTACTTTTAGTTTTAGATGGATACCATTTTAAGAAAACCTTTATTTCTTCTTATGCTTCCTATGTTTTTAACATGAGTGAGTTGGATTTTGTCACAAGCTTTTTCTGCATTTATTGAAATAATTATGGGATTTTTGTTGCTCTTGTTATCCATGTGGTTACTTATATTTAATATTGAATATTGAACCTAATATTCAACCAGCCCTGTTTTCCTGGTATGCGTCTAGCCTAGTCATAGTTTATAATATTTGTGATATAATGTTGTAATCTTTTTGCCAGTATTTTATTTAAAATTTTTGCATTAATATTCAGTAAGGAAATTGGCTATAGTTTTCTTTCTCTGTTTTGACTCTCCCTGGTTTAAATATCTAGACTGTATTTATGTCATAGAAAGAATTTGGCAGGACTCTTTCTCTGTTTTTTCAAACAGTTTATGTAGTATTAGAATTGTGTTCTTTAAATGTTCAGTAGAATTTGCTTGTAAACCTATCTGGTCCTGAGGTTTTTTCTTGGGCATTCCTTTATGACTTGTCCAATTTATTTTTCTGAAATTGGATTGCTTAAGCCCTCAATTCCTATTCTGTTAATCTGAGCATTTTGTATTTTTATATTTTATATACTCAACCATTTCTTTTAGATTGTCAGTTTTATTGGCATTTAATTGGGTGAAATATTTTTTAAGTTAAGATTTTTTAATTTTGGTTTACAACACTCAGTTCAGCATGTTTTTGAGTTCCAGATTTTCTTCCCCTCCCTTCCCTCCCTCTCAAGATGGCATGGAATCCTACATATCTTCCACATATAACTTTGCATTAAACTTATTTACACAATAGTCAAGTTGTAAAAAAGAATTATGACCAATGGAATGAATCATGAGAAAGAAGAAACAAAACTAAAAAAAAAAAAGAGAGCAAATAGTTTGCCTCAATCTGCATTCAGACTCCATAGTTCTTTCTCTGGATGTAGATAGCAGTCTCCATCATGAGTCCTTTGGAGTTGTCTTTGAATCTTGTATTGCTGAGAAGAGCCAAGTCTATCAAAGTTAGTCATCACAGAAGCATTATATCTGTGGTTGTGTACAATGTTCTCCTGGTTCTGCACTGCTCACTCAGCATCATATTATGTAGGTGTTTTCAGGTTATTATGGAGTCCTATCTTCCCCATTTCTTATAGCACAGTAGTATTCCATCACATTCATATACCACAACTTGTTTAACCGTTTCCCAATTGATGGGCATTCCCTTGATTTCCAGTTCTTTGCTGCCACAAAAAGAGCTGTTATAAATATTTTTCTACGTATAGCTCCATTTCCCACTTGTATGATCTCTTTGGGATACAGCCCTAGAAGTGGTATTGCTGGGTCAAAGGGTATGCACATTTTTATAGCCCTTTGGGCATAGTTCCAAATTGCTCTCCAGAATGGCTGGATCAGTTCACAACTCCACCAACAATGTAACAATGTTCCAGTTTTCCCACATCCTCTCCAGTATTTATCGTTTTCCTATTTTGTCATGTTAGCCAGTCTGACAGGAGAGATGTGGTACCTAAGAGATGTTTTGATTTGCATTTGTCTAATCAATAGTGATTTAGAGCATTTTTTCATATGCCTATAGAATCTTTAATTTCTTCCTCTGAAAACTGCCTTTTTGTATCCGTTGACTGTTTTTCAGTTGGGGAATGACTTCTGTTCCTATACATTTGGCTCAGTTCCCTGTATATTTTAGATAAGAGGCCTTTATCAGAGATACTAGTTATAAAGATTTTCTCCCAATTTTCTGCTTCCCTCTTAATCTTTGTTGCATTGGCTTTTTTATACAAAAACTTTTCAGTTTAACATAATCAAAATTATCCATTTTGCATTTTGTAATGTTCTCTATCTCTTGTAGTGTCATGAATTCTTTCCTTTCCCATAAATCTGATAGGTAAACTATTCCTTGTTCTCCCAAATTGCTTATAGTATCAGCCTTTACTCCTAAATCATGAACCTATTTTGACTTTATTTTGGTATACGGTGTAAGATATTGGTCTGTGCCCAGTTTCTGCCCTACCATTGTCCAATTTTCCCAGCAGTTTTTGTAAAATAGTGAATTCTTAGCCCAGAAGTTGGATTCTTTGCATTTATCAAAGAGTAGATTGCTATAGTCATTGACTATCATGCTTTGTGTACCTAACCTAATTCCACTGATCCACCACTCTTATTTCTTAGCCAGTACCAAGTAGTTTTGATGAGTGCTGCTTTATAGTACAGTTTAATATCTGGTATGTCTAGGCCACCTTTCCTAGCATTTCTTTTCATTAATTCCCTAGATATTCTAGACCTCTTCTTCCAGATGAATTTTGTTATTGTTTTATCCAGTTCTGTAAAATAAATTTTTGGTAGTTTGATTGGTATGGCATTGAATAAGTAAATTAATTTAGGTAAAATTGTCATTTTTATTATATTAGCTCGGCCTAACCATGAGCAACTGATGTTTTGCCATTTATTTAGATCTGACTTATTTGTGTGAAAAGTGTTTCATAATTATATATAGGCCCTGGGTTTGTCTTGGCAGGTAGACTCCCAAATATTTTATAGTGTCTACAGTAACTGTAAGTGGAATTTTTCTTTCTATCTCTTCCTGTTGGGCTTTCTTAGTTATGTATGGGAATGCCGAGGATTTATGTGCGATTATTTTATATCCTGAAACTTTGCTGAAATTGTTTATTGTTTCAAGTAGTTTTTTTACCTGATTCTCTAGGATTCTCTAAGTAAATCATCGTATCATTTACAAAAAGTCACAATTTAGTTTCTTCTTTGCCTATTCTAATTCCTTCAATTTGTTTTTCTTCTCTTATTGCTACAGCTAACATTTATAGTACCAAATTGAATAATAGGGGTGATAGTGGACATCCTTGTTTCACCCCTGGTCATATTGGGAATGCATCTAGTTTATCCCCATTACATATAATGCTTGCTGATGGTTTTAGGTAGATGCTGGTTATAATTCTAAGGAAGACTCTTGTTTATTCCTGTGCTTTCTAGTGTTTTCAATAGGAATGGTTGTATTTTGTCAAAGGCTTTTTCTGCATCTATTGAGATGATCATATGGTTTCTGCTAGTTTTGTTGTTGATATAATCAATTATGCTGATAGTTTTCCTGATATTGAACCAGCCTTGCATTCCTGGAAGAAATCCTACCTGGTCATAGTGTATTATTCTGGTGATAAGTTGCTGCACTCTTTTTGCTAATATTTTATTTAACATTTTTGCATCAATATTCATGAGGGAAATTGGTCTATAATTTTTTTTCTCTGTTTTACTCTTCCCGTTTTGAGTATTAGTACCATATTTGTGTCATAAAAAGAATTTGGTAGGATTCCACCTATTTTCCCAAATAGTCTGTAAAGTATAGGAATTAATTGTTCTTTAAATGTTTGATAGAATTCTTGTGAGAATCTCTCTGGCCCAGGAGATGTTTTTCTTAGGGAGTTCATTGATGGCTTGCTCAATTTCTTTTTCTGACGTGGGATTATTTAGGTATTTTTGGGTGAAATACTTTCTGATGATTTCTTCTCGATTAGTTGTGAATTCACCTTTTTCATTTTTTAAAAATTTTATTTATTTATTTTTTAACGTTTAGTTTTCAGCATTGATTTTCACAGGAATTTGAATTGCAAATTTTCTCCCCATTTCCACCCCCCCCATATGGCGTACACTCTGGTCGCCCTGTTCCCCAGTCAGCCCTCCCCTCCATCATCCCACTCCCCTCCCATGCCCCTTTCCCTTCCTTTCTTGTAGGGCAAGATAAATCTCTATGCCCCATTGCCTGTGCATCTTATTTTCTAGTTGCATAAAAAAAAAAACTTTTTTACTTTTGAACATCTATTTTTTAAAACCTTGAGTTCCAAATTCTCTTCCCTCTTCCCTTCCCATCCACCCTCCCTAAGAAGTCAAGCAATTCAACATGGGCCACATGCGTATCATTATGTATAACCCTTCCACAATACTCATGTTGTGAAAGACTAACTATATTTTGCTTCTTCCTAACCTATCCCCCTTTATTGAATTTTCTCCCTTGACCCTGTCCCTT
>CM053622.1:507784148-507833876 GCA_028646595.1 Phalanger gymnotis
AGGGAGATGCGGTGGGGGGGGGGGGGGAACACTGTCAGAGGAGAAATGGAAGCATATACTAGAGATTCTATAAAGGTAGAAATGACAGGACTTGACCACTATTTGGATATCGGGGAGAGAGAATGAGGAGTCAAGGATGATGTCTAGGTTGCAGGGCTTTATGGCTGGTAGGGTGGTAGTCCCCTTGACAGTAATAAGGATGTTACAGGGTTTGAGGCCAAAGGTAGTGAATTCGGTTTTAGACATGTTGCATGTAAGATGTCTGCAGGACATCCATCTCCAGTAGGCAATTGGAGATGTGAGACTAGAGGCCAGGAAAGACATTAGGGTTGGACAAATACATGTGAGAATCATCTGCACAGAGGTGATAATAAGATCGTCAAGAGATTAAATAGTATATAGAGGCAAAAGGGATGAGGGCCCAGGTCAGAGCCTTGGGAGAAATCCACATTTAGCAGCCATATTGGGATAAAGATCCAGGAAAAGAGTCTGAGAAGGAGCAGTCGAACAGGTAGGAAGAAAGCCAGGAAAGACTACTGTCTTTATAGAGAAAAGAGAAAGGAGAGGATGCTATCAACAGGGTCAAAGAGGGATGAGAACTAAGAAAACTCCATTAGATCTGACAATGAAGAGATCACCGGCAAGTCTGAAGAGAGCAGTTTCAACAGAATGATAAGTTCGGGAACCAGACTGCAGAGAATTAAGAAGAGAGTAAAAGGAATAGAATCAAAGGCTTCTTTTGTAATTGCCTCTATTATTTGTTTGGTTAAGAATACCATCTACTCATAGTTGCAAAAGGCATACTATCTGCATCTCTTCTAATATTTTTTATGTTACGATCTTAATATTAACACCATGTGTATATTTAGACTGCATTGTAGAACATGGTGTAAGGTATTGGTCTAAGTCTAATTTCTGCCAGACTGTTTTCCATGTTCCCTGAATTTTCATCAAGTAGGGAGCTTTTCCCTAAAAAATTTTATTTTTTCCAGTTTCTCAAATGCTGGGTTATTGAGTTTCCTTGTTTGTTATTTTTCCCTTGTCTAGATAGAATTCTCTATTTTTTAAGCAGTACCAAATGGTTTTGATAACAGCTGTAACAAACTAGAATGTTGTTTGAGGTTTGAATGTGCTATTCTTCTTTATCTCTACCTCTTTTCAGTATTTCCTCTTTATATGCTAGACATTTTACCTCCAAATGAATTTTGTCATTATTTTTTAAAGTTCTATAAAGTTCAGTTTGATTGGTATAGTATTAAATATGACAGTATTATCATTTTTATTGTTTTGGCAATCTCAGACATATGCACTGAATATTACTCCACCTATTTAAGTTGTTCTTTATTTATTAAAGGTGTACTTTGTACTGAATTTATAACAGTATTTTCTGCACTTCACTAGATTGATCCTCAAATATTTTGTACCTTTTATAGTTATTTGGAATGGAATTCCCTTCTCTGTTATTACCTCATATTTTATTACTAACTATATTTCGATACTAATTTCCTTTGTAATCCTATATATTTTCTTTTATGCATTTAAAAACATTCTTCTGAGAATGACTCCAAGGTTTCTTTTCACTTCCAAAAAGGTTAATAACACAAAAAATTTCTTCTCTGTAGTTTCTAAATTGTTTTATTCTCATTACAAATTATGCTATGAACGAGGGAGAGATTGTTGAACATTGCATAACAAGTTAGTGAAACGTACAATAATAAATTCCCTTCAGTTTCCTAAATATCAATGTGCCTGCTAGGATTCAGTTCAATAAACAAGCAACTTAGAAATAATCCCAACCTCAATAATATTGACTTTAAAGCCCTATTTTAAGTGTGCATACTCTTGAATGCACTGATAGAAGGCAGGACAGAAATGGGATCAGTGATCCCTAAACTACACAAAAGTTCTGCAGGCCTCACAGAATTAAACATCATGACAACTGAATGTGGGACTTGAATATCAAATTTCTTACAGATTTCATCATTCCATTTTTAGCAGAATGAAGAATTTTCCAAACACAATAAATTGTCCTGGCTTCTGATTCCAAAATCTCTTAGAAATTTAAAAGAAGAAATATATGGTGTAACTACAAGCTAATGAAACCTTAAAAGTTCATTGGGGTCTTTTTTCATAATAAAATCATTTGAATATAGATAAACCGGACAATTTTGATTACATAAAATTAAATAGCTTTTACACAAAGAAAATTGATTCCAATGAATAAAAAGAGAATTTATCAAGTGGGAAAAATATTTGCATCAGATACCTCTACAAAAAGTGGTATTCAAGTTATAGTAATGAAATTAATGTCATCCCTTTAAAATAATCTCTGGTAGGCAATACATTTATTCCAATGATGCTATGATGGCTCAAAAGCCTTTTTAGAGCTCCTCCTCTGAACCTGCTTTCATAATGTGCAGTGCATCATTAGTCACAGCCAATTTTAATTTCTTGATTGTTGATTTTATTTTTAAAAACTAGAAAAAGTCATTGGGAGCCACATTTGGCATATAAAATGAATTATCAATCTGGATTGCACTATAAATAATGAGGTATGTTTATAAAATAAACTAATACTATTTGCTGTAAGCTGCTTACAAAAGCATTCCAAAGAAAGACTTGGAAAATATTTTGAGTAATGTTATACTCAAGCATGATATACATGTTATACTCTCAACACTACTATTTTGAGAATAATATTCATTTGGATATGTAAGTTATGGTGCAGTTATTTCTTTAAAACTCCTTTACGGTCATGCTTCTATGGAATAACTTAGTATAAGGCAAAACTAAGTCTAACCTGCAAATCCTTAACTTTGCCTATTGGTCTCTCATATATTTTAAAACAGCAGATTCTCCTGGTTCTCCTCTGCTCCTCTGTGGAAGAACCCATTAAAGAAAAAGCTTTTATCTTAATGAGATATCATTAATTTCAGAGAATGCTTGTGTCATGCTGCCCAAATATCTCATTTCATTTATAACATTCTTTGGGACCATAGTCCTCTTCACAAAGGACACTTTTGACAAATGTCCAAAGGCCTTTAGGTTTGGAGAAAACAAAAATTAGAAACAGAGATGTTCATGTAACTGGGGATAGAATGCAGAATTCACAGAGAAAGGGAGTTGAGGCAGTGCAGTTTTATGGCACAGTAGATATAGCATTGGACCTGGCATCAGGAAGACCTGAGTTCAAATTCATCTCAGACACTTACTAGTTGTGAGCAAGTCACTTCACCTCTGTTTGCCTCAGTTTCTTCATCTGTAAAATGGTGGTGATCATAGCACCCTTTCCCAGGATTACTATAAGGATCAAATTAGATAGTAATTGCAAAGTTCTTAGCACAGTGCCTGGCATATAGTAAACTCTACATAAATGTTAGCCATAATAATAATTACTATTATCATTCACATCATCATCAGTCTCATAGAGTTTACATGAATGGGTGTTTTAGGTAATGATTCAAAATTGGCAATGGGACCATACTTAGGGTTGTTGGACTGAGCGTTATGCATTAACTGGATGGCAGTGGTTGACTCTGAAGTCTTAGCATCATGAATATACATGGGAATAGAAGTCAAGTGGCATCGTGCCTTTGTAAGCTCCTTTAGCTTCTGGAAATCCTTTAGAAACCCTTTCAGAGTTGCCGCCATTACTAAAATGAGACACTTGAAGTTTCTACATGGTAACATCCTTGTTGTTTATCTTTGTTGCCAGTGGAAGGACTGAAAGTAGTGGAGATTGAAAAATGCAAGAGTGACATCAAAAAGATGAGGGAAGAGATGGCGTCAAGAAATAACAGGTAACCGACATTAGCTTAATATTCAGGCAAAAAATGTCTGCTGAGGGGAGGCTTCTATGTCCAGACTGAAGAAGTTTGTATATTTGGCTTCTCTAACATAGGTGGCGCAGTAGATAGAGTGCCAGGCCTGGAGTTAGGAAGATTCATGATGATGATGATGATGATGATAATGATGATGATGATGATGGTGGTGATGGTGGTGGTAATGGTGATGGTGATGATGGGGATGATGATGGTGGTGGTGGTGGTGGTGGTGATGGTGATGATGGTGGTGATGATGATCAAGATGACGAAGATGACAATGATGATGATTCAAATGTATACAACACTTTGTGGCTAACAATGTGTTTGTTATACCTTAATCTTATAAAAATCATAGAATCTCAGAGTTAAAAACTACTTTAGAGGTCATGTCATCTAAATCCTAACTAAAGAATTAATTTGTCCATATTTCCCAAAGAAGTGATCATCTACATATTCTGTCACATGACCTTTCTCTGTTTTGTGTTTGTGCAAAATTCCTACTTAAATGGATCATATTTTTTAATCAGTCCTTTGTATTTTATGCGATTGGAATAACTGGAAATTAAAATATATAAATTTGTAGGCCAGAAAAGAAATGGGACTGATATCTTAGTTTTAAATCATTTCTTTCTAATATTATCCTAAGAATTCTGAAAAAAAAACAATTCCCTCGAAGTTATAGTTCTTTGAACACACAAATATTAGAGAATATTGCTAATCCTTAATGATTTGTTTGTATTATCTGTATTCGCATTATTATTGCATTATTATGTTTGTATTATCTATGCCACTATCCAGACTACTTTTCATTTATCATTATGTGATATGTGCTTAGAAGCTGCACATTGATTTTAATGTGCACCTAGGCAAAATAAAATTAGGAAGATAAATCGGCAGACAAAATATGCAAGTGTATATATGTATATATATTCTGCACATATACAAGCACATATGGGCATTGTATATAATTCATATATATGCTCATACCATACATATGTGTGTGTTCCAATGTTTAAAAAAAGATTTCTATATTATTCACTCTTTTGAGTTAACTATAATTATTAGAAAATGTAGAGCATTACTAGCCAGAAAAAAAAGACTGTCCCGAATCACAGTCTAAGAGTTATGCCACCACCTAGCCCAGGCCAAAACCAAACAGGAATTCCATCTACAATTAAACTGAATGGTGGTTGTCCAGACTTTACTTGAAGATGTCCAGTAGGGGAACTCACTTTCTCCTGCTTTGGGGCAGCTCTAATTGTTAGAAAGTTGTAGCTTGCATCAAACCTAAAACTACCTCTCTGAAACTTGTAACCATTGCCCAAAATTCTTCAGTCAGGGGCTGCATGGAACAGTTCTACTCACTCTTTCACATAACAGACTTTGAAATAATTTAAGGCAGCTTTCAAGTCCCCCTTAAATCTCCTTTTCTGGAGCAAACACTCTCTGTTCCTTCAAATGATCCTCCTATGGCAGACCTGCACAACTTGGCAGTAGGTAGGGGCCAAAATTAAAGTATGTTATACTTCTTTGAGTTATAAATAGGTTTTTAGCAGCTCACTTTCCAAGGAAAAGTATAATTAATGATTAAACTATTTTGAAAATAAACCATATTTTTAAAAAGAGAGATTTCAATTAATATCAATTAATTATACTTATTACTTAAGATGTTTATTTATCAAGAAATCGCTTCTCTCACACTAGTGACAGACTGACAATGGTTGGTTGCCACAGTCATGTGACAAACAGGAAAGAGTGCACAGTGGAAACCTAGCCACTACATGACAGGCACAATAGTGTGTTCCTTAAGCAGGGCAGGGATGAAGCATTTATCACATTTTTACTCTCTTTTACCTCCTCTACATTTTTCATGGGCCGCCCAATATCTTTTGGTGGGCTGCAAGTGGCCCATAGGCCATATGTTGTGCATGCCTGTCCTATAGCAAGATATCAAAGTCCTTCCTTCCCCTTCCTGGTTACTCACTTCTAGACACTTTCTAGATTATCAAAGTCCTTAAAATGTAGCCCTCAGAATTGAATGGATGGAACATAGCCTTCCAGATTTAATCTAACTGGGTCAGAGTACGGTCCCTAATCCTAGACACTGTGCCTCATTGAATGCTGCCTAAATTCAAATTTTTACTTGGCCCCAGATAGTGCATTCAGTCCTAGAATTTTTTCTGAAAAAATCTAACCATGCCCTCCTGGCTCTCCTCCTACATTTCTGACTTTTCCTTCTCAGTATCCTTTACTATGTCCTGAATCAGATCACACTGGCTAACCTGAGGCATCCCTCGAGGTTCCATCCCAGTCTCTCTTCTCTTCTTCCTCTATGCTAATTTTTCTTTGTAATCTCATCAGCTCCTGTGAATTCAATCATCTTTATGCTGATGATTCTCAGATATATTTGCCCACGCCTAACCTCTCTGCTGACCTCCAGTCTCACATCTCCAACTGTCTATTAGACACTTTGAACTGAATGTCCTGAAGACATCTCAAACTCAGTATGTCCAAATCTGAACTCATTATCTTGCTCCCTAAATTCTGTCCCTTCCAAATTACTCTATTAACGTTGAGGGCACAACCTACATGTCATCCTCACTATCTCTCACCCCACATATTCAATCTTTTGTCAAGGCTTGCTAACCTCACCTTTGCAACATCCTTCAAAAATACCCCCTTCTCTTCTCTGATACTGCCACCATTCTGATACAGGACCTCATCACCTCATACCTGGACTATTACAATAACCTATTTGTGGGTTCATCTACTCTTACTCTCAGCCCACTCCAGTCTATTTTCCATTTAGCTGCTCAAAAGATTTTCCTAAAGCACAAGTCTGACCACGTCACCCCCTTACTCAACACATTGCAGGGGCTCCCTATTGCCTCCCATAACAAATTTTAAATCCTCTTCAAATCCCTTCATAACCTGCCTCTCCCTACCTTTCCAGTCTTCTCACACCTCCCTCCCCACCATATATTCTTCAATCCAGTGACATTGGCCTCCCTTATATTCTTCAACAAGATACTCCCATCTCTTGGGTGCAGAGAATTTCACTGGTTGTCCCCCATGCCTTGAATGTTCCCCCTCTTCATTTCTGTTTCTTGATTTCCCTGGCTTCCTTCAAGTATTGGCTAAAATCCCATCTTCTACTTAATTCTAGTGCCTTGCCTCTGTTGATTACTTCCTATTTATCCTGTCATGTCTGTACATGTTTGTTTGCATGTTATCTCCCCCATTAGATTGTGAGCTTTTCGAAGACAAGAACTCTTTTGCCTTTCTTTGCATCCCTATCCCTTAGAATAATGTCTGGCACATAGTAGGTATTTAGCATATGGCTATTGACTGATGACTGACAGTTTCCTCATCCTATACCCATATAGCTGATTTTTTAGCCTGTGTAAGATTTTTGCTTTTGTCACTATTAAATTTCATCTTCTTAGATCCAACCCATTCATGCTCAATCAATCGATAAGCAAACATTAATTAAGTACCACCTATGTGACAAGAGACAGGATCTGTGGTTTCACTGATACAGAGAAAAGTCTCTCTTTTACCAGTGCAAGTCACCTTAAGAGTGTTAGAGAGTTGCCTCTGATATTGGGAAGTTGAGTGACTTGCCCAAGTGTTAAACAGTAAAGATGCATCAGAGGTGAGTGTAGTACAAAGAAAAAAATGAAACTCTCCCTGTTCTCATTATATTTTATCAGTGGAGACAGTATATTCATATAGGTAATAAGATTTGGAAAACTGAATAGCTTCCTGGGACTTGTCGGTCAAAGGGATAACCATAACCTCTCAGCCCTGAGAGTGATTCGGGACTATTGCAGTCTTTTAAACAGAAGACAGACTTGAATTACAGTAATTTATAAAAACAAAGGAGCACACACAGTCCATAAGAAAAAGACTGAAGGAAAATAGTGAGGACTTTCAGAGGTGAGCAGCAGCTACTGGGAAACAGTATATACACTTCACCCATGACTTAATGAGCTGAGCCAGAGAGAACTGGCATCACAAAGGCAACAGGAGGAAGGAAAAACTGAAAAAGAGACTTAAAGGAAAAAGCGTAAGGAGGACTGAGCTACAGTGGAGAAGAAAGAGAGAGGTCACCAGGAGTTGGGGAGATCCCTGAAGACTCCGTGAAGAAGTTGGTGTTTATGTTGAGACTTGAAGGAAGGCATCATTTGTAGGAGAGGCAGGAAACAAGTGCATTCTAAGTATAGGAGGCAACGAATGCCAAAGAACAGAGAGAGGAAATAGGGTGCTGTTCGGGAAGAGCAAAGAGAAAGCCAGCTTAGATGCATCCCAGAGTATAGGAAGGGAAGTAATAGATAATAAAGATGAGAAATATGTAAATATAAAATGACCAACATATATAAATGTGGGGCAGAGAGCGAGAAAGACAGACATACAGACAGAGAGACAAAGAGAGAGAGACCTCCAATAAGGGGCCTACCTGTACCCACATATGGTCCAAACTGTATTTAGTCTTGTGGGGACCCTGACCTAGAAGGATTACACTCTTCAAAGGCGGAGAATTTCTAAGAGTTAGCAGCAAAACAAAAGTCCGGAAGTCACAGTGGGGAGAAGAGTGGTGTGAGAGAAATACGACCAATGAAAAGAGGATGGCCAGGGATGCAGGGTCATCTTAGCAAAGTCAGTTCTCTGAGAGTATAAGCAGCTAAAAGGAATATGAGAAGAAAAAGTTTATGATTAAGGGAGGTTGGTTCCTTGTGAAATAGGAAACCCAGAGGTCACAACAGAGGTGAGTGGTGAGCCGAGCTGAAGTAGTACATGAAAAGGGAAGGGTAGGACCATGACACGGGAAGGGCATGAGGAGCAGGAGGATGAAAGAACAGGGAGTGTTGGTTAGAGAGAGAGACAGATTAAGTCTCACAAAGCTAGGAAAGTAACTCGGGATGAGAGCTTGTTAGCCATAGGGAGATAGCAGGGAGTGGAAAAAGCTCTGCTAGATAGCTGATCATTAGATTAAAAGTACATTCCCAGGGGCTCCATCTCAGGGTCTTGGCAGGAGGTTTGGATATATCCATGAGGAGGCATGTCGGAACAGAGAGCACACAGAAGGTGGTCAAGGCTAGGGACAAAAAGTTCAGTCCTCTTTTTCATGTAAGCCAGCATTGTAGGTAGGGCCCCCAGGTGACAGACCTGGGGAGTCTTTCATGGAGATAAGTATAACCACTACTGCAACTGACTGTTATTTCTAGTCTTAGCCTCAGGTCACTCGTCTCAATTCCAGGCTTCTTTTCCTCTCCCATCCCAACACTCACCTGATTCCATCTCATTTTCCATCTCTTTTGATCTTTTTTTTTTTTTATCATCAGCAAGGTGGTATAGTGGCTAGAACCCTGGGCCTGGAATCTGAAAGACCTGAGTTCAGATCCAGACTTGGAAATTTACAAGTTGTGTGATCCTGAGCAAGTCACCTAATCTCCGTGTCCTAATCTATAAAATGAGGATAATAACAGCACCTCCCCCCCCAGGGTTTTGTGAAGTGCTTGGCACAGTGCCTGGCACATAATAAGCACTTTAATGTCAGCTATTATTATTATCTAGCCCGTTTAGACATTTTTGGATACTGACTGAATTGCTTTATTAAGATATTATTCCCAAAATTTTATGAATGGATTTATAAACAACTTATAACTCATGTATTTACAATATTAAATGTCCCTCTCAGTTTTCTGTCATCTGCAAATTTGATGAACACATAATTTTCCCCATGTAAAAGCGCAAAAGCCAAACACAAATCCCCGAGACTACTACCACAGACTTTCTTACAAGTTGACATCAAACCATGGATAACTATTCTTTGGACCTAGACATTCAACTATTTCTGAATCTACCTAAATCTAGACTATATCTTTCCATCTTTTACTCAAGAATAACATGAGAGACTATATCAAAGCCTTCGTCGAAATCTAGATAAATTAGATAAATCTCAATCCTCAGTTCTTGATAAAGCTATGTCGGTTCTTTGTGGTTACTTACCATTGTCTTTTCAATATGTTTACTAACTACCCTTAATATAATTTGATGTAGAATTTTGCCTAGAATTGAAGTCAAGTTCATTAGCCCATAATCTGAAGGCTCCATTCTCTTCCTTTTTTTGAGTAACAGTGCAAAATTTATTTTTATCCAGTCTTTCATCTTCTATGATCTTTCAAATGTCAATGCCAAGTGCCAATGCCTACTGCTCTCTAGTTTTTTCAGTATCCTGGAAATTAGTTCACTTGCTCCTAGTGAGCTGTCATTTTTCTTAAATATAGTGGATGTTATTTGGGGAAAGTTGTTATTTTCAAAATGTTAATCTTCATTTGATCCTTTGGATTTGCTCAAAAAAGATTCACCAATAACTTAAGCCACTATATAAAGGAGTCTTTGGTAGTTCACAGAGAGGTTGCATGGCTACACAGTGCTGCTTACTAGGGAAAATCAAGATGTTTTTGAATGTTGTTGATTCTAACACTTTATCTCAGATTAACAATTCTTTTTAGACCTGTGAGAAAATAATACCTATTACCTTATGTGATAATATTAGTAGTAGTAATTGACATTTGAATAGTATTTTGAGCTTTAAACATGACAGCTCTAGACAGAGGGGAAAAAAGGTACATGCATTTGAATTTTAGTAAGACTCATCATTGTACCTACAGTTTACTTCACTTATCTGAAGCACAGGGCAAAAATAAAATAACAGATCATAATAAGATACCTAGGGTAATGAAATTTCCATATTTAAAATCTTTAGGAATGTTATTGACTGTCCTTTGACTACATAATCTACTAAGGATGGACTCCTACTTTAAGAACCCCATATACAAAAATCTAGACTTACAGAAGATAAATTAGGTGATTTTTCCAAATGTAAAAAAACTAGTATGCATTTTATAAAAAGATTATTGCAGGGCTATCATTTCACAGTAGCTAATATATCATTCTCTACACATATATGTGTATATATATATATATGTACACATATCTATAGTATTTAACATAACCTGTGCAGTGCAATACTAGACTTTTTAGTTACATTTGAATACAACATAGACATTTTTAACATCCCTTAAAGCTTTCTTTAAGAAAACTTCTGGCTCATGTAACCAAAAAGATGAAGTCCAGTACCCACTAACTGTAAAATAAAAAAAACCTCTAAATTATTAATTATACTTCAAAGGTAGGGCAATTACAACCTTTTTCATAGAACTATAAAACAAGATGTTCAACAGAATAGAAGTCCAATCCCTAATATATATACCCAGCGTATCTCACCAAAAACATTCTCCGTGCTTCATCAAGGCACAAAACCCCAGCCATAGCCTTGTGTTTTGGGTATCTGATAGTACTCCCAGCCCCTGCCTTTCCCTTAGCATTTTGTTACAACAAATAGAGAATCTTGACCTCCATCCAGCCACCTGTGTAGGGGAAGTACAGGTGGGGAGCAACCATTCTTCACTTGGTGTGGCCCTTTGATTAGGGAATCTCAAGATAGCAGAAACTGTTCCCAGACCACTCTGCCCCAAACCTGCAAAAAAAAAAGGCAGACAATGACTCAGCCTAATCAGAGACCTAGAGAACAGAGAAACACTTGGGGAAGGGCCAGTATGCAGGCCTATTCCAGGTTTGAAGGAACTACAACTGCCATCCAGCTGATACTAGTCCTGCCCCCCCCCTTCCCCCAGCAATGACTTTTAGAAAGGACTGAGGCCCATAAAATGTGAATTTCTCAATGTAGGAGAGGCAGAAACAACTTTGAAGTCAAGCCCTAGGGTGATGTACTCTCTTGTTCTGTGACTTAGTTCCACAAAATACTTTGATTCACTTGTAGAGATTATTTGAGGTTTTAGTCCATGGTGTTTCAGGCCTACTCATCCTCTGTTATTTTTCCTATTTCCTTAAATTCTGCCTTCATCTTTATCTCCTTGTACTTTAAGAAAGCAATCTCTTGATGTTACAATTTCTTATTTTGTTATGTTATGTTATCTTATATGTTACAATTTCTTATTTTGTAAAAATATTCATTTTTTAATTTTAGTTCTTTTCTTTAAGTAGTCTTTAGAGATGAAGAAATTTATTTTGTAATTTTCGATTTTGTAATTTTTGATAATTATACTTTTTTAATTTTCTTGTGTTTCTTTTATTTGCAAGTCAAATAATTTGCTCCCATCTTTTTTTTAGGAATGCTTCAAATACCTTTCTTTTCTTGAATATCCATCTTTTTTTAATTGTGATTAGGCTTAGATTTGCAGGATATGCCATTTGGGGTTGCGTATTAAAAATTTTGCTTTTAAGAATATATTTTTCCAATCCCTTCTCTGGTTTCGGGGGGGGGGGTGCTGAATAATCTTGATTTATTTTAATTTCCATTCCTTTTCTTGAAGAATTCATTGTTTGTCATTTGAATTGTTAAATTTGTCCATTATGTGTCTTGGAGTTTGAAGAATATTGTTTTTTCTGGAGTTGATCTGTGGATTCCCCCTCCCCTTCTGCTTTCCACTACTAGAATCTCAATCAAATCCATACTGCCATTGCTACTTGAAAAAGTGTATCACTCTACTCTTCTGTGGCTCCTCTTTTCATCGCTGTAACTTTCTCTTTTTCTCCTATAATTTTATATACTACAATAACATACTCTGGGATCCGCTTCCCTATTTGTGTTATGTCCTTAATCTCCTTGAGGACAGGGGCTGTCTTCAATTTTGTTTTTGTATTTCAGAGATCAGTATAACACTTAGCACGTTGTTTAGTAAATGTTTTTTTTTAAATCATTCATTCTTGTTCAGGTATGAGTTGGATTAGTCCTGGTCAGCACTAAGATTCTACAAGTAGATTCAATTAATTTTATGAATGCAAATCTGCAGAAACAATGATAAGACAGATCTTTTCCTATTTTTAGGACAACCTGTCCCTGTAAGTATAGTTTTTTGGATAACAACAGGAAGTTGATGCCACAGAGAGATGTCCCAGCCTATCCAAAGGTAAGATGTAAAACTCTAGCCAAGGAAAGAATTAGCAAGCCTCTTTTGATGTGGTCCTTAGGCATTCTGATGCCTTATTATGATAAAAAGGTGACCTTGTATTCTTGAAGGTTATATGAGTGGATCATAAGTTCTGCCAAGATTCTACCACACCGTTTATCATCAAGAGAATAAACTGTGTCAGCTTTCCAAGGACAAGTCTAGCTAAATGTGGAAAGGTACATCACACATAGGTCATGAATTTTTTGTCCACAGTAATGTGTGAAAAGAAGAAAAATACAAAATGTTCTTCAGCATTTTGTGTCCCTTTGGCTTCTACAATCATGCTGAGAGAGTGGCAGAAAAGGGAGCAGAACGTGCTGAAAGGCAGCTTTTCAGCCATCTATAGCCATTAACCCAACTATTGGTACTCTAAATGTAAAATTCTTGTTTATTGACCAGTGACCGGATGTACTATTGGAGGAACAAAGGCATGCTCAGCACATCTCCTTAGGATGTGTGTAATGCATGTTACATGCATAAAACTCATTTGCTGCGAACACATCGATGCATGCCATCAAACATTATTGGCAATTAAAAAATACAAACATCAACACTTCTGGAAACAAGTCACCAGTCTGATTCCTAAAGGTCCTGCCAGCTGTGTCTTATACTACTGCTCATGACAAGTTTCCCAGCAAGAAGCTCTGTGTCTCCCTCTGAGGTGGCATTCTGGCAAGTCTCTGTTGATCAATACTAGACAGCTCTCAAATAAACACAGGATATTCAAAACTCTAAGGGCAATGATCACAAGATTCTGTCTTAGTGACCACCCAGAAATGAACTGATGGCTGGGGCCTCTGGTAGTTTTTTATGGTTCTGGCTCATAACCTAAGTGTCATCCTCAACTCCTCATTATCTCTTACCCAACATAGTTTGTTGCCAAGGCCTGTCGACTTTGCCTTTGCAACATCTCTCAAATACGTTCCCTTCTCTCCTCTGATGACTGCCACCACTGTGGAACAGACCCTTGTCTCCTTAAGCCTAGACTACTGCAACAGCCTTCTGGTTGGTCTGCCTGCCTTAAGTTTCTCCCTACTCCAACGCATCCTACATTCAGCCACTAAAGGGATTCTCCTAAAGCACAGGTCCAACCATGTCACAAGCCCCCACTCAATCAAGTCCAGTGGCTCCCAATATGCTCAAAGTGCTCAGCACAGTACCTGACATAAAGTAAGTGTGATATAAATAATAGTTTCTATTGTCATCAGCATCATTGTAAGGATAAAGTTCAAAATCCTCTGTTTGGCCTGTGGTGCCCTTCATAACCTATCCCTACCTCTCCCCTACCTTTCCAGTCTTCTTACATTGTGTACTCCCTACCCACATATACCCTTTAATCCAGTGACACTGGCCTCCTGGTTGTTTCATGAACAAGACACTCCAACTCCCTGCTCCAAGTATTTTCTCTGGCCTATCCCCCATACCTGGAGTATTTGTTCTCCCTTCCTCATCTCCACCTCCTGGATTCCTTCATATAACAACTAAAATCCCACTTTCTACAGGAAGGCTTTCTTAATCATTCTTAATCATAGTGCCTTCCCTGTCAACGGCTTCATACTTATCCTGTATATAGCTTGTTTGTACGTATTTGTTGCTTGTCGTCTCCCTACCAGATTGTGATCTCCTCAAGAACAGGGACTGTCTTTTACCTTTCTTTGTATTCTGAGAACTTAACACATATTAAGTACCTTTCTCTTCTCCCTTCTGGGATATCATAGACATGAGTCAAACCTAAGCTTTAATAAAGTTTCTCTGGGATGCCAGGATGGAAGCATAAAGAGCCAAAGAGAAAGGGAGTCTAAACCTTATTTTAGCCTCTCAGGCTCCCCTATAACTAAAATGGGCATCATTGGTCCAGAGCAAAAGGGTCCTTCTGTGGAGAGGTAGAGGGGCACAGTGCCCCAGCTCCTTAGTCCAAGCAGTGGGCTTAATGGTTCAACACACGTTGAAAGACAATTAGAACATCATTCCTAATACACTCTACTGGGAGGTAAAAACTCCCAGGTAACATAGGTATTTTACCTTGGATTTGTACCATCCAAGCAACAATTCAGGGACCATATCTCCTGATCAACCAAGCAGGCAGCTCATTCTCCCCACAGGGACACTCTTATTCTAAGAAGAGTATAGCTTCAGGTTATATGTCCTATTTCATAACAAGTGAATTCAATAGCTAAAGACCTAAGAAACCCACAAAACAGTGTGCTGGAAATATCCATGTCTCGAAATTGTTTGGTGATTTGTCTTCAGGGAAAAAAATACAAAGCAGAGACTCAGGAATTTGGGTTCCAGTATCAGACTCACCTGCACAACACATTCTCACTACATTGTGTATGCATCCATTGCTGCTACAGGGGAGGATAAGGAAAAAGAAACTCCTTGCCAGGAGTATGATGGCAAATGTTTTACAATGGGACCTCTGAAAAATATATGCAAGATACACTTTCAAGTTTGATCTGTATTATTAACATTTTCCCCTTCATTTTCTTGTCTAGAGGACCAAGAAAACAATAAATAAAGTCCTGATTTGTAGCATTTGCTGATTTCCAAGGTGTAAATGATCACAGTGAAAATTTAAAAATCAGCTCTTCATTTGAGCTGGCTCCAGCATACCCCTGTGCTTTTCCCTCACCTACCAAAAAAACCCAAGTGAGGGCTGGCATTGGTTGTGCCCCAACAAAGAGCCTGCCTCAGGGAAAAAAAATAAACATTCTTTATTACCAACATTATGGGCAGCTCTTCCTGGCTCAGTTATCAATTCCTCTTATGCACAGTTCCTTTGTCAAAGGGTCAAGATTCCAACCAGGAGTCTTCAGTTGTACATACCTTTAGCAAGGGGCTAGAGCATATCTTGGCATAGACAGGCCCCATCACTAGGACCAAGGTACCAACAAGGAACTTTTGACTAAGCATGCCCTTTACTAAGAGGCCTCCCCATAAAGCCAAAATATACCTTCCCAGCTCCATGCTCTAATCCAATTCCTTGCTGCATCTATAAATCTTTATGAGTATAATCTAGCTATGATCAAGGTCACCTTTCCTGCAGCTATGAAAATGGAGCAGGTATGCTTTCATAGAATTCTACAGCAGACTCTGTCTTTATTAATAAACATTTGACTGAAAGATTCAAAGATTACAAGATTCCACTATGCTTATGGTGGTTTGTGGGCTATAAAAAAAAGCATTTGATTCAGTGAACCAAAAGCCATCTTATCAGCTCTTTCCTAACAAGGTGTTGCCCATGAATGTGTAAAAATAATATATGATTCACTGAAAGATATAACAAAAGAAATGTCTAATTTAATTTAATTAATTTAATTCAATTAGATATATTCATATGATTCAAGCAAGGTATAAGATGGAGAGATATATGTACATATATATATATACATATATACACATGTGTGTGTACATACACATATGTCTGTGTACATTTGGGGCAAACAAATATGTAATGATCAATAAACTGAGTCCAAAATTGAATCAGAGGAGAAATTTGGACTGAGTTACATTTGGGAGCATGCTAAGGTGCTTTTAATGCCCCTCAAATTTCTCACCAATTGTTAACACCCATATTTCTCAAGTGAGAGGTAGTGTGCTACGGTGGATAAAAAGCTGGCCTTAGAATTGTGAAGACCTAGGTTCAATTCCCATTCTTTGAGTATATATTGACTGTTTAACTTTGAACAAATTACTTATTTCTCAATACTCTCAAGTAACTCTTCAAAGCTATACGTTGAAGAGCAGGCACCAATCTACATTGGTCAAGGGAATTTCCTCATTGAGAATTCCCTATACTTCGGAAATCACAGAATCAGTTTCTACACACACACAAAAAATTCCAGTTCCATTATGAAGCTCTAAAACATGGAATACCGTAGTCCCTGAAGAATTAAAGGTTCAAGTTACTGAAAGGGAAATGGAGAGGCAAATGGTTTGCTTGAGTGGGATGTAGTATTTTACCAATGAAGAATTCCACAGATGTGAAGGAAAATATATTGTAAAAGAAATGTAGCCCTGAAAAATGAGATGGGCTAGTCATGTAGCCCACTGGCATCAGTAAAGTAACAAGAGAGAAGGCTCCCAATGTATTGAAAATACCTTCTATGGAGAATTTTTAGAAGTATGTAAGCTATAATATATATGGAAGTATATGGTAGCACATAAACATATATATAGAATTGCATAGGATGCTAAAACTAAATAACTTATGATCTACACTATTGGAGTGAGTACTGATTTTATAATAATAATAACAGCTAACATTTATGTAGTGGTTACCATGTTCCAGGCACTGTGCTAAACACTTTACAATTATCTTTTCATTTGATTTTCATAACAACCCTGAGAGATAGGTGCTATTATTATCCCCATTTGATACATGATGAAACTGAGGCAAGTGGGTCAAGTGACTTGCCCAGGGTCACACAGCTAATAAATGTCTGAGGCTGGATGTAAACTCAGGTCTTCATGACTCCAGGACTGTCACTCTATCTAGGTGTCACCTAGCTACTACAGATGAATCCAGAACCATTGAAGTATTAAGAAAAATCTTTATATGGCACAGAATTCCTCATGGTCTTGTTCTTCTTAAAATTGTGTACTCTATTTAGTAGTATATATTTCTCTTTTTTTTTGGAGGGGGGAAGGCAGGGTAATTGGGGTTAAGTGACTTGCCTAAGGTCACACAGCTACTAAGTGTCTCAAGTGTCTGAGATTTGAACTCAGGTCTTCCTGAATCCAGGGCCGGTGCTCTACTCACTGTGCCACCTAGTTGTCCCTAGTAGTACATATTTAAAGCAATAGTAATCACACTTTATTATCTCTATTTTATAGATGTGAAAATATTTTCTCAAGTTATATGCTGAGGCACAGAGTAATGCTTTCATTACAAGTATTATTATTAACCTCATTTTACAGATGAGCATGGGCTGGTAAGTGGCACAACGGATAGAGTGCCAGGCATGGAGTCAGCAAGATTCATCCTTCTGAGTTCAACTCTAGCCTCAGATGCTTATTAGCTGTGGGACCATAGGCAAATCACTTAACCCTGTTTGCCTAAGTTTTATCATTTGTAAAATGATCTAGAAAAGGAAATGACAAACCACTCCAGCATCCTTGCCAAGAAAACCCCAAATGGGTTCACAAAAAGTCAGACATGACTGAAAAACCACTGAACTGAACAGATGAGGACACTGAGCCATAGGGAAGTTAAATGACTCATTTTTAGTGACACAGATAGTAAATACCAGCAGGTGGACCTGAACGCTGGTCTTCTGATTCAGTATACTTTCCAGTAGGTCACACATTAAGTAATGACTGGGTATTCAAATCGAGTCTCTCTTGACTCCAAATCTTTCATATTTCATATTACACTGCTCTGTATATAGTGTAACATAAGGAAAATATAGAGGACTTGGAGTCAGAAGACCTGGGTTCTAGTCCTGGCTCTTCCATTTCCTGGTTGTGTGACTAAGAACAAATCACTTAATTTTTCTGTGCCTCATTGTCCTCATCTATAAAAGATGAATTTTAAGGTTGGATCTCTGCTTAATAAAAATAACTTTGGCACCTGTGTGGAGGATGAATTAAGGTAAGGGGAGAGTTGGTCCATGGAGCAACTATTACAAACAATTTGAGGGCTTGAACTAAGGGCTAGTGGCTGTGTGAGTAAAGAGAAGGGGTCAGATGCAAGAGATATTGTACAGGTCAAAATAGTAAGATTTACCAACTGATTTGATATATAGGGTGAAGGAGAATGAGAAATCAAGGATAATGCCAAGGTAATAAACCTGGTTTACTAAAATAATGATGGTACCTTTGATAAAAGTAATAAAGATTGGAATAGAAATGGATATGGGGTCGGGGAGATAATGAGTTCTGTTTTGAACATGTGGAATTTGCAATGTCTATGACATATATAGTTTGAAATGTTCAATAGATAGTTAATGATGGTGAGCTGAAGCTTGGGTAGAGACTAAAGATATATCCACTTACCTAAAAAACTATGTATGGATGTATAAATATGTATCTGTATATAAACACCGACTAGCCAGGGATAAATACATGTATATATATATATATACATACATGTGTGTGTATAGTTGTGAGTCATCTAATAATTAAAACCATTAACAGCTGACAAAGTCACTAATAGCGCAAAGGCTCTTCAATTTCATTTAATCAAATCTTAATTTTTTATTTTTATTTTAATTTTTTACTATTTTCTCTCCTGTGATCATCTCTCTGCCTTGTTTGGCTAAGAACTCTCCCATTGTCATATGTGTTCTGGTCCTCTTCTTAGTTTTTATGGTGTGACCTTTAATATTCTGATTGCACATTGATTTTGGGCATTTTGTGGTGAGATGTTGGTTAAAACATAATTTCTATCAAACTGGTTTTCCAGTTTCCAAATAGTTCTTATTTAACAGGGATTATTCCCAGGACAATATATGTTCTGGTGTTTATCAAACACGTTTTGTTAAGTTGGTTTTGATTCATTCTTATCTAGTCTGTTCCAGTCAATATCTATTTCTTAATCTTTACATAATCGTTTTATGTAAAGATTAATTCGAAGTCTAGAAGTGTTATTTCCCCTTTATTCCTTCTCTTTTTTTCATATTTTCCCTTGAGATTCTAGACCTTTTGTTCCTCCAAATGAATTTTGTTATTATTTTGTCTAGTTCTTAAGTATCCCTTGGCTTTTTTTATTAATATAGCAATAAAGTCATAAATTTATTTAAACATCATTGTCATTTTTACTATATTGGCACGGCCCAGTCATGAACATCAACTATCTCTCCAGTTATTTCAGCTGTCTTTTAAAAGTGTTTTGTAATTGACGCTATACAGCTCGTATGGGAGTACAGCCCCAAATAACACTGAATCTTCTCCTTCTTCAGTACATGCTTTCTCAAGAGACCATAGACGCTCTCAGGAAGCCCACATTTGACGTCTGGCTCTGGGAGCCCAATGAGGTGAGTGAACGGCCAACGTGTGCTTTATGCTTAACAGCCTCAGTTGAACACATGAAAGGAGTCCTAAGCAAAGCTTATTTCCTCATCTAACCCTAGATGCCTAATGAAGGATACAAGAAAGATGGTGCTATTAAAGGCTAACTTGACCTATCCCCACCTCCTCTTTTATTTTTTTAATACCCAGGTTTCTAGTTTAAATTATATACTTCATAACAAACAATAGTTTGGGAATCAAAGATGAGGAAATAAAGTCTAGTGCAGTCTAAAAAAATGGACTTGTATAGGATCATTGGGCAGCTAGATGGTGCAATGGATAGCGTCGGGCCCAGAGTCAGAAAGATTCATCTTCCTGAGTTCAAATCTGGCCTTGGATACTTACTATCTCTGTGACCCTGGGCAAGTCACTTAACCCTGTTTGCCTCAGTTTCCTCATCTATAAAATGAGCTGAAGAAGGAAATGGCAAACTACTCCAGTATCTTTGCCAAGAAGGACTGTTTCATATTTATGTTTCTATTCCCTTAGGGCCTAGCCCAGTGCCTGACAAATAGTAGGTGTGTAATAAATGTTCAATTGATGGTTAATTGATTGGTTGCTGTTGAACCAAAAAAGTTTTCTTTTCTTCAGTTAGGTTGATTTAACATGTATTTAAAAAAAAAAGATTTAGCTACAATAGTGCACAGAAATGACACCACTTCTGCACGCTTCAAGAAGGCTGTGTAACAGCGATGGAAGTCTGGGATCCAACATGTATAAAAGATCAGTGGAATCTGAGTCATTTTCTGCAACATGACTAGAAAATATCCCCTTTTGATCTGCTCAGTGGGCAAGCTTTAGTCAAGTCTGAAATTGACAAAAAATAGTAACAAAACCTATGTGAGGAAAACTTTCCTCTGGTTCAAGGAGAACAGATTCTTTTTCCAGGCAGAGAAAATTCTGAAGACTGTCCTCTGTGGGATGACAAAGACTTTGCCCAACAATATAGATAGGTTTTGCTTAGAGAGTGGTTTAGGCTTTATCTGGTCCAAAGACAATGAATAGATGAAGGCAAATGACATCTGCTGTCCTCTACTACAAGAAACCACAGAAGGTGTTACAAGGTCAGGCAACACTTGCTAGTGGCACTGCCAAATTAGAGAAGCTACAATGAAACGAAGAGCCTGGAGCCACTGAGGAGGAACAAGGAACGAGGAACTTCAGGAAGGTCAGCATTAAAACAGAAAATGATGTCTGATGTGACCAGCAGGGAATCACAAGAGATGAACTTGCCTATTCAGGACTGTAAATGGCTGGGAACTGGCTTCAATTTTTGGGAGAAAGTGGTCATGGGAGGGTTTTCTGTTTGTTTTACAAGGATTCTGTTTTATTTTCTTTCATGTTTCAATTTAAAAGTTCTTTTTAAAAGAAAAAAAGAAAATGTCCCTTTTTTGTGTAGCCTTGGTTTCACAGGCCCAGAGACTCTACTAGATGTGATGTCACAGTTTACCAGGTGGTGATGTGTGTGAAACTTGGGTTTCTGGGACGATATTTTGGAGCCACGTAGGAGACAGAAGCCAAAGGCCAGAGAGAATAGCCATTCTCATTCCCTACTATATGGGAGAAAAGGCAGCCAAGGTCAAGTGAGGAGCTGGAATCTCTATTGCCAACTCCCCTTCACCTTTGTCTGTGATTTCATAAGCTCTGCTTGCAAAGGGTGGGAATCAGAAGCTGAGAAGTGACCTTCCACCTTCCGGCTAAGACCTAGTGAAGCACTCATGGTGAAACTGTAGATCTACCAAAAGGAAATTTATATTTTCCCTCATTTGTCTATTTAAAAATGAATTAGTTCAAAGTTAGTATTTCCATTAAGCTAATGGATAGCCTCTTCTCCCTTTGGGAGACAGCCAACCTCAGAAGGGGGAACTAATTCTGTTTCAGTAGCTGGCAGCACAAATCATTAGCTTCATTTCCACACAAACTCTCCACCACCCTCCCCCACTTTGCTCACTCCTCTTTCATTGATATTTTATTCCCTGCCTTCTTTATATAAAAGAAAATTTGGTAAACACTAAATCCTTGTCTTGGGTGCTTAATGCTAGTATCTTTAGAGATTTGGAGAGAGTTTTGGATCTCTGTAGGACAGGAGATATGTCCCCACTTTAGCAAAGCTGAGCACAAGGGGAGCGAAACCTGCCACTATCTCTATTTTGAATTCTCACATGCAATGGAGGCACATTGAAATCATGTCTGTTGGCAGACACAAGTTTCCATAAACAAGACATCTATCTAGCTATCTATCTATCTATCTATCTATCTGTCTGTCTGTCTGTCTGTCTATCATCTGTTTATACTATATTTGTGTTTATGTATAAATACATGTATGTGTGCATGTGTGTATATGCACAGATGAACATACACTATTAGCACCAGGAGTGATATCAATTTGCTATGTATGTATGTGCGCAAAAATAAGTCACATTCAAAAAAAAGGGAATCTACATGGGAAACCTCCTGCTACAAGGACAACTTACTTTCAATCCCTTACCTGCTTTGCAGGTTGCAGGGAACTTATGCCCAGAGTATGAACTCTAATATCCAACCCTGTTCCTACCTGCCACTGCTGTCATCAAGACTACTGGTGGGAAATACTCAAAAGAAAATACACCCCCTACCAACCTCTCTATATATATTCCTTACACATGGAAGTTTCCTCATGCAGCAGCACATGGGTAGCATGATTATCATGTGTTTTATTGTTATTTTTATGGTTATTTCACAACCATGATCTCCCCTACAAATTAAAAAAAAATCACCTGAAAATGAAAGCTAAACATGTTTTTTTTCTTTTTTTCTAAACCTGTGAAATTCCAGAGAAAGATTTGATTAAATATAAGTTAGGAGTGGAACCAGCAGGCATGAGGTGATATATGTCTGGCCAATGAAAATGAAAGCAAAATTAATACAAACTCGTATGCCCCTGATCAACACTCTTTCTTCCTGGGCTGTTCCAAAGTTGGTGGCAATGACACTGAAAGATAATTGCAGTCTTTATTAATACAGAAAATAGAGTGCCAAATTCATTCATCCCATAGGATAAGGTCTATCTTTTGGAGTCTCTAAAATAGATTGCTTTCCAAGCATCTCAACCCAAAAGTCTCCAGAAATCCTTAGTCTTTGTACAAAGGAAAGCACATGTATGGCCAGTTTTGTTCCACAATACATATTTAAGAAGACGAGTACTTTTAAAAACCAATTTTTCTACAACATGGAATATTAATTATTCAAAACATAAAAACCAACACAGTAATTTTTTCTAGCTCTCAGAGAGGAAGAACAGAAGCACAGATTTGAAGAAAGGAATTCTAAATGCATAGCAATTACAGGCTAGATCAAAGCCATGATCACAAATACATAAAGAGAATATGCTTTGAGTGGAGCACAAGTCTAATCTCCATAGAAATGTCCTTTGAGGAAGGACTATACTACTTAAGAAACTTCAGCCGTATGAGAGGTTTGACTTGGCAAAGGATAGTGATGCTTATTAGTTCTCTAGGAAAAAGTAACGAGCAAGTAAACATTCATCTCTTATTTTTGGATCTGTCATCTATGTGGGTCCTCCCTTCAACAATGCAGATCATAATCCATCCTCACTTCATCCTGTGTAATTCTTGAATCTCCCCTAAATCTTTAGCAGAGGATCCCCAATTTATGGGAGCATTCATCTAGCTCTCTTGCCATTTCAGGGGTATAAATGGGTCTTATATTATAAGCTATCTATGAAGTAATTCATTACTGTTGTTACATGACTGATTCACCACTTTTTTCAGTCATATGTTTATTTTATAATATCTTTAAAACCTCTTCTCCACATTTTTTCATTGTTAAGGGCTGCAGTCTAATGATACACATTAGGCATCCATCTCTCCATTATCCTTTGGGTGACCTGCAATTAGAATTATTTGGAAACTGTGGTAATGTAGGCTTTACAGCCATATGACAACGCTAGAGGAATACAAATATTTAATAGTTGGACCTTGATTTCCAGAAGAAATTTGAAGTTATTAAAAGTACTTCAAAATTTTCCAATGGCAATACAGGCAAGTCTCTTCCTCTTATTCAGTTCTGAGCTCATTGTCCATCTGTGGTAGCTATCCAAAATATACGTGCCAATGAATCAGCTCCATGAGCTTTCCATCCATCTGTATATCATGGTCTGGACAATAGGTATTCTTTGTCCTCTTGGATTTTCAATAAGGTCTTACCCAATGCTTCAATGTAATGTGGAAATAATCTTGAGTTCTTAAAGGTTATGTCAACCAAATAGAAGAAGCTCCATCAGATTTTACCATGCTAGAAAGAATTATATCATATATATATATGATATATACACATTATATATATATATATGTATATATATAATATAATTATATATATGATCCGCCTAACTGGCTGTGTCTTTGTTCCATTATATCATATATATATATATGAATTATATCGTATATATATATGATATATACACATTATATATTTATAGTTGTATATATATATATATATATATATAATTATATATATGGTCCTCCTGACAGGCTGTGTCTTTGTTCCATAGACCAATCTAGATAAGTGTGGAGAAGCTAATTACTAGTAGATTGGACAGTAGGTCATAAATCCTATGGCTATGGGAGTTGACAAAAAAAAAGTCCCTTACTAAGTTAATAAGTCCCTTAATCAATTTGATAAGACTACAGGGAAAGGATATTCATTAGAATGGCACTTCCCATAGAAATAAATATGTTCCCTGGCACCTTACTGGAAAAACACAGGAAACCCCTCTCATTAGCTCCCAGTTATTGAGGTTGCATTCATGATTATTGGTGACAGAATCAAAAGCGACAGATTCTTGTCAGAAGAGCTGTTCCTTCCCTATGGTATGTAAAAGTGAGCCTTGGAATGGCTCAGCCCTTTTTCACTCATTTTCTCTCTTTTGGACTTCCAGACCAGAATACAGCCAGAGGTAAAAAAGAATTTTCCAACCATCCACATGAGTAGTAATAGCTATGTGTGCAAGAAAAGCATATGGCAAGCCTAAGAGGAAGCTTCCAGGACCTTTAGTCCTAGGCTACCTTCTTCTATCTTTCTGTTTCCTTTTCTGATGACAGGGATTTACCTAAGAATATACTTGCTATGTCTAAGACATGGCAGTGGTCAGGACATTAATAAGAACTCCCAAAGAAATACATGACCAAGGCAGACGTTTACATATGGCAGGTAAAGTTTAATGGATTTTAATTTTATGATTCCTATGGGTCCTTGGTGCTTTATCCATTTTCCATGGGAGCAAAAGTAAACGATACCTCAGTTTCCTCATCTGTAAAATGAGCTAGAGAAGGAAATGTATCCCTGCCAAGAAAATCCTAAATGGGGTCACAAAGAGTCAGGCAAGATTGAAACATCTGAACAAAAACAAGATACAATAATTAATATGAGATGGATGTGTAAATGGAGATGTCTAATATATAAAAATGGCTGGCTGAGGACATGGATAGCTATGATACCTTTGCAGAGATGAGGAAGAGGGCTGTGCCAATACTGCCAGCAGAATAGCTGAAAAGAGAAGCGGACAGGATCCTGGGCAACACAGTGTAGAGGTTTTTCATATTTCTAAGAAGGGTACTGGGCTAGACATATCTATCTACCGTATCTTAAATAGCTTTGTCCAAAGATATGATTCTCTCATTTAAGGCAAAAGATGCCTCCTTGATCAATCACTTTAGCTTGTCATTGCCCACTTAGCCTCTTCCCCTAAACGCTAGTTACTCAAAAGACCAGCACAAATAATGAAAGAAAACATCAAACAGAAATTAGAGAGGGTATGGAAATTAGAATATATAAAACAATACACAAGAGCAAATGAGCTCTTTAGCTGAGAGAGAAATACAAGCTCAGTTCAAATGAGGGATGAACAATTTCAGCAAGAGGCAGGCAGTTCATTCCCGGTGATCTCTAGGGCTTCAAGTACTGGAAGTTAAGGTTATTTGCCCTATGTGTCTGCAGCTCTAGAACCCAAACCCACTATTCAAAAGTCTATGCTTCACTTCTTTCACTCAACCCATCTCTTTCTAAGTCCTCTCTGGAAATGTGTTCAAGAAACAGAAATAAGTCCCTTCTCTATTCAGGTAGCACCATGGCATTCTCTCAGCCAAACCAGGAGTCATGTCTACTTATAAGTATGCAGCAAAGTACCTTCAGGACATCCTCAGGACACTAGACCCCGACTTGGACAGAAGTGTGGTTACATAAGGGAGGAAGAAACCATAAAAACAATCATACTTTATGTTGGAACAACAATTTATGTAGTATTTTTTTCACAAATCTCAGAATCCCAAGGACATGAAAAACTTCCTCTCACTCCTACTGTACTCTAGCTCAGTTCAGTTTTGAAAACCAAATCCTCACTAACACACAAAGGTCATAGTAAGGTAAAATCTCTCTTTGGAAATAAAGACCATCATCCAATTTAAAAACTCATCAGGGTACAATGTGATAGACAAAAGGCATTAAGGCCTCTAAAAGACAAAAGTCATTCCTCATAAACTCTCGAGACAGAATGTTATCAAAGTTATTTAACAAATCATATGTAATATAATTTATATCTATATAACTCTTAAAGGTTGTAGGAGCTTCCTTTATTCAGTGGGCTTCCCTGAGGCTGTTAGTTGATGAATACTAGCAATATGAATCCATCAGGTTCCAACAAAAACAGGGCAAGGCAGCATTCTTTGGCCTTTTTTTTTCTGCTGGGGGGAAAACAAACTTCTCATTCCAAAAATTCAATCCTTTCCCCACTGTTTTGAACATAAATTGAGTTCAGAGAAAATATGCCAGTAGAACTTGGAAGAGATTTAAATTACTAAACTAGAAAGCCCAGGGCCAACACAGCTGATGAACTTGAAGATTACTACCACACCTCTCCATACAAAAAACTGCAAATTCAATGAATAATGTTACTGCTATTGCCTTCAGGGTACAATTATTAAGGAAACTGAAGATAAATAAACAGTAGTTACTGAAAGGCCACAGACAGTTTACTGTCCTTCAGGAGTTATGGGATAAACCTTACAGTAAAAGGCCACCCTGCCATTGGTACTGCCAGAAGAACCAGACGTACAGGGGCCAGCTGGGGCTCATTTTCTTATCTGTCCCTTCCCTGAGGAGACCTCATTCCAAAAACTGCTAATTTGCCACATATCCTGGACTGGGCCTAACTCAGGCTAGTCCTCTGGTATTTTAGTTCTGAAACTACAATGAAAAGAGAAACTCATAGTCCATCTAAATAACAACTAACAAAGAGGGCAGGAGGAAGGGCATTCAGAGCAGAGAAGGCATATTCATCCAATATATCCAGCATATAATTTTGATTCAGCTGAGTTGAGCTGTTCCAAGCCAGTGTTGTTATCCTGCAAGTATGCAGTCAGAAGCCTGACAAAAAAAGGTCTACCCCATTACGTCCTGGCTACTTTGTCCCTAGGAGGCCAGAAAGGTATGTCAGTGTCCTAAGCCTTAAATGGCCCTGAGTCAATAGTTTCAACAATTGCAATAAATTCAGCCCCAGTCCTCATGAACTTTAGTTCTACATCACGAATTGCCTACTGGACATTAGAAATTGAATTCAATTGTATTGAATTGTCTCAGCTATTGAATTGAATTCAATGAATATAGCAATGAATTCAATGAATATAGCAAAAACGAATGAATTCAATCGAATTCAAAGAAGGCATTTCAAACAATGTCAGAAACTGAACATATTATCTTACCCTTACTTCTTCCTTACTTCCCTAATTTTGGCCCCACCATTCTTCCAGTTTCCCAGGCTCATAATCATAGTTTTATCCTTGACTTCTCTTTCGCTCTCGCCCCACATTTCCAGTCAATTAACAAATCTTACCATTTCTACATATACATATGCATACACGTATAGATATACATACTACCTATACCTCTTGCATGTGACCCCTATTACCTTAGTTTAAGCTATCCTCATCTCTTATCTAGAGGTAAGTTTTATCTCTTCATCTACAATGAACTCTTAATTGGTCTCCTTGGCTCAAATCTGTCTCTATTCCAGTCCATCCTACACAGTTCCCTGCCAAAGTGATTTTCCTTAAGCACAAATCTAACCATGTGACTCCCCTACTCAATTCCAGTAACTCCCTGTTGCATCTGCATCATATATAAATGCCTCCATTTAGCTTCTTTAAAGCCTTTCTCTACCTAAACCCAACGTCCTTTCCTACCTCATTAGATAACATTCCCCTTTTTTGCCTTTCGCCGCACTGGCTTTCTCTCTGCTCTTCATACACAGCATTCCATCTTCTATCTCCATGCCATTTCATTGGCCATTCCAAGGGGCTGGAATGCACTCCCTCCTTACCTCTGCCTTACAGAGTCCCTTTCTTCCTTTAGGAAACATCTCAAACACCATGTTCTGCATGAACCCTTTCTTGATCCACCCAACTAGGCACAGCAGATAGAGTGTCAGGACTGGAGTAGGAAGACTCATCTTCCTGAGTTCAAATCTGACTTCAGACACTTACTAAGTGTGTGATCCTGGGCAAGTCACTTAACTCTGTTTGCCTCAGCTTCCTCATCTGTAAAATGAGCTGGAGAAGGAAATGGCAAACCACTCCAGTATCTTTGCCAACAAAACCCCAAATGGGGTCACAAAGAATAGGAATATGACTGAACAACAACAAAATACATTTTTATTAATTTACTTTATGTTTATATATATTTATATTTGTACCTTTAATCCCTTCTGAATTACACCTTTGAAGTGTTTTTATAAGAGATACAGTACTTGGATTTTGTTTTCAATATTTTTATGCTGGAACCTTGAGCTAAATTTTTAGTTAATGAGATGTTTTTCAACACGTGCAAAAAATGAAAAATAATCTTAACATGGCCATTTGCCACTCTGTCTGCACATTTTCTCATTGTTTACTCTTCCTTCTTTCAGAGAATTCCTCTTGACTTCTAAAACAAAGAATTTTTCATGCTGTTACCAGATGATCCTGTATTTTGCTAAAATTTTACACAAAGCTAGACTTATATCATGAAAACAAAGTGTTGGAAGGGATCTCTAAATCTTCATCTAAATCTACTTTCTGCTTCTAGTTAACTTTCACCTAAACCATTCTACAAATATTTAGCTTCATAAGAAAGCTTGCGAAGGAAGAAGATTCTAAAACTTGCCTTAGTAACTTTTGTTATCTAATATATCATACTCATGTTTTACTGAGACTCGACAACCTATGACTCGTAAGTGGACTATGGCTCAGGAAAGACATAATTTATTTAAAAGCATTTATCAGAATAGGTAAAAGTAGGAACATGGTACCATTGTATATTAAAGTAGTGGGCTAACTCTCCAAACTCTCACTGGGTAGAGTACCCAGAAAGCAGCTGTCTACTTCTCCCCTCAGGATTTTAGGGATATCTCTAAGGAGCTGTATCCTCTGGAGTCCCATCCTGTGTTCTCTCCCCAAAAGTGATCAATTAGGTGACATGAATTAAATTTTATAAAGGGAAATTACTGAGAAGTAATACAAGCAAGAACAGCAGTTACAAAACAAGCAATCTCCCCAAACAAGAGGGGCTCACTTTCCCCTTGTACACACACACATACACACAGTCTCCGGAGAGAGGGGATTCCAACTCAAAGCATTATACTTTAAGGCAAACTCTTAGGGAACACATAGGGCTTGGGAGTATTTCCCAGCTCCTAGCTCGGAAAGTCCTTTTCTCTTGTCTAAGAAGTCCCCATCAAGTCTGCTTCAGGGAGTACCATTCACAATGGATGACTTGCTACCTTACTAATCAGGACCAGCTCCTTTGCAGGACTTAGTGTCTTAACTTGAAATTTGTCCACTTCTAGATTGGATCAAGCAGGTTGCCCCTCAGGGCTGCCTTCTAACCAGCCTTGGCTAATGCTACAACAAATTCTGTTGGTCCTTACTCCTTATTGCTGAGTGAACTTCTAATGGTTCTTTTGACCTCTCAAAGCTCCCAAGACCAAAACCTGATCCATTCTATCTCCACATATTTATTTACCTAGTGTCAGGAAAGAGGAATCACAAAAGAAACTGGCATGATGCCCTCAGGAACAGGCTAGTAGGAGATAGTATAGCTGCCTACCCAGTGGCTCTGTGGTTCACTGTAATCCTCGCCAGCAAATGAGAGATCACCCACTCATACCATATTTAGTTCTAACTCAACCTCTACTGAGTCATTAGTCTATAGCAGTATGTCCTGGTTTTCTTCCAGGTCTAGAGAGGCTACATCTACCCCCAGAGTTAGAGGGTACCCTGAGGTGTTTGGGGAGTTATCGGCTGCCATCAGCTCAACCTCTCCATTGTGTTCCCCCTCCTCAACAGTTAGGGGCCAGTGACTAGCACCCTAGTCTCATTTAACCACTGAATATGAATTAGCTTTTACAAAATCATATTTACTTCAAAGATATAGAAAAAACAAAGTATAGACATTTCCTCCAGCACCTCAGGGACATACTCCCCCCTGTACTTTCTCAGTCTTTGGAGGTCAAACCAAAACTTAGCTCAGTTCCTACATAGTATTGATCCTACTAAGTTCATGTCCATCTGCAGCATGACTATTAGATGATTTTAGCTTCAGTTGGACTAGGTCCAGAAAGTTACTGCTTGCTCCTTGGGGAATTGATTCTGGGCTGGCTACAAAACCCTGCCTGAACTCTGATGCCTGGTTCCTATGGCTTGCTCTCCAGACCACCAGATTAATCTCCTTCACTTAAAATGGAAAAGAACAAATACAGATACCAAGGACCAAGGCTTTTCACAGGGGCACATAGCCTCAGAGAGAAAGGCCCAAGGCAAGCATTTTTTCTCACCAGACACCAGAAATGAAAGAGACAACAAGATCACAGATGAAAAGAATGAGATGAAGAAATATGGTAGAGGTCAACTAAAGCCTTTTTTGCTTGCTTCTGAAGCCATTAAAAGAACCTCATTCGCTACATGGCTAGTTGACCGCAACTAGTCACAGGATGTATACTCATGTTCTATCCAAGGCTCTTTCATTCCATGTCATCACAACTGTCCCAAAATTAATCTTCTGCTTCTCTCAGTTGTTCTAGACATGCATCAGAAACCCTGCTACAAGTCTTTCTAGATCCTCACCCAATTAAAAGTGTTTTTATCATCCTATGGTTATTCAGATTAACATATCTTCTTAATGTAATGAGAGGACTGGCCAATGAGGGCCAGTCATGCTCCTTGGAGCATGCATGGATTTTTCCTTCCTATTGGGTTATGCAAATCATATGCAACATTCTCTGCCTGCAACCAATCTAACAACTGGGTGCTTGAAAAGCCATTTTCTGACCAGGAGTAACTGAGGTGTGAACTGAAGTGGGGTGGAGGAATAGGTCATGGGAAATGAGCACACTGAGGAATTGAGAAGAGTATTTGAGAGAGTGTCAATATGTACATTAAAGTCCTCTACCTGGTATGAGGGCAGGAGTTATGGAGGAAAGAAAGACTGTAATCCAGGGAATGAACTCAGAAAAGGAGGAAATGTGTCCTGTAGGTCAGCGGAAAACACAGCCATCAGAATCTTGATTTGGTGATAAATATGAATTGAATGAACCTAAAAGGAGGTGAGTGATAGTAGTAGAAAGAAAGTCTAGAAGTGGCACAGTGGAGCAAGAAGTATTTAGCTCTCCCACTATGACCAGTGAGTATGGGGGTACTAGTTAAAGTTCAACCGGTACTGGAAAGGGTAGCCAGAGAATGTGTGTTATCAGAAGGAAGTCATGTCTCAGTGAGTACAAGAAGATGGAGTGAGCAAGAAAGGAGAAGGTTTAACATGAAATCTAATGTGTTATGGATCAGACATCCAGAGAGAACAGTGAAAAGGGGGGAGGGCAGGTTAACTTTAGAATAGGACTTTGGTTGGGGAGCAGTTAGAATGAAAGGAATGAGAATAAGGAAGCAGTTAGTCAGTAGGGAGTGTGAAAATGGAGTTTGAACATTGGCAGTTGGGGGTTCAGAATCACTGGGATGCGGAGGGTATGATGGGGCATATGTCAATCATTGAAGAATAAGATCAGATAGGTTATAATTGTCCATAGGGTTTTGGCCTCAGGGTAGAGTTGTCCCAGGGTATTGGGCCTGAACAGGTATGTAGCTAGAAAGTGGAGTGAGACCAAGGATGCTTGGATGGGGACAAGGGGATGGGGACAAGGAAACTGAGGAGTATTTGGAGGACAGAAAGGTAACTGAAGAGAAATAGAATTGATGCTCAGAGATGCTGGGTCCACTGCTTCCCATGCAAATTCCCATAAGTCAATTGCTATGGATTTATGTAAGAGTCAGAGCTTCCAGGTCAAAGATAAAATACTTCAGGCAGTCAGAAAGAAATGGTTGTGAACCAAGGAATCAAATTTAGAATCATAGAAGACTATGCAGCAAATACAATGAAGAAAATATATTGAAATGTGATAATTGCAAAAGGCAAAAGAAAGAACCAATAATAATATTTTTTAATGAATCTGAGTATGTTTTTGTGGAGTGGGGTGGTAGCTTTCCGCTAGGCTTTTAATAGAGAACTTTTAAAAATTCCTGATGAAAAGACCAAAAGCTGAGTAGAATCTTTGAAATGAAAACAGGAGAAACAAGAGAAACAAAGAAAAATAAATACATTTGAGGAATTGGGAAAGAACAAATGACAACAGAAGAGGAAAATATCCCCTAAGATTCCCACTGTCTTTAAGAGTCATAGAGTAAATAAAGGCAAACACAGAGTCTAGGGGTGGTTTTGTACCATTTTAATTTGAAGAAAAGAAAGGAAGGAAAAACAATACTTGGGGGAGAAATAAGGAAGGAGAAGAGGAGAATGTACTCATTCATACAAGGTAAAGAACTTCAACATACATATTGACACTCTCTCAAATACTCTTACTTCTCAATTCCTCAATATGCAAACATGGAGAAGGGGGTGGGGGAAAGGCATCTCTTGAAGTGCGGTCTTATCTAAGCTGAACAAAGAAGTGCTAAACAGATACACAGAGTCTGATGTAGCAATGCATCAAATTCAACAGGGAAAGGGAGAGGAAAAAGGCATTTAAGAAAGAGGGTAGTGTTGGGAAAAGAATAATCACAAGCATAAACAAAAGAGAGAATGAATTTAATGAATTAATTGGATGTGTAACTTTAAAAAGTAGAAAAGCAAAAAGTAGAAATTCTAAAAATCACAGAAGGGAAAGTTAAAGGCAAAAAAAAAATCTCATTGATAGTAAAACTAGAAACTGGGTTTTTTTTAAAAAGCTATTAAAATTACAAATTGTTAACTAATTTTAGAGAGATGGAAATCAAATTATTATACTCTTCGATGAAATTATTATAAACTATGTCCAATTATATGACAACACAGCTGATAAATTAAATGAAAACAACTAACTCCAGTATTATATAAATTATCTGTAAAACTATAGAGAGGGGATCCTACCAAACTCATTATAAGAGATAAATATAATTGGTCCTGATGGCCAAACTAGAGAGAGACAAAGCAGAGAAAGAAAACAATAGACCAATATCCCTAGTATTAATTTAAAATATTTATTAAAAGAATAGCAAAGAAACTATAAGAACTTATTTAATAGATTATGCATTATGACCAGATTCAACTTATGCCAGGAATTCAAGGTTGTTTCAATATTTTTTAAAAACCTTTAAACATTATAGACCATTTTCATAACAAAAAACAAAAAAAAATCCATAAAGCTATTTTCAAGTAATACAGGGTTACAAGTCCATTCTAAGGAACATTTGTATTATATTGGCACAAAGAGAAAGTAGATGAATAATACATTTGTACATACTAAGAGGTGCTTTTATTCATTTCCACTGCATATTTGAAAGTAGCTCCTAAGCTCCAGTCTCGAGCAATTTATACCCCAATATAAGCAAAATCATTGCTTGGAGTATTAAATTAATAAACAAAACTAAGAGCTGCTTTTATGAAAAAAAAAAACAATAAAATTGATAAACCTTTGGCCAATTTGATTTAAAAAAAAGAAAGAAAACCAAATTACCAGTATCAAAAATGAAAAGGGTGAATTCACCTCCAATGAAAAGGAAACTAAAACAATAATTAGGAATTATTTTGCCCAATTGTCTGCCCATAAATTTGACAACCTTAGGGAAATGGATGAATATTTACAAAGATATAAATTGCCCAGGTTAACAGAAGAGGAAATAAAACACTTAAATAACCCCATCTCAGAAAAAGAAATTGAGCAAGCCATCAATGAACTCCCTAGGAAAAAGTCTCCAGGACCAGATGGTTTTACATGTGAATTCTATAAAATATTTAAAGAACAATTAATTCATGTACTTTATAGACTATTTGGGAAAATAGGTGAAGGAATCCTACCAAATCCTTTTTAAGACAGAAATATGGTACTAATACCAAAACCAGGAAGAGTCAAAAGAGAAAAAAAAATTATAGAACAATTTCCCTAATGAATATTGATGCAAAAATATTAAATAAAATATTAGCAAAAAGATTGCCACAACTTATCACAAGAATAATACACTACAGCCAGGTATGATTTATTCCAGGAATGCAAGGCTGGTTCAATATTATGAAAATTATCAGCATAGTTGATCATATCAACAACAAAACAAAACAAAAGTGTTTGAAGTGTTGCCAGGTAAAAGAAGGTTTAAAATTGTCCTGTTTGGCCTCAAAATATAGAACTAAGCTAGATGAAAGTTCCAGAGGGGCAGATTTTGACTTGATGTCAAGAAAAAACTTGCTAAGGATTAGAACCATCCAAAAGTAGAATGGGCTGTCTCAGGAGGTAATGAGTTCTACCTCACTGTAAATATTCAGGCAGAAGCTTGATGACCACTTTCTGCGATGTTGTAGTACAGATGCCTGGTCAGGAACAAGAATCTGCTTGTCCTTAATGTCTCAGATGTCTTCTGAGGCCCTTAAATATTCTTAGACTCTGTAATGAGTCAGCATGTTTTAGTAACAATTCCTTTCTCAATTTCCTTACAGATGTTAAGCTGTTTAGAACACATGTACCATGATCTTGGTCTAGTCAAAGATTTTAATATCAACCCTATCACGCTGAAGAGGTGGCTGGTAATTATTAAGCATATGATTTGTCCCTTGTTTAGAATTATAAATGTTTTGATTCCATAGATACTTCTTGGACGAAACTGGGCTTTCTAAAAATGAAGAGTATCCTCAGAAATGTTATGTTGTAAACTAGGTTTCTTGTTCAAAGATTTTTAACTCTCTACCAAGCTGGTATAGAATTTATAATAAGAATAGAAATTGATGCAGTGCTACAAATTAGTGGAAGCAAAGATAGTTCATCTACTTGCAAAATTATTTTTCTAATGTGATGCCTGAAAAATTCAAGATCCAGAAGCTCAAAGAAAGTTTGGGGACTATAGAGATGAGGCAGAAGTGTGTGTGTGTGTGCATGTGTGTGTGTGTGTGTGTGTGTGTGTGTGTGTGTGTGTGTGCAATGCTTCTATTTCTGAGTTGGTTAGAAATTGAATTAATTTACAGCTTCTATTCAAGGCCACCAGGGGCAATATGGTTTAATGAACAGAGGGCTGGCTTTGGTGTCAGAAAGTCCTGAGTCCTACCTCTGACACATACTATAAAAACTTAGTAAAGTCCCTTACTTTCTCAGTTCCCCTCTAAGACTGCAAATTTCAAATGACTGCTGATCATCATTGCTAGAGTGAGTTTCCTCACCAGGAATTCCCTTCCTCAATGAAATCACAGGTTCAGACAAAAAAAAAACAATTAAAACACAACTGAACCAGCTACAAGAGATGGAGATGGGTGGGGCAACTCCTAAAGCTTATTTTTGCTATAAATAAACAATATTCCTTGCATCCTAAACTCTGTACTTGATGAACTTAAAGAAAATGAGAATCAAATAAAAACGTACAAAGTAAGATAAATACATGGGCCTTGCCTTAGGAGGCCGAAGTTCTATTCCCTGCTTTATGGCTGACTTAATGCATGTCTCATGGAAAGTAATTTCAGTTTATGAGTCCCAATTTCCCCATATGTCACAAAGGTAATCTTGCCTGCTTCAGGTCAGGTTTATCAGGTTATTTCAGTATCTTCAGAGATATGCACCTAATATGAATAAATGGCATTATTATCATCATTATTATTATAGAACAAGAATGGGGGGCAGGAGAAGGAAAAAGAATAATAAGCTCTGAGGTTAGAGTTAGAAATGGAAAGGGAAGATGGAATCCTAACCAGTCTTTCTCAGCTTAGAAAGGCATAAGTGGTTAATAGTGCCAAAAATTCAGCTCATATTATACATATATATGCATATATATGTATGTATTTTTTATTTTGGCAGCTCTGCATCCATGACAACTATAGAGACAACCCCTTTCATAACTTTCGACACTGCTTCTGTGTGACCCAGATGATGTACTGTATGATATCTCTCTGCTTTCTCCAGGTGGGTCCTTGTTCTGCCCCCTTTAGGAACATATATCTCCTGCTTCCTTTCAGTCTTTGCACTCATCATAGCCTCACAATGCTGAGAAAGGAATGAAGACAAGATCCAGATTTTATCTAGGAAAAAAGTATCTTTCCTTGGGCAGAAAAAAAGGGGAACACTCTACTGGCTGATGTGGACAGCTACCTCCAAATTTATCCCAGCCTATACACCAAGAAATAACTAAAATTAAGAGTTTCTAAGCCACAAATCTTGTAGTCTGATATTTTCTTATCCTCCTAAATGTTCTTTCGAGTTGAATGTCAGTGGACTAGACAAGATTCCCCCCCTTCTTTGCTATTCATATCTTCCCACCCTGCCCCAGATAGCCTTGCCCCAGCACTGTCTCCATGCTTGGGCCCTGGAGACAAGACCTAAATATCCACCTCACATCTTGCAGCTTCCAGATTCTGTAGGCCCTAGGCCCTGATACAAAGCCAGCACCAGGGACAAACTCTATTTACCCTCTTTCGTCATACCACTGGTTTCCCAGCTTCCTTCAGTCTTGCCCGTTGTCATCTTTAAAGCAGAGCTCAGTCAGGGCCACAAAGCCAGGGCCAGATGGCTTCCATGGCCTCCTGGAGGTCTTCTAGTTCTAGAATAAGAGCCCTTCCTCCATTTCCCACCCCCGCACACACACACATGCACACTCCTCCAGGGCTATCTCTAGTACAACGTACCGCTGCCTCCTGAATCTTTCCTAGTGAATTGTAGATCTCCTGGGGCTTCACTGCATTTAGCATCACCAGTGCTAGGAGGTCCACCTCAAGGAAGGACCTCAAATAATCTTATTACCTGCCTCTCCCCCCAAGGCAGGACTTCTTTCTAATTAATTTTACTCTAGCTGGACAAACTTTCTCAAGAGTTAACATATTCCAACTACCTTATAGTCTTCCCATTCCAGTAATTCAGAACCCTCAGCTGCTGGTGTACAAACTCTATTCTCCATCCCCAGATGCCCCATTGTAGACACAATTAGCTGTTAGAAAAAAAACATTTATAAGATGGTATAGTAAAAACAGTAGTTACAAAACATCCCCATTCCACCTCCACCTCCACTCAAACTGCCACCCCTCTACCCCCACTGTATCCCTGGTGGCATATTCTTCTAAAAATACATACAGCATCCATGGAAAGAACAGGTATAAACTTGTACAATGATAGCGAGGCACATATAGAGAGAACACAAGTGACCAAGGTTACTCCCTCCTTTGATACTTTCAGGTGTCTAAGTGTTTTCTCTTTGTGTTTTCTTTGGGCTTACCTCTATGTTTAGGTCTACTTCTGTTGTGAATCCAAAGCCAGATTTCTCATAGGTTGACCTTTGTCCCCATATTGCCCTTTCTGACTCAGAAATAAGTGTTAATATTTCATAAAGGGATTAACAGATGTCAGAGCCTTGTTACTACATCAATAATTCATCATATGTAATTGTATTCCGTGACTATATCAACTAAATCAAATCTGCCTTCCTTGACCCAAACACAAAAATGAAACAGACTTTAGCTGAAGACCTACACACACACACACACACACACACACACACACACACGCACGCACACACGCACACACGCACACACACACAAATTGAGGTCAGTTGCCAACAAACTTCCCCTTTTCTCACTGCTCATTTCATATCACTCAAATATCTTCCTCCCACCCCTACTATCTCTTCTTTTCCTCCATTTAGATGAAAAGGTGATTCTTCTCCTTGTCAGGGTCAACCCCAGTGAACGGCCTCAATTATTTTGGTAAACTATGGGGCAGAGTCCCCAGCAGAGAAAGTGGAAGGAGGGAGAGGCTGAGGAAGCTTGAGTAGAGATGGGAAGGTTTGAAACAGCTGTTGTGAGTACAATAGAGAATCAACTAAGGAAGAGTGTACTAAGGGCATGCAATACATATATATAACCAAGATTACAGAAGGTCTGGGGTCCATCACACCTCCTTATTGGTTGATTTCTCAAACTGCTACTTGATTTGTTCCTATATTTTATATTATTATTCTGAATTCTAGAGTAATCTAGGGGAATGTTTGGAACTTTATTAATTAATAAAATTGCAACCTCTTTTTCATTAATTAATTGTTACCTCTAACCTCAATTCCAGTTCATCAAACCCTTACTACAGTTATTCTGGACCTCACTTCCAGAAACACAGTTTCATAATTCAGTTTACTCTACATACTGATTAAAGTCTCTCAAGATTCTCCTTCGTACTTTTCCTCACAATAAGAGTTTAATTCATTCTCTGAGGAAAGAGGCTAGTTATGACAGTCCTTTTTCTTTGTCCTTTTTTCAGCCATCACATGAAGCAGTCTTTTAGAATACTCTGTAAACTGCCAGTTCTTCATAGACTTTTCTTAAGACAGTTTTCACAAGAAAAAAGTTTCACCTTGCTTTCTTTCTGTTTTCTCTACAGTTTATGTAATATATTCTATATCAAAGTTAAAACATATACCCTCTCTGACACCTCATCCATGGGATGAAGTGCATCCTAATAAGACAGTAAGATTACTCCCAACTGCCAGCACAGCTTTTCTGCAGCATTCCATTTGTCTCTTAAAGATTCAGTGACAATATGTATAGTCTCAGTGAGAAAGCTTAGTGAAACAAGTGTGATATATAAATAAATACAAAGAATAAGCAAAGCAATTTCAAGAGAGAAGGAACCCTAATAACTGTGGAGGTAGGGGAAGCACCAGAAAAGACCTTATGCAGGAGATGTTACCTCCTAAGTATGCACTGAAGGAAGCTAGGAATTCTAAGAAGTCAAGGTAAGAAAGGAATGTGTTCCAAGTATGTGGGACTGATCAGTCACTTCCATCAAGTATCAATAATGATTATCTTCTATAAGGCAAGTGTAAAAGGCCGAATAACTATGTACTATTGCATTTTTTTCTATTGTAGGAAAAGTTTTCTCAAATGGATATCTTAGTTCTAATGACTGCAGCTATCTGTCACGATCTGGATCACCCAGGATACAATAATACGTACGTTCAAAAACATTTTTGCCATCTTTATTTTAAAGGATAAACTGGCAAGCAAAAGAGAAGTGATTCATTATATCAAACAATCATCTGATATTCATAACAATTTAAAGTTGTAGCTGTAAGAAAAGACTTTCTCTTTTTTCCACTTAATTTAGACTTTTGATTTTCCAATTTGGGAGATTTAAAAAAATAGAAGTTCTAGTTTCTCCTTAGAAAGTGAGTAAAGTTATTTTGGTAAGGTCATGACTTCACTTCTGAGGATACTCCCTTCTAGTCCTTTCATTTTGCCCAACATGTATACCAAAATTTGTATCTTTTCTTTGCACATTCACACTCAGCAAAGTCTGCTCAAACATGAATATGAAGCAGTATGGCATAATGAAAACATCACTGACTCCCGACTCAGAAGACCTGGGGTCAGATTTCAACCTCCAATAACCTGTGTGAATTTAAGTAAATTGCTAATATTCTCTCAGTTTCCTCTGATGCCTCTGAGTTCTATTTTTAATTTAATTGTTCATGCAAATAAAGAAATTGAGGGCATTGTGGTAAATAGCTTTTAAAGTCTCTTTTAGGTGTATGATGAAATAGGAAATTATCTGCCCCTCCCCCCAAGGCAGGACTTCCCTCTAATTAATTTTACTCTAGCTGGACAAACTTCTCAAGAGTTAACATATTCCAACTACCTTATAGTCTTCCCATTCCAGTAATTCAGAACCCTCAGCTGCTAATGTACAAATTCTATTCTCCATCCCCAGAAGAAATAGGAAATAAATTTAAATTTGACTTGAAAGTATATTCTGGTTTTGTTTATTAAATAATTATTTTTAATACATTAAAATGTAGGATTTTTGTAAAACCTTGGAATGAAATACATTTTTCTCAAAACTCAATAACAAAAATCTATGACCAATCCTTAACTATAAATTTATGCATCTTATGTATATGTTTATACATATGTGGAAGATGGGAGAGGTAGAAACATTGTGAAAGCTAGAGCAAGTTTATAAATATATAAGGCGGCATAAAGTAATGAGGTTAGTTTCGGAAATCACTCATAGCCATAGGCTTCTTTGCTTTTTGGTCATATTTGACGCATACAATTTCTCTCTTATTTTTTCCCTCTATTAGATTTTAAGCTCTTCAAGAACAGCTATATAGTTTTCGCCTTTGTATTCTCAATGCCTACTACAATGCTTTGCATGTAATAGGTGTTATAAAAAAATTGCTAAATGAAATTTAATTGAATGTGCAGAATGTGCAGAAAATTCTACCCCCAAAAAAAGTAATTACAAGACTTGAGTATTTTATATGTTGAAATGCTCACCTTGTATGTAGTACAAAATACAATAGACTTAAGAAATAGAAGGCCTCCCAAGCAACACTCTTGACCTTCTCTGAGCCCTAATATCCACATCTCTAAAATGGAGATAGTAAAATAGGGAAACTACTTACTTAACAGTGTTCTCATATGGGTAAAATAAGATTAAATAATACATATACATAAGATTATTAAGCTGGCAGTAGATTTTTGTTATAATACATATTGCTGTGTAGGATATATCTGTGTAAACTGTACTTAGATTTCTCACTCTCTTCTTGATACCAGTTACCAGATTAATGCACGCACAGAACTAGCAATACGCTACAATGACATTTCACCTCTGGAGAACCATCACTGCGCAGTGGCTTTCCAGATCATTTCTCAGCCTGAATGCAATATTTTCTCCAATGTAACAATAGAAGATTTCAAAAAGATAAGACAGGTTTGTAAATGAGGACCCAATAGCTACAATATCTAGGCTATGGGAGCAGGGGACACTTTTCTATGACATTTCCTCTTATTTTTTTTGGTTAATTTTGAAAACTTTATTATTGTTTCTTTTAAAAATGTAATTTAATATTTCATTTTTCCCCAGTTACACATAAAAGCAATTTTAACATTAATTTTTTTTTAATTTTTAAATTCTAATTCTCTTCCCCCTCCCCCAGTTGCTTCCCCTTCTCATTGCAATTTGATGTAAGTTATACATGTGTAGTCATGTAAAACATATTTCCATGTTAGTTAGTTAGAAGGAAAATAACCAAAAAAACTAATAAAAATAAAGTAAAGAAAAAGTATGCTTTGATCTATGTTCAGATGCCATCAGTTCTTTGTCTCAAGATGAATAGCATTTTTCATCATGAGTCTGTCAGAATTGTCTTGGAACACTGTGTTGTTGATACCATCATACAATATTACTGTTACTGCATACAATGTTCTGCTAATTCTGCTCAATTCACTTTGTATCAGTTCATGTAAGTCCTTCCAGGTTTTTCTGAGGACATCCTGATCATCATTTCTTACAGCACAATAATGTTCCATCACAATCACATATCACAGTTTGTTCAGCCATTCCCCAATTGATGGGTGTTCCCTCAATTTTCAATTCTTTGCCACCACATAAAGAGCTGCTATTTTTTTTGCACATATAGGTCCTTTTCCTTTTTGTTTTTTTATCTCTTTAGGATATAGACCTAGGAATGGTATTGCTTGGTCAAAGGGTATACATGGTTTTATAGCCATTTGGGCATTGTTCCAAATTGCTCCTCACAGTGGTTGAGTCAGTATACAATTTCACTAATGGTGCATTTAGTGTCTCAAATTTCCCATATCCTCTGTAACATCTTTCATTTTCTTTTTCTATCATATTAGCCAGGCTGATGGGTATGGGATGTTGCTCAGAGTTGTTTTAATTTGCATTTCTCCAATCAATAGTGATTTAGAGCATTTTTTTCATATGACTAGATAGCTTTGATTACTTTGTCTGAAAACTGCCTCTTCATATCCTTTGGTCATTTATCTATTCGAGAATGGTTCTTATTTCTATACATTTGACTCAGTTCTCTACATATTTGAGAAATGAGGTCTTTATCAGAGAAATCATAAATTTTTTATGATTACTATTGTTTCAACAATTCAGCCAGCAGCTGCTGTGGGGGTGAAAGACCAATACAAGCCCAACAACAAGAATGCTGCCAGCACAGATTCTTTCGATCTGCTTTACTAGGGAAAGTAGCATTAAGGGGTTAACAATCTTATTTCAATCCGACACACAAATATCATTCACTTAGCTCAGGGGAAAAAGCAAGCACCCTGAACTTCGGAGCAAATACAAACAAATTACAAACATCAACAGACAGACCTTGTCTGATTCAAATCTCAATCCATAGTTATCAGGGCTTAACAAAGTTTCAACATCTGGGTTTACAAGCTGGAGGGCTCTTAACTACAGCTGCCCAGAGTCTCCATAACAACATACCTCCAAGTGTGAGAGAACCAAGCAAATAGCTCTGTTCTCTCTTTTTATACACTCTTTAGCCATCATCAAACGTCATCTGAGCAACCAGAACTCAGGCTCCTATTATTGGCTCTGGTCTTAGCAACTCCCCTTAGGACCCTGAGGCCTTCATGTCCACATAGGCTTAGCACCTAATAGATAGAGGTTTGGGCCTGGGGCTTTGCAATCAAAAGCTCAGTCAAAGACAATTAATTAATTTATCATTCTAAAACAGTAAAAAAGTCCCAACTTAATTGATATTACAACAATTGATATGTATTTCCATTCATTCTATTTTCCCCCATTTACTCTCCTTTCACCCTGTCCATTCTCAAAAGTATTTTGCTTCTGACATTTACCTTTCCCAATCTATTCTCCCTTCTATGAATGCCATCCCACCCCCTTTTCTTATCCTTTCCACCTCTGCTTTCCTGTATGATGAAATAGATTTATATACCCAACTGAGTGTTTATGTTATTCTCTCTTTGAGCCACTTCCAATGGGAGTAAGGTTCAGGTGTTCCCTGCCACTTCCCCTATATTCCCCTCCACTGTGCAAGCTCTTTCTTGCCTCTTTTATGTGAGATAATTTGCCCTATTCTACCTCTTCCTTTCCCTTTCTCCCAGTGCGTTCCTCTTCCTTACCCTTTAATTTTGTTTGGGTTTTAATAGTCTCATCATATTCAACTAACACCAGCACTTTCAATGTATACTCCTTCTAACTGCCATAATAATGACAAAGTTTTTAGGAGTTACAAATATCATTTTTCCCATGTACGAATATAAATAGTTTAACTTCACTGAATCCCTTACAATTACTCTTTCCTGTTTTCATTTTCATGCTTCTCTTGAGTCTTGTATTTGAAAGTCAAATTTGCTACTCAGCTCTGGTCTTTTCAACAGGAATGCTTGAAAGTCCTCTATTTCAATGAATATCCATTCCCACCCCCCAAGAAAGATTCTACTCAGTTTTGCTGAGTAGGTGATTCTTGGTTGTAATCCTTGTAATCCTTTGTAATCCTTTGCCCTCAAGAATATTATATTCCAAGCCTTCTAATCCTTTAATATAGAAACTGCTAAATCTTGTATTATCCTGACTATGGCTCCACAATATCTGAAATGTTTCTTTATAGCTACTTACAATATTTTCATCTTGACCTGGGAGTTCTGGAATTTGGCTATACTATTCCTGGAAATTTTAACTTTGGAATCTCTTTCAGGAGATGATTGGTAGGTTTTTTTTTCCATTTCTATTTTTACCCATTGGTTCTAGAATATCAGGACCATTTTCCTTGATCATTTCTTGAAAGATGATGTCTAGGCTCTTTTTTTGATCATGGCTTTCAGATAGTCCAATACATAAATAAGTGAAGTGAGAAGAACCAGGAGAACATTGTACACAGTTACAGCCTCATTGTATGTTGACTAATTTTGATAGACTTAGCTCTTCTCAGCAGTACAAGGATCTAAGATAATTCCAAAAGACTCATGATGGAAAATGCTATCCATATCCAGAGAAAGAACTGTGGAGTCTGAATGCAGATTGAAGCATAATATTTGTTCTCTTTTTTTGTTTGTTTGTTTCTTCTTTCTCCTGGTATCTCCCATTGGTTCTAATTCTTACTTTTTTTATTTTTTTTTTTTGTTTTTGTTTTTGGAGGGGGGAAGGAAAGGCAATTGGGGTTAAGTGATTTGCCCAAGATCATACAGCTAGTATATGTGTCAAGTGTCTGAGGCAGGATTGGAACTCAGGTCCTCTTGACTCCAGGGCCAGTGGTCTACTCACTGCGCCACCTAGCTACCCCCTAACTCTTGTAGCATGACTAATGTGAAAATATGTTTAATATGAATATATATGTAGAACCTATATCAGATTGCATACCATCTTGAGGAAGGGAAGGGAGGCGAGGAGTGAGGGAGAGAAAATTTAGAACTCAAAATCTTATGGAAGTAAATGTTGAAAACTAAAAATTAATTAATTAATTTTTTTTAAAAAAATAATATCTTGGTTCTAGTCCATCCTCTGACTAGCTGTGACCAAGAACAAATATTTTAAGTGCTCTGTGCCCATCAACTCTATAAATTATACAAGAGTTCCCAATCTGTATTAGTGGAGAGAATTTTCAAATAATGAGTATACCGTTCTGATGAATTCATATCGTCTAATTCAAAAAAGCTTTCCCAGTTCACACCTAGGAAACAATTTAATCGCAGAGAAAATGTAAAAGGCATATATGTGTGTTTATAGGTAGGTAGATAGATAGACTGTTTGATTCATGCATTGTCATTTCAATTATTTAGGGGATAATCACATTAATCCTGGCCACTGACATGGCAAGACACGCAGAAATTTTGGACTCTTTTAAGGAGAAAATGGAAAATTTTGACTATACAAATGAGGAACACATGATTTATGTAAGTAGCTTTCTGATACTTCATTCTTCCAATGATCAGAATCCAACAAGGTCTTTTGTTTATATTATCATATTGATATGCAAGATGCAATACCTACAACCTTTCAAAGTAATAGTTTGCCTCATAAGCTTGTAAGTATTGAGTAGCTATCAGAACTTTGCTTGTCGGGAATTCTGTGAAAGGCCACTTGTGCCCAAATATGACAGAATCCATAACAAGTGTACACTGATAAATTGAGAATTGAAGTATTACCCAAATAATTCAAGTGTCCCGGTTTCAATGGATGATGGTATACCTGCCTCCCAAGAACACTAACCAAGAGGACAGTAATGTGAAACTTGCTTTTCAAACATTATTTGACTTTTAGTAAATAGTGCTGACTTACAAGGTCCCAGTTGATTTCTAGGACACTGAGGTCTTCCTATTACTAAGTAGCCTTAAAATATAATACATTCTCCAGTCTCTATTATGTGATCAGTTTTGTATGAGAGAAATGGAAGAAATGAATTAATTTTACTCTGTATTCTTGTGAATCTAATTAACTCTTCTATCTGGCACTTTATTAGATTGAATTTATTTAAAACAGGCACATTTGCACATTCACAGTAAAGTGAAAAAGATCACTCTTCAACACTACAAGAACTTCAAGTGGATCATCAGAGAAAGATTAATTTATATTCTTAACCCACTTGGTTTGTACTGTGTGATCAAAGACACTAGGAGTCAGAAATAGCTAAGCTCATATTTTGGCTCTACCATTAGTATTAGCTGCATGATTTTGTCCAAGTGAATTAATTTCTCTAACCCTTAGCTCATCAATCCACAAAACGGAGATAATATCTAGTTCATAGAATTACTGTGAAGATCAAATGAGGCAAAAGAGAAGAGGGTCAAACCCCTCAGGGTAACCCTAGAAAGGTACATATAATAATACGCTTGCTCTGAGAATATGACCAGAGAATACCAATTACACCTAAGCCATCTTTTTAACATAAATGTTCACTTGGTGATGCTGTTTGATTGTGAATCTTGGACTTTCATGGTCTCCAAGGAATCTAAGCTACTTGGACAACCACAGTCTTCAAGGGATATAAGTTACAGGTCATATAAAAGACACAGAGAAATCCATGGTGGATATAGACTATAGTATTTACTCAATAATAACCCATGTGTGAGGAGTAATATAAAGGATATTCAAAGGAAACTGATGATTTAGAAAAGAAAATATGCTTATCCTGTGGTACTAGCAAGGAATAACAACTAGGCAGACTAAGTTTTCCACTAGAACCCTCGAAATAAAAATATCTAGAGATGACCTTCACCACGTTTGGTGGATTCTTTATAGAGGATATATGGAAGAATATTAAAGAGAACCACAGAAGATAAGAAGCCATGGATGGGTCATGATCTACACTGACAATGGGAGAACTCACACTGTTAAGATTGAAGATCCATTGAAATATTTTAGTGGACTTATAAACAATGAAACTAAGGCTGGTTGTGTCTTATGTAAGAGCACACAATTACATAAGTGTCAGGAATCAAAATAAAGGTTTTCTTGACTCCAAGTCCAGTATTATTTCCATGAAGCCGTAACAGAGACTAATGGATAAGAAAATGAACTCTCCTAGTCAGTCAACATATATGCTATGATCTGCTTCCTAGCGAATAAAAAGCACATGAAAAGAAATTTTTAAATAGTCTTTCCAAAATCAAAATCTACTCATCAACCAGTGAAAATTCCAAAGAAGGAAAATAGGAATAGGGAATGGACCTTTTATTTCATTGGTATAAGGAACTCTCGGGTGAGAAAACTCTATACAACAATACACGTCAGTAATTTCTATGAAATTTAGAGTCTTTAATGATCTGCCTAAATCACTGAGAGATTGTGACTCTCCCAGGGTCATGAGGGAAAAGTCTATGGGAATACATGCCAATTACTTGGAAATATCAGAAATTGACTTGTAAATCCCTATGTCTATGGACATTTATTATAGCTCTTTGTTAATAAAGTATCTTCTTTCAGCTAAAGATGATATTGATAAAATGCTGTGATATATCCAATGAAGTCCGGCCAATGGAAGTAGCAGAACCCTGGGTTGATTGTTTATTAGAAGAATATTTTATGCAGGTAAGAATGCTGCAGAGTTAAACTTCATGTCATGCCATTTAGTAATGTTTTAGCAATGATCAGTAGTTTAACAAACAGTCAGTAGTAGTCAGTGCCAAGATGGAAAAAAACATTAAGTATTACTGCTGGTGAAAAGAAGCAAATTTGGTAAAACTGGAGAATATTGTCACTAGCCTGTATTTGAAATTAAATTGGTTACAGTTTTTGAAATCAAAGACAATGACAACCCACAAATGCTAATACAGTTGGATCACAATCTACTGCCACTGAACGTGCTCCTGATCTAACTGGTCAAACAGACTTCACGGGAGTCAAAAGACAATCAGTCAAAAATGTTTAAAAGGCATAAAGTCCCTACTGTATACCAAGCTTTGTGCTAGGCATTGGGGAGATAAAAACAAAAGTAAAATAGCAGTCACCTGAAGGAGTTCAGGAAGAGATTGCAGATAGATAGATAGATAGATAGATAGATAGATAGATAGATAGATAGATAGATAGATAGATAGATAGATAGATGTACAAAGTAAGTACCAGATAATAGTGGGGGAATGCACTAGGATCTGGAAATATCCCTTGAAGGGAACTAGAGATTCTATAAGGCTGAGGTGAAAAGGAATTCATCCTGGAGATGAGAGACAGCCAGAGGGAAGGCATGACAGCAAGACATAGTGTGCCAAGTATGAGGTAAAATAAGAAGGCTAATTTGACTGGATAGTAGAGTAAATAAAGGGAAAAATTTTCAATAGACTGTGAGCTCCTTGAAAACTGGGGTTTCTTCTGTTTGGTATGCAAAGCCCTTCATAAACTCATCCTCCACTACTTTTCTCATCTTCTTATACCTTACACCTCTCTCTCACTATGTACTCTGTGATCCAGTGACAACAGCCTCCTTGGTATTTCTTGAAAAAAATACTCCATCACCTGACTCTGGGCATTTTCATTGGCTGGAATCATTTACCTCATCTCCACCTCCTAGTTTCCCTGGCTTCCTTCAATCCCAGCTAAAATCCTACATTCTACAAGATTCTGTGGCTAATTCAATGGCCTTCTCTCTGTTAATTATCTCCAATTTATCCTATATATAGCTTTTTTGTACATAGTTGTTTGCATGTTGTCTCCCTGATTAGCCTGTGAGCTCCATGAGAGCAGGGACTGTCTTCTGCTTTTCTTTGTATCCTCAGCTCTTAGCATGCTGTCTGGCATGTAGGAGATGCTTAATAAATATTTATTGACTGACTGACATGAATGATGAATCAGCAAAGTAGGGGAGTTGGAGAAGTAGAATGTTCTCCTCTCCAGGAGGGAGTAGAGTAGTGTCTCTCTCTCTCTCTCTCTCTCTCTCTCTCTCTCTCTCTCTCTCACACACACACACACACACACACAAACACAGCAGGAAGAGAGAATATCCAGGAAAAGAGGGTGCTCAACAGTGTCAAATGATACAAAGATAGATCAAGAAGGAAGGATGAGGACTGAGAAAACCCACTAGATTTGGGCACTAAGGGATAACTCTGGATAGAGGAGTTTCAGTTGAGTGATGAGTTCAGATATCAGATTACAAAGGATGGAGACTTAAGTGGGAAGAGAACAGGTAACAAGTATAGATAATTTTTTCTAGGATTTTAGCTAAGAAAGGGAGAAGAGACAAAGGACAATAGTTTGAGGCAAAAGTGGATCTAGTGTAGTTTTAGTTTTCTAGTTTTTTTTTTAATTTAATATATTTAGTTTTCAGCATTGGTTTTCACAAGAGTTTGAGTTACAAATTTTCTCCCCATTTCTACCCTCCCCTCCACTCCAAGATGGCATATATTCTGGTTGCCCTGTTCCCCAGTCAGCCCTCCCTTCTGTCACCCCACTCCCCTCCCATCCCCTTTTCCCTTCCTTTTCTCGTAGGGCAAGACAAATTTTTACGCCCCTTTGCCTGTGTATCTTATTTTCTAGTTGCATGCAAAAACATTTTTTGTTTTTGTTTTTGAACATCTGTTTTTAAAACTATGAGTTCCAAATTCTCTCCCCTCTTCCCTTCCCATCCACCCTCCCTCCCCAAGAAGTCAAAAAATTCAACATGGGCCACATGTGTATCATTATATATAACCCTTCCACAATACTCATGTTGTGAAAGACTAACTATATTTTGCTTCTTCCTAACCAATCCCCCTTTATTGAATTTTTCTCCCTTGACCCTGTCCCTTTTCAAAAGTGTTTGTTTTGGATTACATCCACGCCCATCTGCCCTCCCTTCTATCATCCCCCCTTTTTTATCTTCTTCCTCCTTCTTTCCTGTGGGGTAAGATACCCAATTGAGTATGTATGGTATTCCCTCCTCAGGTCAAATCTGATCAGAGCAAGATTCACTCATTCCCCCTCACCTGCCTTCTCTTCTCTTCCTACACAACTGCTTTTTCTTGCCACTTTTATGTGAGATAATTTACCCCATTCTATCTCTCCCTATCTGCCTCTCTCAATATAT
>CM053622.1:507834376-507861096 GCA_028646595.1 Phalanger gymnotis
CTCCTTTAGCAAGTCATTGACTTGTTTTTCATGGTTTTCTAGCATCCTTCTCATTTCTCTTCCCAATTTTTCCTCTAGTTCTCTAACTTGCTTTTCCAAATCCTTGTTGAGCTCTTCCACGGCCTGAGACCAGTTCATGTTTTTCTTGAAGCCTTTTGTTGTAGGCTCTTTGACTTTGTTGAGTTCTTCTGGCTGTCTGTTTTGGTCTTCTTTGTCACCAAAGAAGGATTCCAGAGTCTGAGACTGAATCTGGGTGTGTTTTCACTGCCTGGCCATGTTCCCAGCCAACTTACTTGACCCTTGAGTTTTTCAGCAGGGAATGACCTCTTGTAGAATACAGAGTTCTATGTTTCAAGCTTGGGAAGATGCACCAGCTCTGCCACACCAGCACTCTTCCTACCCCAAAAACCCCCAACCAGGACTGGACTTAGATCTTCAGCAGGCTCTGCACTCCTGCTCTGATCTACCACTTAATTCCTCCCACCAGGGGGCCTGGGGCAGGAAGCAACTGCAGCTGTAGTTCTGTAGCTGCCCCATCTCCACTGCCCCTGGGGCGATGGCTGAACCACGAACTCCTTTTTTCACTCTGTCCCCAGCAACTTTTCCCACTAACTTTCTCTGTTGTCTTTAGTGTTTGTGGGTTGAGAAGTCTGGTAACTGCTGCAGCTCACTGATTCAGGGCGATAGGGCACGCTCCGCCTGGCTCCTGATCTGGTTGGTCCGCACCACCCACACTGGGCTCTGTTCCACTCCCAGCTCCCTGCGCAAAAGACTTTACCCAGAGACCATCTAGGCTGTTCTGGGCTGGAGCCCTGCTTCCCTCTGCTTTTTTGTGGGTTCTGCAGTTTTAGAATTGGTTCAGAGCCATTTTTTATAGGTTTTGGAGGGACTTGGTGGGAAGCTCACGCTAGTCCCTGCTTTCCAACCGCCATCTTGCTAGTGTAGGTTTTTTAAGAATGGAGGAGACTCAAGAGAAACATAAAAAGGGAAAATGGAAAGGGAAATCACAAGGAATTCCAAAGTTATACTGTTTATATTCCTACATGGAAAGATGATACTTGTAACTTAAAAGAACTTTCTCATTATTGGGGCAGTTAGAAGGCATATACATATAGACACATGGCACAGATGTGAGTTGAATATGATAGGATATCTAAAAAAAATAAAATTAAGGGTTGAGAAAAAGGAATGCACTGCAAGAAAGAGAAAGGGAGAAGTAGAATGGGGTAAATTATCTTACATTAAAGAGGCAAGAAAGAGCTTTTACAGCAGAGGGCAAGATGGTGGCGGTGGCAGGCAATGCCTAAACCTTATTTTGATTGGAATTGGCTCAAAGACAGAAAAACATGCACACTCAGTTGAGTATAGAAATATATCTTACCATACAGAAAAGTAGAAGGGGAAGAGGATAAAAGAAGGGGAGAGTGCCTATAGAAGGAAAGGTGGATTGGGAAAGTTAGTAGTCAGAAGCAAAATATGTTTGAGGAGGGACAGGGTAAAAGGAGAGAGAAAAAAACAGGAGGGCAATAGGACAGAGAGAAATACAGTTAGGAATCATATCTGAAAAAACTTTTGAAGCAAGTTTCTCTGATAAAGGTTCTTTACTCAAATATATAGAGAAATGAGTCAAATTTATAAAAATAAGAGCCATTCTCCAATCGACAAATGATCAAAAGATACAAAGAGGCAGTTTTCAGACAAAATAATCAAAGCTATCTATAGGCATGTGAAAAAATGCTCTAAATCACTATTGATTGGAGAAATGCAAATTAAAACAATTCTAAGGTACTACCTCATACCTATTAGGTTGGCTAATAGGACAGAAAAGGGAAATGACAAATGCTAGAGAGGATGTGGAAAAATTGAGACACTAATGCACTGTTGGTGGAGTTGTGAACTTATTCAACCATCGTGTAGAGTAATTTGGAACTATGCTCAAACATTTATAACAGCTCTTTTCTGGTGGCAAAGGTTTGGAAATTGTGGGGATGCTCATCACTTGTGGAATGGATGAACAATTTGTGGTATATGATTGTGATAGAATACTATTGTGCTATAAGAAATTATCAGCTAGATGCTCTCAGAACATGAACTGATGCAAAATGAAATGAGTAGGACAAGGAGAACATTGTACAAAATAACAGCAATATTGTAAGATGATCAACTGTGAATGACTTAGGCATCCTAAAAACTACAATGATCCAAGATAACTCTGAAGGACTTATGATGAAAAATGCTACCCATCCTCAGAGAAAGAACTGATGGAGTCTGAACACAGATCTTTTTACTTTCCTTATTTGTAACACAAGCATCTTTTTACTTTATTTTTCTTGGGTTTTTGTTTTGGTCTGTGTTTTCTTTTACAGCATGACTAATATGGAAATATGTTTTGCATAACTGCAAATATATCAAATTGCTTGCCTTAGTAAGGGTGGGAGAGAATTTGGAACTCAATTAAAAAAAAGAAGGTAGAAAATTGTTTTTACATGTAATTGTGGAAAACAAAATACTAAATAAAAAAAGAATGCAGGAGACTGAAATGTGTTTGTAGATAACAGAGAATGAACTAGCAGATAGGGAAAGACTGATGATTAGGAAGAGAAAGATTGAAGGGACAATCTATTAGAAAATATGGGAGGGAATGACATCAAGAATACATGTAGAGGGACTGGATAGGATAAAGGCCAATTCATTAGAGACTGGAGTAAGAAAGGAGAAAGAATAAAGAGAGCAAAGAGTAGAGGAGCAATAAGATGGAAGGAGATCATAGAGAATAGCTTGATCTTTTCAATAAAATGTGATATGAAGTCCTCAGAAGTGAGGGTGAGGGGAGAGTTTTGTGGGAGGCTTCAGGAGAGAAGAGAAGGCTTGAAACAGCTAAGTGAAATCAAAGATCAACTAGGGTAAAATAAAGGGATTAGTTTGTAAAGACCCAGTTGAGATTAAATAACTGAAATTTGTTGGGGACTCAATCAGCACAGTTCCATGACTTGGGCTCTGTTCAACAGATTTACAGCACATGAGGTGGGCAGAGTTGACTGTCCAGAGTTGGAGACTAGCAAGGCGTGAGGGACATAGGAGTTTAACCCAAGAGTTTTGAAAGGGGTAGAGGTTTAAGTTGTTAAATAAAGGGTCAAAATTGGAAGTCAAGGAATAGGAAACCAGAGAAAGAATGATAGCCTGGTAAAGTAATAAGGGGTGAATAAATCATAGGTCACAGTGAGAATGAAGAATAGGTTTAATGTAGTAAGACCCAGGGAGAAATGGAATGATAGGAGTTTATGATAAAGAGTTCTTGATCATGAAATGGGTAAAATCCCACAAGTCAATGTAAAATTGTAGCTATAAGGAAGCTTTCAACCTAGATCCTAATTGACCATGAAAGTAAATAAATTGAGGGACTTGGACTATGTAATTGGATCTATAATGGCCAGATCTTGATCTGTGATCCTATGAAATAGGATCTAAACTAAAAGTATTTGGCTTGAAAATATATTCTGGTTTCTTTCATGGAGTATTTGCCCTTTATACTAAAAATATTAACATTTTGCAAGTCCTTGGAATGGAATATAATTATCTCAGAAATCAGAAACTTCTGAGACATATAAAATTAAGCCGAGAGAAGCATCTGATTTTAAAAAAAGGACAACAGGATAAGTTATACGTTAGAAGTATAATATTAAAATGAATAATTTAATCCATTCTGGAAATATAGAACCAACAGGTTGGAAATGACCACAAGCTGTCATGTAGCCCAGCCTTCTGACTCCAATTAGGGCAATGATTAGTTTAGTAATTAAAGACTCATACACTCTAAATATGGAGAATGAATGAGCATTTATTAAGCACTTACTAAGTGCCACACACTGTGCTAAGCACTAGGGATTCAAGTCCCTCCCTTCAAGAAGCTGACATTCTAACAGGGGAAGAAAACATGTATTGGGCAGTGGTATCCAGGGGAAAGGATGTCGGTCTCAGAAATTCACAGAGATGGTGAATGGGAAGAATGGGAAGAAACAATAGACATGTTGTTTAGAAGTAATGGGAAAACTAATTGTGGTTCTTAGAGTAAAGTTGGAGAAGTGAGTGGCACAATGTGGAACACACATGGCAGCAGAATAGATAGCAAGAAAATGGCCCAGATGAGAGAAAATATGAGTTATAGTTTGAATAGACTGGCCCAGGGCTGGCTAGATATAGTAGGCTATATGAATTTGTGATCTTTCATTCATTAATCAGGACAGCTTCAGTAATAGAATATTTATAATTACTTAATATTGAGCACATGAATAGGGTGATTTCAATCCTTTCAAATTTCCAAGGAATTTAACAGTTTTATATTTATAACTGCTTTGTGCGTCAGCTGAACTGCTATTCCAATGATGTATCTATCTTAATGCTAGAAGGACCAGGCATGTCAACCGATGCAATAATTTGTAAATAATTTTTTATCATTTTATTATAATTTACAATAATTTCTTTCCTATCTGTGCAAATGTACCTTAAACACAAATCATTACAAGGAAATAGTATAATTTTACTTTGAAATAAAAATTTCCATCCTACTATCTCTAGTATGTGCAAACGCACTGTGTAAGTCAATGCACATTGGTCCTTTGCAGTATTCTCAAATTCTAGTCTTTACAACACTGTCTCTTGCATTTACTTCAGAGTGACAGAGAAAAATCTGAAGGACTTCCAGTGGCACCTTTCATGGATCGAGATAAAGTGACCAAACCTACAGCCCAAATTGGATTCATAAAGTTTGTTCTGATCCCAATGTTTGAAACAGTTACCAAGGTAAATAATTGACATTGGATTATATGTTATATATAAAGAATCTCCAAGTCTTCTGAAAGATGACCATATTCTCAGTGTTACCCAGGTGAAACCTATTCAGTGACATGTAATTACTCTTAATAGTGATGTTTGTGGCAAATGGTTTTCACTCAGAATCACAAAGATTTTGGTAAGGGTCTCAGGACCATATAGTACAACCCATACCTTAAAAATAATTCCTCCTACAATATACTTAGCAAGTGGTCAACCACTCTTTGCTTTAAAGCCTCTGGTCAGAGAGGACCCACTACTTCCTGAAATGGTCCAATCTACTTTTAGATAGCTCTGATTATTAGAAAGAAAATTATAGGTCAAGCCTAAGTTTGCTTCTTTGTAACTTCTACCCATTGCTACTCTTTCTGCCTTTTGGGCGTAAGCAGAAAAAGTAAAATGCTTCATTCAGATAACAAGCCTTTCATATCTAGCCGATATCATTCTTCAATTAATCCTCCCAGTATGAACTTAAAGGCTGTCTATGCCTTCACCCAAAAGCTTGTCAATGTCTATCCCAGGGATGGGGAACCTGAGGCCTCAAGGCCCTATGTGGCCCTCTAGCTCCTCAAGTGTGGCCCTTTGATTATCCCCCTTAATAAAAAGATTTGTTCTGTAAAATTTAGACTTGGTCAAAAGGCCCCACCCAAAGATCTAGTAGGCTACATGTGGCCTCGAGGCCACAGGTTCCCCACCCTTGTTCCTAACATGTGGTGCCCAGAACCAGACACAGTAATCCAGATGTGGTCTGACCAGTGGAGGGGTGGCGTGGAGGGGGACAGAAATAAGCATTTATTAGAGTGTCTACCATGGGTCAGGCACTGTGCTAAGTACTTTACAAATATTATCTCCTAGATATGCTTGCCTGTATGTTGTTCCCCACAATGACCCCGTAATAGTAGGTGCTATAATTGTTTCCATTTTACAGATGAGGAAGCTGAGGCAGACAGCAGTTAAGTGACTTGCCCAGGTTCACAAAGCTAGTAAATGTCTGAAGCTAGATTCAAACTCGGGTCTTTCTGACTCCAGGCCCAGCACTCTATCTTGTACTACATAGCTGCACCACCTGTCTCACTAACTCTTCTCTCACCCTGGACACTGTGCCTCTTTTCAGTCCAAAAACCCATTAGAATTTTTTGCTGCTGTATAAATTATAACAAATTGCTTGCCATCTCAGGAAGAGAGAAGAAGAAGGATGGAGAGAGAGAATTTGGAACTCAAAATCTGGAAAAAAAAAGCATGCTAAAAATTAATTTTACATGTAATTGGAGAAAATATTTTTTTAAAAAAATAATCTTTTGCTGCCAAATGACACTGTTGATTCATACTGAACTTGCAGTTTACTAAAAACCCCAGATTTGCCTCTTTGCAACTTCTACCCTCTGGGACCAAAGAGAATAAGTCAAAACTTCATTACTATGTGAAAACTTTTCTATATTGCTTCTAATTCTTCTGTTTTCCAAACTAAACATTTATCAGACAAATTGCTGAGGATTCATGCTCCTTCATTTCGAACTTGTAAGGTATAAGACAAAACAATCTTAGTGTTGCCTCAGGAATCAGATGTTTTACTATTCCCTAATTTGGCTTTGAGTTCTAAATTTATATTTGCTTTATAGTTGTTAATAATTGTGCATCTATTATACCATATTATCTTCATGAGGTGTGAAATAGTATAATTCTCTCCAGGAAACTTCAACTGAGATCTTCTGACTCCAAGTCCAATGTCATTTTCACTGTGCTTTCCTAGAATTGCGCAATTAAAGCATACAGGTCCTATTCGTATTTCAAATTAGTGACGGTCAGATGAGCTCTGTCTGTGTCAATTGCACAATAAGAATATTTGTATAAAACATCCATCCATATGCAAAGAGTAGGGCACATTTATTCTTGATTACTTTTTATTGTTTTAGGAGTAATGAGATTTTTAAACATGTATATCCATTTCTTCTAGCTTTTTCCTATGGTTGAAGAATTGATGCTTCAGCCTCTTTGGGAATCTAAAAATCGTTATGAGGAATTAAAAAAACTAGATGATGCCAAGAAAAAGGTAAAGTATAATAACACCTTACTTACAACACCTAAGTACCTGATAGTCTTCCTTGAACATATATTGAAAATCCTTTAGAATGATCATATTAGCTGAAAATAATGACAATATATTCTACATGAGAATAAATAAAAGCACATCTCAATTTTCCTGAAAAGCAATATGTTAATAAATAACTCTCCAAGTAAAGAAAAGAGACTCTTCCGAATACATATTCATGTAGTTCTTTTTTTCAAAAAAAAAATGGTGCAATATGACAAATCCAGTGGCTATTCAGCGTATTCACTGGTTCTGCATCATTTGAATCATTATAGTTAAAGCAATGGTGAGTGGGATTACTCGGCCATTCCTATTTGCCCCTACTTAACCATACTACTGGCTCATTGCTTAGATGGATTTCTCAGTATAAATGCTGCTGTACTTTGGGAAATTGTATAAGAATCTATAATTTTCTCACTTTTTTAGCTCTAAGTCCCCAGCCAGAGACAGCACTTTGGCCAGACTTCTCAGTGTTAGATTTATCTCTCTTTCTCGAAGGATGCTCCCCACTCAATTGCTTTCTCCCAACTATCTATCCAACAAACAAACCCAAGCACCTGCAGTAAACACTTCAGTAAAAACAAAGTACATGTTTAAAACAAAGAAAGTAAACAAACTTTCCCCATACCCTGAGGGAAATGTTTCAGGCTTCCATGAGTGAGCCCAATTGAAGAAAGTATTATTTTTAATTATTGTTAGTAATAATAACTAGCATTAATGTGTACTTTGAGGTTTACAAAACATTTTACATGTTAGCTCATTTGATACAATAACTGGAAGGTGAGTGCTGTTATCTTCATTTTGAACAGGAAGAAAATGAAACCCATAGAGGTTGTCATTTGCCCTGGCAAATGAATAGGCAAAAATACTGATATAAAAAAAAATGATACTATTTGTTTTTCTATGTGACACGAGCCATACAGAGCATGTACAGATATTCCTTCTCTATTCCTGGCCAACCACCTGCAGTATGTGACTTGGTACTTCATTTCAGAAGATGACACACTTCCTAGCTGTTTCAGTCATATTCTGTCTCAACACTGAAACGACTTTTTGCTTAGGCCTGAATGGTCCCTTGGTCCTCCTCTTTGACAGTAGCAGGAAAGTGGGGGCTCTGTCAGCTAAAAGGAGAACTACTTAATAGGTTCTTTTCCTGCAACCCTCTTAGGGGCATCATATAACAGAAAAATAAAAGTGTATTTCAAAAGAAAATTGCATACCAAATTTAGGAGGGAAATCCAGCAAAATGCAAAAGAAAATTTCAAAAAGAAAATTCAATATCCAATAACCTTAATCAAAAGTATCCAGAGTTGAGACAAATTCAACTTTAAACCCAAGTTGTAAAGGAAAAAACATGAACACAAAACTGATCATTCAAGAATATCAAAACTTTAAATGTAGCATGGCTATTTTCAATGCATGAAGTAATAATGTATATAATTATACTTAGAACCAGGAAGAAAAATTAATATGGCCTTTAAATTCTCAAAGCAGAGAAAAGAAAATAAAGATGTAAGAAAGAGATATATTATTTCCTCTTGTAACTAGAAGTAATGCTTTCTGGCAAGGTATGGAGGTTCAAGTGGAAACTGAAAGCTAAAAAAGACTGATCCCTCTTTTCTTCTAGACCCCACCTTCAGAGTTTTGGGGCACATGTTTACATTCCTACATGGAAAGATGATGTGTATAATTCATGAGACCTCAGTATTAGTGTAGCTGAAGAGAATATACATATATATAGAGAGAGAGAGACAGAGGGCACAGGGTGAGTTGAATATGAAGGGATGACATCTAAAAAAAATAAAATAAAATTAAGGGATGAGAGAGGAATATATTGAGAGAAGGAGAAAGGGAGAGATAGAATGGGGTAAATTATCTCACATAAAAGTGGCAAGAAAAAGCAGTTTTGTTGGGAGGGAAGAGGGGGCAGGTGAGGGGGAATGAGTGAACCTTGCTCTCATTGGATTTAACCTGAAGAGAGAATAACATACACACTCAATTGGGTATCTTACCCCACAGGAAAGAAGGAGGAAGGAGATTAAAAGGGGGTGGGGTATGATAGAAGAGAGGGCAGATAAGGGCAGGAGGTAATCAAAAGCAAACACTTTCAAAAAGGGACAGGGTCAAGGGACAAAATTGGATAAAGAAGTGATAAGATAGGAAGGAGCAAAATGTAGTTAGTCTTTCACAACATGAGTATTGTGGAAGAGTTTTGCATAATGATACACATGTGGCCTATGTTGAATTGCTCGCCATCTTAGGGAGGGTGAGTGGGGAGGGAAGACGGGAGAGAATTTGGAACTCAAAGTTTTGAAAGCAAATGTTCAAAAAAAAAAGCTTTTGCATGCATCTAGGAAATAAGATATACAGGCAATGGGGCATAAAAATCTATCTTGCCCTACAAGAAAGTAAGGGAAAAGGGGATGGGGGGGAGTGAGGTGACGAAGGGAGGTTTGATTGAGGAACGGGGCAATCAGAATATATGCCATCTTGGAATGGGGGGAGGGTACAAATGGGGAGAAAATCTGTAATTCAAACTCTTGTGAAAATGCTGAAAAGTAAAAATATTAAATAAATAACAAGTTAGAAAAAAAAAGAAAGAAAATGCAGAGTTTTGGGGCACAATCACTCTTTCTAGACCACACCTTCATTCTCCCATCTTTAGACCAGTCCAAATTTCACTGAGAATGTTAGACTGTCTAATCAACCTGAATCTTGATTATTCATGAATTGTCCTGAGTTACATGGTTATCTCTGCTCTGCTTATAAAAGAGTCAAAATCATACAAAAGTCTTTCAGTTGGCTCAGCACCAGTAAGGACTGTGGAGGGTTAAGAAGGGGAAAGGGGAACTAGCATTCATTAAATACCTCTTATGTGCTAAGCACTTTGCAGATATTTTGTTTGATCCTCCTAACAACCCTAGGAGGTAGGTGCAATTATTATCCCCATTTTACAGATGAGGAAACTGAATCAAACACAACTTAAGTGACTTAACCAGGGTCGCTCAGTTAGTAAGTGTCCGAATCCCTATTTTAACTCAAGTGTTCTTGATTTCAGGCCCACAGCTCTATCCACTGTGCCACCTAGCTGCCTTATGTTGGGGGTAAAAAAGAATGCTTTTCTCTTCCACTCCCTTATTTGTGGAGACTAATGCACAGCACTTTTAAAAATCGCTCCCAAAGCTTTTATGGATGCTTGAAAAGAGCTCTCATATTTTAGTTTTCTAGGTGTGCTCTTCCCACTCAACTTTCCTGGCACATTCTGTCCTCTCTGAAATGTAAAGCATTCAGATTCTTTTCATATTCCAAATTAGTGAAGGTTGGATGAGTTCCACCTGTGTCCATAGTGCTATTAGAATATTTGTATAGAGCATTTCCAAGCAATCAGAAAGAACATTCTGCTTTTCTTCTCATATCCGTTATGGACGTTTTACTGGGCTCTCCATGTGTGCCACGGATCTCATTTAACAGCCTACAGATGTAATCCTGTACACTTTATGCTGTTGGTTTGGACTTTTGAATCCTCCCACAAATACACACACACACACACACACACACACACACACACACACACACACCACAACACCTCAAATCTTTTCCTTTTCCTTTTCCAGGCCATTTATGAGGAAAACTAGAAGATTGTTGAACTCAGTTATGGATCCGTCTATTAAATGTCTTGGGATTCTTCAGCACAGAACAAAGATAATCCTGAAGTCTTACAGGACCTTATTTTCTAAGAACTGAATTATCAGTAATAGAAAAACTAAGGGAGGTGATGGAGGAGAAGAGAATGGAATTCATCACAGTCTATAGAATTTTATTTTTTAAACTGTCTTTTAAATAACATATTCTTATACAGAAACAGGTACTGTTCTTACTTTGTACATTTGTGTGTAAAATGGCTACTTTTGATCCAAAATAAACACTTGTTGAACAAATGTTTAATTGGAAACAGGAAGTATTTCTACTGTTCACATATGTGGGGAAGGACATTTGTACTTTTACCCAGAATGTATTTTAGAACAACTGACTGGTATAATGAGGTATATACATGAAACCTAGCTACAATATTAAAACTTAGAGTGGTATATATGTACAAGCAAATAGAATGTATTTGTGTAACGTGTTTCTGCAATGATTAAGACTGAGGTACATACATGTGTAACATGTGGACATATAGGATATAATAGCCTACGCAGTATAATTGTGGGCATATTGATTCAGTATCCTATGAGGGCATGTAAACATGTTCAATGATTGTGAATGAAAACAAAAACATACCCATTTCCAGTGAAATGATGATTTAACTGTTTGCTCTAAAGATTAGGGAGAGCAACCATTTCAATGAAGTTGAAATTTTAGGAAGGCAAATCTGCTTTTTCGCTAGCTTCTTATCAGAACTCTCTGATAAACTATCACTTTTAATGTTTCCAGGGATATGCTGTATAACAAGACATCCACAGAACTTGAGGACAAAGCCTATAATTGTTTATATTTCTGCTTTAATTCTTCCTGAAAAAGAATTAGACATACACTAAGCCGTATGTCTTCCAACTTCAAGGCATTTTTTTAACCCTAGATGATTATTTTTCTCAAAAAATAGCCAATAATGTCTTCTATTTGTCTCTGTGTAGCGAGGTTTTCCTTTCAAGAAAAATCCAAAACATAAATTAGAATAAAAGAAAAACATTTCTTTTTAAAATAAATTTTTATTTATCTTTTGGGGTTTTATTACATCATTGCAGTTTCCCCCAATATCACCCCCTTCCTCCTCCCATAGAGCCATCCCATATAACAAATGCTATTTTTTTAAAGACAAGAAAAAGAGGAAAAATCGGCATAGCTGATCCATATATTCAAAAAAGTCTGAAAAGGTATACAATCTGCAATGTTTGTGAACCTCCCACCTTTGCAAAAGAGTAGGATGGGAGTTCCAACCATGCTTGTTCTTTATAATTTTGCAACATGCCCTTTTGATTTGTGGATGTAGTTGTTTCTTTCCACTGACATTGTCGAAGTTATCATATATATGGTTTTCTTAGTTCACTCTCCATTAGTTTATATAGATATTTCCATGCTTTTCTGTATTCACCAAATTCATCATTTCAGAGAGCACAGTAATATTCCGTTACATTTGTACACCACAATTTGTTTAGCCATTCCCCAACTCATGGACATTTATTGTTTCCAATTCTTTGCTATTTCAAAAAGCGAAGCTATAAATTTTTTGGACTTACTTTTTATCAATGGCTTCCTCAAGTGGGGTAAGTCAGCAATGAAACCTCTGGGTCAAAGGTGATGGACATTTTGATGACTTTATTTACCTAATTTCAAATTGCTTTCCAAAATGGTTATACTGATTCACAGCTCCATCAACAATGAACCAGTGTGCCTATCTTTCTACAAGCCCTCTAATATTGACCACTCCCATTTTTTCTCATCTTTGCTAGCTTGCAGAGCATGTGGTGAAATCTTATTTAATTTACATTTTTCTTACTAGTGATTTTGAGCACTATTTCATGTGGTTATTAATAGCCTGCAATTCTTTTTGTTCATATTCTTCGACCACTTATCTATAGCAGAATGGGTAAAAAAGCATTTCTTAAATACTTACTATGTGCCTAGTACTGAGATAAGTGCTGAGGACACAAATAGAAAATTGAGGCAAGTCCTTCTTTTATGGAGCTCATGTTTTAATTAGGGTAGACAATACAGGAGGATTCTGCCACAGATCTGATGGAAAGCCCTGGTGACATTTAAGGTTTAGAGTCAGGCAACCATGCAACTGAAAAGCGGGTAGTCTGGGGAGAGTTCAGAGATCGTCTAGTGTAACTCCCAATTTAAACACAACTCTATTCTACAACTTCTTCATGGGTCTTCTTTGAGAATAAAGGATGAACAATAACTTCCCCAATAAATACTCATCCTTCCAACACCGATGAAGAACTCAATTATTCCTGTAGCAGCTCATTCTATTTTAAATTTAGTTCAACAAAAATCTATTCCATTTTTGGATTGTTCTAATAATTTAAAAGTTTTTTTTTCCTTATAAAAACTATTGCCCTGTATTTTCCAGCCATTGGTCTTAGTTTTGCTCTCTACGAAAAAAATTTAAAAAATTTAATCCCCCTTCTCTGGGGCTCATAGTGAACTTCCAAACAATCTCAACACTGAAAACAGAGCTTAACTTTTATGTATATTATTCTAAGCTTTGATAAACATTCATTTTTCTTGTTTATTCTTTTCCATTCTTGGTAGATGCCATAGTGCTGCTGCTGCTGCTGCTTCTCATGTCATTCATTTTTGGTCTGGAAAATTGTTCATCATTTCTTTAATCTTTTTCTACTCAATCTTCTTGTTTTCTCCACTGAAGCCAAAACAAACGGCAGAACTGAAACCAAGCCTCTGTGCAGTTTCTGATATTTTTCAATCTCTTGTTCCCTCCTCTATGGCAGCTCAATTGTCTCTCCAAGTAGGTCAAAGGGTGCTTCGCAAAGTAAGTAGAAATTCAGAAAATGTTGCTTCCAATTCCTTCCTTATCAGGTTCAACATTCTGATTTATGCAGTTCCTCTCCACCCTCACACACACACACACACACACACGAATATCCTGTTTTCTACCCTATGTTCCTCTACTCTTCATTGCAGCACTGTGCGCTGTCATGCTGCAGTCCTAGACAGAGCAAGCATCTGGCTTTTGGCTTTTGCTGGTGCAAGGAGGGAAGGGGTAGAGTGGAGTTCCATTGCAAGCGCTTTGTTCTTCTTGTACAGCTCTACAAGAATAACACATCTGTTAAGCGTGCTGAGTGAACAAATTAGGGATCAGACTTTTCTGCTGTTAATCAGGTTGTTATCTTGTTCTTGGTTGCTTAGCTTTATTTCTTGCACAAAATCCTACTTGTCTAGGTCAAGTGACTCTGCTGTATCTATTTTTTTTTTTGCAGGGGGGAAGCCAGGGCAAATTGGGGTTAAGTGATTTGCCCAAGGTCACACAGCTAGTAAGTGTGTCAAATGTCTGAGGCTGGATTTGAACTCAGGTCCTCCTGACTCCAGGGCTGGTGCTCTACTCACTGTGCCACCACCTAGCTGCCCTGGCTGTGTCTATTTTTACAACTATTTGTCCAACCCATGAGAATGTAAGCTTCTTATAATGATTGTTTCAATCTTTGTATCCCCAGCACCTGGCATAGTGCTTAATAAAAATGAATTGAATGATTGAAAGAGACCTCCCAAGGGCTGAAGATGGGGGCATGCTATAAATTTGGGGGTCCCTATGTCAAAGTGGGCCTCCATGAGCTGTCTGAGCGTATCAGATAGCTATGTCATTAGACCAACTTGTGATAGATGCTGGGAGAAACAACCAAGATGGCTTCTTAGACTTCCCTTTTGGTACTGGAAAGGCTCCATTTCTGATATGTGTCCATGATGTTTCATAAGTTTTCTTCTCTTTCCAGGAATTCTAGAGTAGTGATTAGTGAGGAAGCAAAAATTGTTATCTCTCACCTCTGTTTTCATATCTTATGTCTAACTGCAGATTTATTATTCTTCTCATGGAAATAGAGGGCAACTTATGTGGCCTTGGCTGAATTCTGAGTAAACCTTCCCAGAGGTTCATCCCTCCACATTAGCTCATTAGGGGATTCATGGCAAAACAAACAACAAAGATTCCAATGAGTTTGCTCACAGAATGAATTTCTGTCATCATCAACTCAATTCTTCTGAGCTAATCACCAGATTCTAAAACTTGCTCTAAGTTCAGTGAAAAAGGGAGTTTTCGTTCAGGGCCATTTGTTCAGTACTTTATATTTTGAGGCATCTTGAATCTATGATACGGGTCAGTAGGCAATTACTGGCTGCTAGAATAGGCCACTGCATCCCGACACATAATCCAGCCTTTGCTGAATCTCTCATGTAAGGCTAATAATCTTAATTGCAGGGAAGTTTTTCCTTACATTAAGCCCAAAGAGACCTCTCTGAAGTCTCAACCTACTGTTTCTAGTTTTGTGTCATGAAGTCAAATAGGATAGACCTAACTAATCCCTTTTCTATACAAAACCCTTTAAAATACTATAAGACAGATAAAATTTCTACCCAAAATCTTCTCTGCTCCAGGTATATCATTCAACCCTATGACATAAATCAAGAGACCATTAGTTGTCCTTACTAGCTACCATCTTCTGGCTGATGTTCATCTTATCAAAATCCTTCCTAAAATGTGGTGCTCATAATTGAACACACTACAGTGGATGTATTGTGCATAACTATGACTCCTATTTTGTACTTGTTTGGGGGTTTTTTAACCCGTGTACACTGTTACTCTTATCTCTCTATTGAATTTAATTGTGTAACCCCCATCTGGGAAGGCTGGAAAGTCCACTGAAGGATAGCCCTGTGACAATGCATAGCTCTAGGGAGAATGACTCCTGATTAGCTGAGATCTTTCTGGAAGAGAGAAACAGAAAAGGAGAGAGATGAGGTGAGGAAGGAGGCATGTAACAAAATCTGGATGGCAGACAGCTGTAGGCATGAGATGAAAAGCCAATAGCCCATTATGCCCCTCGATTTCCAGTGCCCCCTCTCCCCCAGATTGCTAAGTCAGGTGAGATCATTTTCTGCCCAGTTGAAATGAGATTCCATCTGACTCCTGGGTCATGAAGCCGGCTTTACTCTTGTATATTCTATTGCCCAAAGTTTAGAGGTGTGACCTTTTGACTGAGTCCAAGTTTTACAGAACAAATCCTTTTATTAAGGGGATTTGTTCTGTAAAGTTTGGATTCAGTTAAAGGGCCACACTTGAGGACCGAGTGGGCCACATGTGACCTAGAGGCTGCAGGTTCCCCACCTCTGAAACTAATCTGCATGACTTCCCCAATTAAAGTTTTACTTGCTTGCTCTGATAAAAACGTTTTCCTGCTAGTCGTGACTCATTTTGGTATAAGATTTGTGAAAGATTTTGTCTCCCATTTGGCGGGAAAGAAGCTAAGCTAGTAGAGATCAAATTAACTGTTAGCAGAGGCATGCTAGTGAATGTTTAATAACCAGGTCTTAGAAAGTGCACAATACATTTTTGAGTTTAACAGGCATTATTAAAATTGTCTTCATCACTTTAAAGTCTAAGCAATCCACAAAACACTAAATCAAACCCTGATATGTAATGCTTGTCAGTTTCTAAGGTGTAAAAACACACTGGTTAACAATTGGCTCTCAGGGGCCTATGTAAGCTGACTCCGTCACGTCCCCAACTGTTGGGGTGGAACTACTCTTCCTCACACAATGACCAGGGAAAGTAGATTTTATCTTGACCCCTCATAAAGAATTGGACCATTCTTCCTTCCCCTCCCCCTACCCACCTTCTGGCTCCCACAGCCCAATGGTGGCAAAAATGGAGTAGCCAGAGTAGCAACACTGGGGGAGAAACTAGCTATTTGAATTGCCATGAATCCAGCAAAGGTTGGCCTGATGCCCTAACACCAAAACCACTTTAGAAGTATGTACTTAGGGAATCCTATCATTGCCCACATCACTAGGGCCAGCAGCATTGCCCCCTCAGGAGGTACATAAAATTGTATAACATTGTAATCATGGAGTACATGCTGAATAAGTTGAAGAATACCATTGGAAAAGTAACAGCTGATGTCACCAATGCAATAATGCGAAGTTCAGTCACCAAGGAGTCTGATGTTGGTTGGGGTGGCAATGAGTTCGTTTGGATTTTTAACAGCACAAAGAAGGGCAACTAAACACTAATTGCTTAGTAATTTGTACAGAACCAATACGTGCAAGCTTAGTCAATGTTCTTGGTAACTAGGAAACTTTGCCTTCCACAGTGTCTGCTGACATTAAGGATTACAAACTTTACGATATAGAACAATATATGGCTTACTTCAAGTTTCTGAAGAACTGTCATTTTTATATAGCAGTGTAAAAATCATTCATGGAAACCTTACTCTGGAAAAATATGTTGAATAAAGCCGGAGCTGGAAAATAATGGGCTTAATTTTTTTTTTATATCATTAATGAATACATCTGAAGATTGCTTCTTGTAAAGAATAGGATTCAAATTTGTCATCATTATGCTTGCCAAATTCTGAATATTTGGTTCCTGAATACATACTTTCTGTGAATTGTCAGACAACTTTAGGAGCTATTGTTTATACTACATTTAATAAAGAAAAATCTATCTTTGAAATCAACAAGCAAGATATATAAATATATATACATATATATGCACATATGTGCATATGTGCATATGTATCTATGTGTATATGTGTTTGTTTCAGTAGGCAACTGGATCAGTTGAGTTACCTAGGATACAGTTCTCTACAGAGTAATACCTGAGTAAGACTATGAACTTGTGAAATCACTTTTAAATATGACTCCATTTGTAAGACCAGATACAGATCAAAATGACAAAGATTGCCTTCTTTGATGATGTTGCTTTTTATTTTGACTTTTTTATTCCAAAGAGATAATCTCTAGAAATCAGCTTTTTGAAGAACTTAAAAAGCTTCTGACCAAACTACCCAAGTGCATGGTAGTACAAAGAATTCTGCCTTGCCTAACCTCAGAATTTGTAAACCCCAATAAGCTACCTTTGACTTTATTGCCCAGTGTTTTACTAATTTCTGAAGACAGTGCAAAAGAAGAGTATGTCAAGTTATTTCTACCTGACCTTGGCCATCTTTAAATAGAAAGAGTCTATTGAGAGTTTGTTAATTTTCATAAAAGAAAAAAAAGGGGGAGGTGGAATTTGCTACTATCTAAAACTCTTCCAGATGAAATAAAAGAACAGTATTCTACCATTGGTTTATAGAACTTTAGAATCTTTGATTCAGATCTGAGAAATCTGCCTAAACATCATTCCAAACTTGTAAACCTCAAAGCCTATCCATCCCTGAAAAATCACTTGATACCAAGAATTAAAACAGCATGTTTACAAACATCTTCCCTTGCTGCTCATGTAAATTCATTAGTGTGCTTAGGATAGATTTTGGAATATGTGGATAAGTAGTTTATACTTGATGACATTCTACTCTTTCTACAAGAAATTCCTCCCAAGGAATCTGCAATCCTCATGGGAATTTTAGGTATTTACAAGTGTACTTTTACACCAAAGAGTAGCTTGCTGGGAAACTATTACCTCTTTTGATTCCTCATAGCATTAAAAAGTAATCTTAATATCAGGGAGTTCAATTCTTTTATTTTGGTCATGAAAGAGGTACATAATAAATTGGAAGCTGAATATAAAACTACACTGGAGCAATTTTACTTAATACAAAAAAAAATCAGGAGGGAGGCATGATGACAGATGAGGAGCAGCAATCCAGCCAAATTCTCCCACTATTCCTGTCCAAACAACTTTAAATAACTCTTCAAAGACAATTCTGGAGTAGCAGAGCCAACGGAAGGTCAGAGTGAGACATTTTTCCAGCCCAAAACAACTTAGGAGGTCAGAAGGAAAGGTCTGTGACACTGAGGCAGGGGCCACCTAGTGTGCAGACAGTGGCAGCAGTGGTGGGCCTAGGAGGGGTTTGAACAGCAGCTCCAGGTACTCTGAGATAGAGACAATAAAGGGATTGGATAACCAATCAGAAAGAGATTACAGGGGACCCCGAGTTAACTGTGGGTCTGTGTGGACACTGTGACTGGGTGCTGTTTGGCAATTCCATTGCACACATGCAGTTCTGGATTCCAGGGCAGAGAGGAACACTAGAACTTGTGGCTGCAGGGGAATAAAGAACATGGTCACAGTTTCAGGGCCTAGAGCAGTGCTAAAACTTGTGGCTGCAAGGGATCAAGGGGCCTTCTTTGGTAAAGACCAGAGTGCAGGCCAGGAGAGATTACATACCTCCCTGGATGCACTCACCTTAGAAGCAGCAAAAATATACAGACTTGGGACAGTGCATCCCTACTCCCAGATTAGTAGAGCACAGCTTTAACATAAAGTTCAAAGTCTAGAAATAGGCTGGGCAAATGAGCAAACCACCAAAAAAAAGTATCAGATCATAAAAAGTTATTATGGTGGCAAGGAAGATTCAGGACACAAACTCAGTAGAAGGCAACATGAAAAAGAGTACAAGCAAAGTATCAAAGAAAAAAGCAAACTGGACACAAATCCAACAAGATTTCCTGAAAAAAATAAAGAGATAAGAGTGGTAGAGGAAAAAAGTGGGGAAAGAAATGAGAATGACACAAGAAAATTATGAAAAAAGAACAGCTTGATAAAAGAGGCACAAAAATTCACTGAAGAAAATAACTCCTTAAAAAGCAGAATTGGCTAAATGGACAAAGAGACACAAAAGTTCATTGAAGAAAGTAATTCCTTAAAAATTAGAATTGGAAAAAAATTAGAATTCGGCAAGTGGAAGCTGACTCCATGAGACATTAAGAAAAAATAAAACAGGGGCAGCTAGGTGGCACAGTGAGTAGAGCACTGGCCCTGGAGTTGGGAGGACCCAAGTTCAAATTCGTCCTCAGACGCTTGACATGTTTACTAGCTGTGTGACCTTGGGCAAGTCACTTAACCCCAATTGCCCTGCCTTCCCCCCTCAAAAACAAAAACACAGAAACAATAAAACAAAGTCAAAAAAATAAAAAATAGAAGAAAACGAAAAATATCTCATACCACCAATCTGGATAAAAGAACTAGGAGAGATAATTTAAGAATTACTGTACTATCTAAAAGCCATGATCAAAAAAGAATCCAGACACCATATTTTAAGAATTTATCAAGGAAAATAACCCAAAATCCTAGGGACAGAGGGTAAAGTAGAAACTGAAAGAATACACTGATCACTTCTGGAAAGAGTTGCAAAAATAAAAACTCCCAGGAATAATTCCAGCTAAATTCCAGAGTTCCCAGGTAGGTAAAGCGGAAACCATTTCAACTAGCCAGGAAGAAACCATTCAAATATTATGAAGCCATTTTCAGGATCACACAAGATTTAGCAAGAGGACCAAAAGGCTTTTAATATGATATTCTGGAGGGTAAAAGACCTAGGATTACCAAGAATAATCTACCCAGCAAAACAGTATAATCCTTCAAGGGAAAAAATAATAGATATTTAATGAAATAAACTACTTTTAAGCATGCCTGATGAAAACATAAGAGTTGAATAGAAAATCTGACATTTACACACAATACTCAAGAGAAGCATAAAATGGCTATGAGATTGTGCAGCAGATTGAGCTCTGGACCTGGAGTGAGGAAGAGTTCAAAGGCAGCCTCAGACACTTTTATCTGTGTGACCCTGGGCAAGTCACTTTACCTCTGCCTCTGTTTCATCAATTACAAAATGGGAATTATAGCACCTACCTCAGAGGATTGTTGTGATGATCAAATGAGATATATGTAAAGAATTTGGCATGTCTAGTACATAGTAGGTGCTTAATAAATGCTTATTCACTTATTCTTCCTCTGCTCTTTTGTAATTTCTTATAATGCAATTTCATTGTATTCATATGCCACAGAATATTTAACAATTCTCCAACTGCCTAAGATAAATTTTAGGTACCACCCCTAAAATTCTAAAGTTCTTTGTTTTTCTTTCCTTCTCTCTTTCCCCACCCACTTTTAATCTTCCCTTCATTACCAGGTAATGAAGGGAATTGCTTTAGACTATTCCCTGTCCAGTATCAATCTCCTTCTTAATTCACCTCTCCCTATCCCTTTTATTTCTTTTTAGTTGATACATTTATATGCCCCTTGCATGTTTGAGTGTGTATGTAGGCTCAATCTTTGTCTATTTCATTTGAGTGGGGTTGATACCCACTCTCCATCCCTTCCTCCATGCTTATAGTCTCTGACAGTCCAATTAATAGAAATAGCAAGAGAAGGAATGCAAATTAAAACAACTCTCTGGTTGGTGATGACAGCCAAACTCATACACTGTTGGTGGAACCGTGAATTACTCTAACCATTCTGAAAAAGTTTGGATTTATGCAAGAAAACTTACAAAGCTGTTTACATCCTTGGACACCCTCCCAGTCATGCCAAGGACGTACGTAATATTCATAGTATCATTTTATGAAGCAGAGGCAAAAAAAAATCAAAAGCGTGTTCATAAGTTGTTGATGGACTGAAATAAAATGTATAGGAATATAATAGAATTTTACGAAGAAATTCAAAAGAATTCAGAGAAACAGGAGAATTTCATAAACTGATAAAGGTCAAATAAGCAGAACCAGGAGAACAGTATATGCCATGACTACAGAAAACACCAAAAATTAAGTGTTAAAATTCTGATTAATTGTAATAATGAATCTTAACCCTGAAGAAATAATGACAAAGCACATTTACCTTTGCTCAATGGAGATATGGGAAGCTACAGATATTGAATTGCTATATGCAAATTGATTTTTTTTCCTCTGTTGCATGAGAGAGTTCAATGTGGGTGAGAGAAGGTTTATGGATAAATGGTTGTTGTGTACAAACAAAAGGCATCAATATTTTTTCTAAAAAATATATAAAGTGAGCAATGAGCCTTGGACTTATAATCTGGGAACTAAGTCTCCCTCTGATAATTACTAGCTGTCACTAAGGCAAATGATTAATTTCTCTTACTCTCATTGGTCTCTTATGCAAAATGGGGACAATAATATGTATGTGTACAATGTATCAGACAGTTTGTTGTAAGGAAATTGATTTGTAAGTACTCCAGAAACATGGGAGAGAGGGGAAAAGAGCAAAAATTGGTGGATATCACCAATCAAATCAACGTATCTGGAGAGAAAAATACTGGTAGTCAAGCATCACTTACATTTGAAGAGAAGCAAAAGTTAGCAAAAGAGCAAGATCAGGTCTAAAGGCTGAAATCAGCAGCCATTTCACTCACAGTTCTGCACACCTTCAGTGCCCATCAAGCAAAAGACTTGACAGATATTTTGATAGATAATGTCTCCCTGATCAACTTTTCTCTTAGCACTCCTAAAATTTCAGCTTCTGATAGCTTCTGATATTTGATAAATGGTCTAAAACAAAATGGGCTTTCAGACCTAAAGATTCATCCTTCCGGTGAATACCAATCAGCATCTGTTCAGTGGCCCAAGTGCACCTGAAATAATCAAGATGCCCCAGGGAATGCCTTCTATTTTGCCAAATCTATGTGTTCCGAATGTTTCAGCTAGAGTTTCACAACAGACCCCACACAGATCCGCAGATATGTCCTATCTAGACAAACTGCTTGGGTCTCAGAAACTCAAAGTAGAATGAATCAGTTCTCTTGACAGAAATCAAACTAAAATGGTGTAATCAGTTGGTACCTTTACATGGGTTCCCAATGAAAAGCATTTCAGTAATGGCAATACAACTCAACATTATGGGAAAAACTACTCTTGGTTTGCCTGGTAATCCTTAACTAAAACCAATTTCATTTTAATCAAGGGTAAATGTATTTCTATTATTCTGTATTTTATTTTTATTTATTTTTATATTGTTTATTTTTTATATATTTTAGATTAATTTTATACTATATTTTATACAAATATTTATTTATTTATTTATTGAACTTTCCATATAGGATGCTAAGAGGTTTCATGAAAGAAAACAAGTAAATTCGTATTAGTATTGTAGTGATGTAGTATTCTATTAATTATACATATTGAAGGGATATGTGGGGTGTTCAGGGAGGACTTGTTGTTGTTTATCCTTCGTTCTTGAAGAGGTGCAATGATATCACAAAGGTGGTGTCTTGACTTGCTCATGAATTGGATTTAAGTGAGGCAGAGCTGCACAAAGTCATCAGCCTCACTCTCTGCTCTGGAGTCACCAAAGTCCAGTGGCAAGATAAAAGTCAAGATGACTGGTGATGGCCCAGCACATAAGGGGTGCCCTTGGCCTTTCTAAATCAAGTACCACAAGTTGTATGACCCTGGACAAATCACTTAACCCCAAGTATTTCCCAAAATAAAAAGTAAATAAATGAAGTGTCACCCAGGGTACATGCCTTATATCTTTTTAAGTCTAAATTTTAATATATGTTTAATTCAATTGCAATACTGATTTCTGAATTGGTATCACTGTAAGTAAAGCCAATTATAAAAATATGAAAAGGATCAAGTTATTTGGTTTTTCTGATCTTTATGCTCTTTTTTTCTAGAAAAGTCTAAGAAAATATTACAAAATTTAACTTATCTTACTTTTCCTTGGTTCAGACTATAAAAGCATCATAAACCGTCTTCAATGCAAAACTAATCAATATAAAAATGTTTTAGCAGGATTTGCTTCACATGATAATGAACTGCATTGATATGTTTACTGGGGCATGTCTTGAATCATTTAACTTTTTACTGTATCAGAAATGGAAGAACCCAGACTGATGTGTAATTGGAAAAAGCACTCTGGTATAATCACCCTGGTTCCTGCCTCCTAATTGTGTTTTAAATTAAAATATTATGTATGGTCCAAAGACATTTCTCATATATGAAGCATTGCTTAGTTAATTGCTTTTCCTAGCTATGTGAGAGCTGTTAAACTTGGGAGGTTTGGGGTTTTTTTCCCCCTTTGGGTGCCTTATTCATGACCTCTCTTCACCTTTTGACACAGCTGACAAATCACTTCCCCTGGATAATCATTTTTCCCTTCCCAAACAATAATTAAATGAAAGACTTTCATGCAATCCTGATGAAAAGACTGGGTAGAATCTCAGAAACGCAAAGAGAAAATGAGAAGGGGCTAAATGAGGTTGAAGTGCTTACATTCGAATGAGGGAGAAGAGACTAGGAAGACTAAAAGCCTTCATAATACCAAGGTCTTCAAGGGTCACAGAAAGACAAACTCAAAGCTTAAGTGTGGCTTGTTCGTTTTGTTGATTCAGAGAGAAAAGAAAATGGAGAGACAAGTAGGCACACTTGAAATAATCTCTCTTCCTTTGGATTCTACAACCAAGGGCTGGTTCTCATGCCACCTATCTGACCTTTCTTTTTTAATCTCCATTTCTTGCCCCTTTAGTATGTACCTCCCTTAAAGCCACTGAGTCTTCTTCTTACTTTACACTCACCCTAGTTAATCTCATCTGCACCCATGAGTTCAATGATCATTTTTACATAGATAACTCCCAAATCCATATAACAAGTCCTCATCTTTTTATTTTTTAACTTCACCTGTCTTCTGAACTTTCATAATGAACTTAATTACCTGCTGGACATCTCAGTGAGGATGTCTAATCAATATCTCAAACCCATGACCAAAACAAAGGCCATCCCCCTTCTGCCCGCTCCTTCAAACTTCCCCGGTTTGTTGACAACCTTACCATCTTTCAAGTCACCCAGGGTCATGGTCTCATGAATAATGCTTAACACTTCCCTCACCTCTTAGTTCCCACATTAAATCAGGGACCAAGTTGTGATAGGATCATTACCTAGCAGTGTTTCTCCCCCACCCTCACCCCCAACCTCCCTAACATGGGTTATGCTAGTTTGTCTCTAAAGGGTCACAAAGCTATGTGTGGGAACTGACTGGTCAAGAGGGCAGGGCTCCAATGTGCCAACCTTGATAATCAACATTTATTAAGTACCTAATATGTTGCCAAGCACAAGTGCTAGGGATACAAAAATAGGCAAAAGGCAATTTCTACTCTCATCTAACTTACAATCTACTGGGAAAGACAACATGCAAATATATATAAAGCAAGCAATATAAAGGATAAATAGGAAATAATTAACAGAGGAGGCATTATAATTAAAAAGAGCCTGGGAAAACCTTCCTGTAAAAGATGAGATTTTCCAGCATACTGTGACCTTTTCTTAGATGTTTCCATTAAATGAGACAAACAATATAAAAATTGAAATCCAACCATAAGATAATAAATTTTTTAAGGGATAGGAGGAAAGGAGAGCATAAAATCTTATACTTTCTCCTCCCCGCTTTGAGAAATTTACTATTTGAAAATTAGATTTCCATTTTTACTTCTTCGACAAATACCATTTGGGGTAATGTTTTGTTTATTAATAAAATGAGGACAATACTACCTTCTTTAGCCTTCACAGGACTTTTGGGAAAATCAAATGAGATATCATATGTGAAAGTGCTTTATGAACTGTGAAGTCCTATGTAAGAAGGGGTGGCAATGTATCATGATTTCTGGGCTTTTAGACAAACTGTAGCAATATCTTCATTAAATATATACATATATATGTATATGTATATACTGAGATCTTTAATGTTGTATGATATTAACTGACATTTGTATAGTGCTGTAAGGTTTCAAAACACTTTCCTCAAACCAACCCTGCTGGGTAGATATTTATGTAAATTTTCTTCTGAGAAATATTTCAGTTTAAGATTTTCTGTGAAATGTCAGGTGAAACTGGAATAACAAATAATTTCTTTCCCTTGTGTTCTCCATATGAATTGTAATCATATTTAGAAGACATTTCCCAAACACTGATTTTGGAACTGTCACTACTTTTATTGATTTTTAAATAATTGGGGAATGGGAAAAGTCAGTATTTTTTTTCAAAAGGTATATAGTGCTATAATAAAGATCTGAAAGTTGGGGGAAAAAAGATGAGATTTTAGTTGAGACAAAGTTACAGCTTCCTGGTCATCTCTGGCCATATTGATGTAGCTTCCTGTCCATCTAAGGACATAAAAAGGCCCAGTCATATGGAGTTAAGGCCCTTCAAATTTGTCAGATGTTCCAAAAATACAAGAGTCACCACCTCCTAACCAGATGCCTTTCCATGTGGAGACAAGGATGGGGAGGAGGCTTTCCCGTCTATCCACTGTAAGTCTAATATCTTCTTTGAATATCTTTTCATAAGCTATATGGTTAAGTTAGCCTTCTTTTGTTAACTGCTGAATAACCCACGTGCCTTGTTTAATTCCAACATCGAACCTAAATTAGCAGGATACTACTCCGAATCATATCTTATGCAGTCTACTCTCCATGTCTTAAATTTTTCCTTTTCTCTCCAATCTCAAAGCTTACCATTCAAGCCATCAAGACCCTTTGCCTGAACTATTGTAATAGTGTAAGTGGTCTGTTTCCATTCTATTTTCTTGCCCTTGCAGCGCGCAGGCACCAAAAGTCTTACTAAAACACAGATCTAACAACATGACTTTTCTGGCCTACTTTTCTCTATCTAAGACAAATTTCAGGACAAGATTAGGATTCATTATACACATTTGAGAGACTTCTGTGCAGAAATAATTGAACTCAGAGGGGATGGCTATTGAAGGATTGTCTTTCCTGGCCACGTTCCCTTTTCCTGCTTGGTACTCCCCTATTCCCACTTTCTATAACCCCTTGATATCTGTGTCTTTAATGTCTAGAAATATCCAAAATGTCTAGAAATATCCAAGCTAAAACTGCCATTTTTCTAGCTGCTTGGCGTGTTCCTGTGATCTCAGACCCCCTTATAACAGGACCCTTCCCTTCCCTATGAAACACCTTAACAGCTACAATCAAGAAGCTGCCAACTAGCTACCTGAATTGTCATGAAACCAGCAGATGCTGGGCTGATGCCCTAACACCAAAACTGCTTTCGAAGGTCTCAAGTATGTACTTAGGAAATCCTATCATTGCCCATATCACTAGGGCTGGAACCAAAACCACCTTCCTGCTATAGACCGAAGACCATTGTACCCAATACTCCCTGGTGATGGTGTTTCTATCATTTCCTTAAACCTTTTCAGGTCTAATTTTTTTTATACTTTTTTCAGCGTTGATTTTCACAGGAGTTTGAATTACAAATTTTCTCCCCATTTCTACCCCCCCCACTCCAAGATGGTGTATATTCTGGTTGTCCTGTTCCCCAGTCAGCCCTCTCTTCTGTCACCCCACTACCCTCCCATCCCCTT
>CM053622.1:507861596-507880198 GCA_028646595.1 Phalanger gymnotis
TTCCATTTCTTCTTTCACGGCATGACTAATGTGGAAATGTGTTTTCATGATTGAATATGTATAACTTATATCAGATTCCTTGCCATATTGGGGAAGGGGAGATGGGAGAAAAAGAGGGAGAAAAAATTTGAAACTCAAAATCATAAAAAATCAGTGTTGAAAACTATCTTTACATGTAATTAGAAAAAATAAAATATCATTTACTAAAAAGAAAGAAAGAAATCTTTTTTATTACACATGATTAAGGGAGTGCCCAATAAGTCTCTCACACTAGGGCTGGGAACAAAACCCTCCAAAAGTGAGTGGCTATCAATCCCCTTCTACTCCAAGGCTGAAACTGATCTCTCTAAAGTAGGACTGGGAGACAGCCATGAGTGCAACCAAGGAGGCAGGATAATAAAAGGATCATGACTTAGGAATGGATAGGCTCAAGATTCTGAACTTATCCACTACAACCTCTGCATTTTATAGAAGAGGAAAATGAGACCTAGAGTGGTTAAAACTTGCCCAAAGTCACCCAGATAGTGAATGGCAAAGTGGGAATTTCAACCCAATTCTCCTAACTCTAAATCCACTGTCCTTTCCATGTTGTTTCTGGACCTCATAAGCTACAGGATACAAAAGATAGAGTCCACAATGGTCTGGGTCTAGGCCTTTTGCGTTGATACAAATCACAGCAGATGACTCAATGCTTAATTAGTTTCATGGCAACTATTCATTGAGAACAGCTCTGGTATGTTAAAGGAAGGAAAAAAGCACTCAAGTAGTTTTGATAGTTCCTACCACTTGGAGGAACAGGTATAAGACCAATCACCTAGGGAGAGGTTAATTTCTAGTCTGGAACAGAAGATTCCAGATATGAGGGTTCCAGAGAAGAGGCGGGGCACAATGAGATGGGGGAAAAGACTGCTTGTTAGAGAATTACTAGGCCAGAAATTCTACACGTTTTGTCCAGAATATATCACTCACCTGGTAGATCAGGCCATAGATTATACTATAACTAGATTTTAGCAAATCATTTGACAAATATCCTTGTAGGAAAAATGGAAAGATGTCAGCTAGTCAATTATAGTACTTATTCAGAACTGGTTTAATGACCACACCTGAGTAGTAATTCATTCAATGTAAACTCGAAAAGTCTGCAGTACAACAGCCCAGGGACCTAAACTTGGGCCTATGCTATTTAATGTTTGAACAAAGTAATAGATAAAACTACCATTAAATTTTCAGGTAACATAAGGTTGAGAGCTAACACAAATCTTTGCAGACTAAAACCCTGAGCTGAATTTATAGTTATCCTTGTTGATTTTTTTCTAAAGTCTTGGTTAGTTGGTTGTTCTTTGTTTTCAAAGACTATCAAAATGACATCACTATGTTGGAATCAAGGTACAGTGTGTCTGACGATATCGGATCAGACCAATAGCTACTCAGAATGCTCTACCACAGGTCAGGCACAAATAGTTCATGTAAACATTTGGAGACATCTCCAGATTTCAAGCATCTCACGTTTCTTTTTAGCTATCGCTATCCCGCTTCACTCATAGAACATAGCACATTCTTTGATTAAGGTCCTGTGCCAGGGGTTCCCAGGACCCACAATCGATTCCAAAGTTTTTCAGAGAGACATTGAGAGTGTCCTTGCATTGCTTCTTCTGACCACCATGTGAGTACTTGCCCTATGTGAGTCTTTTAGGCAAACACGTTTGTCATTTGAACGATGTGGCCAGCCTATTGGAATTGAGCTCTCTGAAGTACAGTTTGAATGCTTGGTAATTTAGCTTGAGAATAGACCACAGTGTCCAGTACCTTATGTTGCCAAGTGATCTTCAAAATCTTTCTAAGACAATTCAAATGGAAACAGTTGTTTCCTGGCACGGTATTGATATGTTGTCCTGGTTTCACAGACATATAACAATGAGGTCACCATAAAGGCTCTGTAGACCTGCAGTATGGTAGGCAGTCTAATACCTCTGCTTTCCCACACTTTCCTTCAGAGCCTCCCAAACACCGAGCTAACTCTGGCAATGCATGTGTCAACTTCATCATTCCATGGACATCCTTAGAAAGTATACTGCCAAGGTAAGTGAACTTATCCACGATATTCAAAATTTTTGCATTTGCTGTAACCAGTGGCTCTACATAGATGGTGTGGCACTGGCTGGTGTGTTTTTTTGGTGTTGTTAGGCCAAAACTAGCACAAACAGCAGAGAATCAATCCATACTTTGTTGCATCTCAGCTTCCAAGACTGCATTGAGTACACAATCATCTGTAAAAAAAAAAATCGTGCACCAACTCTCCTTCCATTTTAGTTTTGGCTTATAACCTTTTCAAGTTAAATAATTTACCGGTGTAGTAGCTGACCTTGATGCCTGCCATTTTCATTCTCATTGAAGGCCATCTGACAACATTGCTGAAAACATCATGGTCAAAAAAAAAGCATGGGAGCAAACACAGAGCCTTGCTTCACTCCATTAGTGCGAGAGCATTGCCCATCATCCAGAACCCAGGCAAGCAGGCCATCATGAAACTGACATACAATACTTACGAACTCTGCACAACTAAATTTTGGCATAATTTTCCACAAGCCCTCACAACTATCAAAGGCTTTGGTCAGATCAACAAATGTTGTGTACAGACCTCTTTCTTCTGGCATTTGTCCTAGAGTTGTTGGGTAGCAAACACCATATCTTTCTGAAGCCACACTGGCTCTCAGTTAGATGACCATCTTTCAGGTGAAGGATCAGCCTATTAAGGACTCTAGCGAGAATCTTACCAGCAATGACTGAGAGAGACACGCCCCACCACCCCATGATTGTCACATGACAATCTATTTCCTTTACCTTTATAGAGATGCACAATGGAAACATCCTTGAACTCCTGGGGGATAACCTCCTCATGCCCTATAACATGGAAGATTTCAGTCAGCTTTTGTATGAGCTGTGGACACCCCACCTTATAAATCTCAGCTGGAAAAGAATCAGCACCAGGCATGATGAGGAGCCTAATGGCATTCAAAACCTCTTCTTCAGTTGCAAGTCTGGCTAGAGAGTAATTACCTTCAACCTGATATATAAGGTCAGTGACTTCAACATTGATTGATGATGGTCTGTTGAGAAAATTATGGAAGTGTTTAGCCCATCTGTCCAGGACCATGGCCTTATTATCACTCATCAATATAGCTTCATCAGCACAGAGTAGCTGAGATGCACCATAGGTCTTTGGCCCATAAACGGCCTTCAGGGGATCATAAAAGTGCTTTGGATTGTTACCATCAGCATAAAACTGAATTTCGTCTGCCTTCTTACTGAGCCAAGAATCCTGCATCTCTCTAAGGTTCACTAGCACTTTACTTTTGATGGAGTTAAATACAGCCTTCTTGGAGACAGATGAATTATCTTGCTGGTAGACCCTGCGGACTTCTTGCTTTTCATTTGGCAGCTTCTGAACTTCCCTATCATTTTCTCAAACCAGTCTTCATGTTTGAGTGATCTGGCCCAGATGAGTAAATGAGGTGCTGTACATCAAATCTCTGAAAACTGCCCACTCCTTTTCCATTGCACTGTGTTGGCTCAACTTTCCCTTCAAGTCAGCAACAAGATCTTCCTACTTGGAAAAGCCCTGTAACCTGCTGACGTTAAGTCTTCTGTTAGTCATTTTGCCTTTGGGCTGTCACTTTTGTTGAATGTGAACATTTAGCTTGGAGAGGATATGTCTGAATAGTCTAGCACTCTGTGACACATATTGCCTTTGTCACTCTCATATCCTATCTCTTCTCTTTACAGTGACACAGTCTATTAAATATTTGCTGCAACAGTGCATCCACAAAGTTTTATTGCTTTTAGGTAAATAGAAGACAGTGTTGGTGATAAGAAGATGAGATGCACACGTCTTCGGTAGTAACTGACCATTGCTGTTGCTGTTTCCAGCTCCATTCCTTCCAAGGACTTCATGCTATGTCTGGTAGTCTGTGCTTACTCTTACATTAAAGTCACACAGAATTATAAGTCTGCCCTCTTCGGCAAAGTGATGATGAGAATCTCCAGGTCTTCAACAAATTTTCCTTTGACCTCATCAGGGTTTGTCATGGTAGGAGCATATGCACTGATGATGGTGGCATGGTGCTTTCCTACAAATGGCAACTGCATTGCCACGAGTCTGTCATTCACTTCTTTTGGTAGGCCTACAAGCTTGTTGACTAGATTAGTTTTGATTTCAGACCTAAACCAGCTTCACGGCATTCTCCTTCACTACAGTCACTCCAGAAAACCATGTATCCAGCTCCAACTGCCTTCATTTGCCAGTCTTGTTTCACTCAGGGGTTTGATTAGAATAAATTCAATAAGGATAACCATCAAGTCTTACATTTAGATTCAAGAAAACAATTTTACAAGTTCATGACGGGGGAAGCGAATATCTTCCTTGCCAAACTCCCTATTATTTTTTAATCCCAGTTCTTCATATACATTTTAAAGAAAATAATTTTCATCAATCTTCAAAGTTCTCCTGTTTGATTTTTTTAATAGGCAGATTTTTGGAGAGATTTTTTACTAGAAAAGGAGAAAAAGAAAAATGCATAAAAAAACAGGAGATTAGGAAGGACACACAGACAACCAGGACAGTTTTGAAACTAATGTTGTATTTATTAAATATATTTTTAAAAGAAATGCAAACTGCACATAATGGAAACATACAGTTTTGCATGCAACCCGTTTTTTGCTTTCTTATAGAAACATCTATTTGTACACCTTTGTCAAGTTCAGAAAAAAAGGATCGATTTATCCTTACTTTTCACCACTCGGCACAGAAGATCTCTTTAGACATATAAAATGAATTACCAATATCTAAAATAACATTTAAGGTGAAGGTGATGGGTCACATCAGTCTCTCAAACAAACAAATTAGAGATATGTCAAAAAATATATTTTGAAATTTAAAAAATGAACATTTCATTCAATTCCTCATTATTTACCTTACTACTTTCATTTAATGCCTCCACTTTGAAATTCATTCATCTTACATAGTCTGGCTCTGAGATATACTGGTGGGAGTTCAGGAGATTGAGGTTTTTAACAGCTGATGACCTAAAATAGCACATCTAACCTGGTGAGAAGCAAAGGGTCCCAGATTACTACCTTCAAAAAAAAGGTAACAGGCCTTGTATTCCTACTACAATTATTTATAACATCTTCAGTTAAATTTACAAATTCTGTTTCTTTCCTCAATAGGAGGATAAAGTATATATACACTAAAGGACCACAGGTACAATATCATTTCCTCTTAATAAAGGATACTGCCATTTTACCCCAAACAGCTTGATTCAAGTGCCTTCCTAGATCTGAACAGCACTAACCACCACCAAGTTTAGGAGATGCAAATAGTTCACACCATATCCTTTTTCAAATATAATGGGAGAAAGAAGAGTAAGTCAATGGAAAATGTGATTTTCCCCCACGAATTTTTACCAGGTACTAGATTTACAGAACTAGTTTTCAAATCTCAACTCTTACTTTCTACCTGCATGAACTTGGATAAGTCAAAACTTCTCTGAACCTATTTTCTGATCTATAAAATAAGAAGGATGGAATAGATGATCCCTAAGGTACTCAGGCTTTGAATCTATGATCTATGACCTTCAAACAACGAGAGAAATAACTGTCACACGGGTGTCTTTCACTGCTTTTTTGTTCGCCTCTTCAGACCAAGTCAAGGATTCTTCCTTCTCTTCTTTTTCTCCAACTGCTGCTGTACTCTTTCTTCTTTTTTCTTCAAGTAATGAGTCATGTTATCAAATGTTGTCTTGTAGAGACTGCTAAAGCTGTCATCCATACCAGGGGATCCTGTGATGGGGAAAAAAGAACAATAAATAGGAAATCTTTAGCAGCAGGATGCTGATATGCCACCAAAACAGAAGTGAACCCTCTCAAGACCCCATTATAACTCTATCTCTTGTCTAGTCATAAAGTCTTCCCCCATCCAAAGAACAAACAGAAAATTTTCCATGTTCCTCTAATATGCTTATGATTATCACCCTTTATTTGTCTAAATCATGTACCCATTTTGATTTTTTTTCTTGGTATATGGCATGAGATGTTGGTCTTTGCCTAGTTTCTGCCAAAGTGCTTTCCAATTATCCCAATCATTTCTGTCAATAGTGAGTTCTTGACCTAAAGGCTTGGATGTCTGGGTTTATCAAACAATGTATTCAGGTTTTAAGAGTTTGTTTTATTAGCTTTAATCATAAATAAAAAATGAAGACTTTTTATGGATTAATCTGTATTTGGCAATTTCCTTTACTATATCCATTAGTTCTTTAGTTGAGGAAGTTGAACTTTGAAATACATGTATAGTCCAAATGTTCTAACCCAACATTTATAAATGATAACATCCTGACCTCTAATTTCAATGTGAATGCCTTAATGTCCCTTACCAAACTACATTGCAACTGCTAGAGTTTGTAGTACTGTGACAAATATCTCAATATTATGTGTCAAATAACAGCAGTTTAAACAGGTATTCCTGCTTTGTATATGTTTTTAATGGGAATGCTTTTAATGTTGCTCCATTATATAATAAGCTGGCTCTTGACTTACTTTTTACTGTGTTATGTTGAGAAAAAGTTTTTCTATACCTATTAGTTGGTGTTTTTATGTTTCTGGATCATAAGTTATCAATGATATTTTCTGAATCTGCTGGTATAATTATATAAGGGTTTTTTGGAGATTTTTTTCCAGTTACATTTTCAAAGAATCACGAAGTTTTAGAATTCAAAGCGATGTCAGTGGCCATCTAGTACAACCCAAACTCAAAAAAGAAATCCCATTACAACGTACCTGGACAAAAGGATATCATCTAGGATATCAATGAATACCTCCAAGGAAGGGGAATATACTACTTTCCAAAGAAGACTATTCCAATTATGGATAGTGATAATTATTAAGGAACTGTCCTTGTCATAAATCCTCATACTATCATTGTATAAAACAAGGGAAAATGTAGGCTAGAACATAATTCATTTAGATAACTGGTTAAACATTTGGACTCAGAGTAGTCTTTAATGTTTCATTGCCACCTTGGCAGGTCTCCAATAAGGAGCCCTAGAGATTTATATTTGGTTTAACATCTTTGTGAATTCATAAAAGCCATGCTCATCAGATTTGCAGATGACACAAAGCTGGATGGGATGCCCGGATCAAAAAATATTTTGATGGGCTAAAACATTGGGCTGAATTTAACAAGTTAAAATTTAATAGGGATAAATGTAAATTAAAATATTTAGATTCAAAAAATCATCTTACGAAAGCTTTGTTAGATACAATTTGGAAAAGATCTAGGTTTTTTAGTGGATTGTAAACTCAGTATAAGTCAGTAATGCTATAACTGGACTTAACTTTGTTAGTATTAATTATTCTTGAAAAGTCTGAAAGAATTCTGTTGGGAAAACTTTGTCCACAAAGTTTTTTTATTTTGTGAGGAAACTTCTTTATTTATTCCTCTTATTTCTTCCTTTCCAGACTGGTTTGTTTAAATTATTAAATTCTTATTACATCGATTTTGGAAATTAATATTTTATAAATAAACAGCTATTCCCTTTTAGCTTTCCAATTTTTCAAACGATGCCTCTGTGTAGTATTTCCTAATAATATTTTCCTTTCTTTTGTATCTGTTTTGACCTTTGCAAATGTAATTCAGTTAAATATAATTTAACTGAATGGTACTTTTTTCTCTCATTTTAAACTTGAATTTGCCTGAGGAAGGGGCTAACAGCTCTTGGTTTTATCATTTATTATTCTTTCATTTTCTACTTACTGTTCTTTCAGTCCTTAATATGAATCAGGCATTATACATTTAGAGCAGCATAGGGCCTCTAAGGAAATTTAGTCCAACCCCTTCATTTTAAAGATGAAGAAAAATGATGTGCTGAAAGGCCAAATATGTCAACTTGCCCAACATTATGAATATGAACCCAGGTTCTCTGCCTTCCAATCCAATTCTCTTTCTACTGCATCATGCTGTTGTCTAGATAAGTATTTTTTTTCTAAGTATTAGAAAGTATTACGGATAATCTTTCAATTATGAATTTAACATGTTTCATGCCTAAAGAGAATAGTTACATTCTCTTTATCGTTATGTGAAGTTCTTATTCACTTCATTATATATTTTCTAATTTGAAGTCTTCTTTATCAAAGAAAATTACAGTTATTCTTCCTTTTTTTGAATCTCTAATAGCATGACCCACCTCAAATGAAACAGAATTAAATCTTCCAGTCAATGTATTTCCTAAAAGCAACAAATTGATGTGTCTTATCTGTTTCTAAAACATCTTTTAAGGGGAAAAGTTGGACTATTCACATTCATTTTATACAAAACAAAAGCAATTGATCGAACCTTTCCTCTTATTCTTGAGGCTAACTAAAGGCAGTTAAATTAATCTTAACACTATGTATCTATTTTAACTAATAACAACTATTAAATAAGGCATTTTATAATTCAGTTTATTAAGCTATTAAGTGCTAAGCTTCCCTAAGGTTTTGATTCCATGCACCCTTTTTATTACATAAGACTGTCTTTGAAATTGCCAATTCCTTTTCCTCTTCTTCCCTTTCATCTGCATTAAACAGGTTTTTTATTAATAAATATGAAAATATCTTAATGTTCTTTAATCCTGTATAATTCATAAAACCTTTTTATAATAAACTTTTTAAATAAAACTTTGATTCTATTATAGGTAGGAGAGATAATGCATCTTATCTACATATGTATGTTTAGGCATGTGTTAATACCTAACTACAAACTGTTAAAAGGCAAAGTAAATTACTATTCTTCTTAATTACTTATTTAGCCAATTTTGTTTTTGATATTTGTGAAGAGCTCTTTAGTTGCAGATTTTTGTTGATAAATTCTACTCAAAAAAGTATTGTCACTAGATCACTGAGTACACGGAGGGGAGTACAGTATAAGTGGGAAGGTAGAAAGGGACCAGGTTATGAAGACATTAAAAGTCAAACAGGGGATTCTCGATTTAGTCCTGGAGATAATGGGAAAGGTAGTGAGAGGAAACAAAGTGGAGGCACCCACTGAAAGTGTTTTCCACAAAAGGAGTGATACAGGATGACAGCTTTTGAAGATGATTAAGTGAGGGATTTTTGAGAATAGGGAGAAACAAGGCAAATTCGTTGGTAATAAGGAAGCAGCCAGTAAATAGACAAACAGTGATAATTAGCGAGAGTAGAATACAGAAAGGATAAGCTGTTGGAGAAAATGAGATGGAATGGGATCACTCTTGTTTGTAGAAGGATTTGCCTTGGCAAGGAAAAGGGACACCTTTTCATGTGGGACATAGTTGAAGATCATAGCAGAAGACATCTCAGTGATGTGACATTAGGAGAAGGGGAGAAGTTCTTGGTGAATGGTCTCAATTTTTCTCAGTGAAATACGAAGCAAGATTCTCAGCTGAGAGGGTCAAGAGCACTGGAAGATTTAAGTAAGGATGAAAAGGCTTGGAAGAGTTTCTGTGGAGAATGGAATAATGAATCAATTAAAATGCATAAAAGGATTACCTTGCCACAATAAGGCCCAGTTGAAATTATGTTACAAATGTGTAGTAGACAGCACAAAGGGAAAATAGCTTAGTGGCAATTATTAATGTTTTCTTGATTGCCTTTTTCAGTATTAATAAGATGAGAAATATGGATATTAAATTAAAAACCAGCCTTGGATAAAGCACAGTTACTCCTTGGTCATACTGCCTGGCCAGCATGTTCTTAGGTACACAAATTATTTTTATCATTAGACTAAACAAAGCATAATTTGGAAGACAAATCCGCATGTAAAAACAAAATTTATCATTGTCTATCACACTGCAAAATTCAAATAAAATTGATCTGTCAATAGTTTGATTATCTATCCTAATGCCTCCCTCTGAACAAGAATAAGTAGGTTGACTGTAAACTGAAATGCAAAACATTTATCATGACTAGGTAAAGAGTTTCGTACACTGAAAAGAGCTAAAAATATAAGTCTAGGAATATAGGATAATTAGATCCATCCCCTTCAACGCAACAGAAGAAGGGGAAGAACATGCAGAAAAAAGTTAAAATGACTGGGGAATATTTATGAATGTAGCCCAAAACTTCAAAGCAATTCAACTGACTATTATCCTTTCCATTATCTGACCAACTTGTAATTGGCATATTCTCAGGTACACGTGGCCTTGCTTACTCTGAGTTTGTATATTTATAAGAGTCTCCAGTTCCCTTGACCTACCTCAACATAAAACTGCACAGCCTTTAACATCTGTGAGCCAGTCAGTGGTTGGACTTTATCTAGAGAAAACTGCCTAAACACTTCCATTAAGTGTAGTTTAACTTTGCTGATCCAGACAAATAAAGAGACTCAGCAGCTGACAGGGAAGTGAATGCACATCTTCCTGTGCCTTTCTTGAATCAGGAGGTCCAATGGTTCATACACAACTCAGTAAACCCCACAGTTAGATCAAATGATTATGGATTTCCTTTAATTCCTGAACCTGACTGGCATATTGAGAAAACATCTTTTACCCACACAGATTAAAGACTCTTATATCCCTTCCTGACCACAAATTAAGTCTGCCATGAGTTCATACCAACTTGGAATAAGCCCTGAGATAACTGTCTTTACATATATCTGCTTTATAAGCATGAGCTTAATAGAAACTCAGAGTTAGACAGAACCTTAGAGATCAATCAGCCTAGCCTCATTCTATGTATGAAAAGACTGAGGCCAAGAACTCACAGAGTTAAGTGGCAGATCTAGGAATCAGACATAGAGGCTAACTCTGGACAAGTCGCTTAATCTCTAAGGCAACTAGCTAAGGCTACATTGCAGAATAGCTGCTGATCTGCCCTGGCCAAAGAAATTAACACCAAATGAAATCATAGGTGCAGACCCCTTTCCTGAAAATAAGCATGACATGTGGTAGTGAAGGCACTTTCCTTTTCATTCTTAGACTGAGCTAGAGAGGTAATGCTGTAAATGATCACTGGTGCCCTATGGAGTTTCAAAGAGGAGATCCTAAGAATAATTTCAGACATTATATTAATAAGTAAATATCTCACCACCTTCCACCATGGTCCAGTTCTCATGTAGATTATTGGAGATTTTCTTTAACACCTCGTTTTTAGAAATAGGCTGAGGAAAACAAAAAAATGGCAACATTTATCAGAATTACAATGCAAGGCACACGGAGCTCTCACCATAAAGAAAACAAATGTCTCAAGAAAAGCAAAAGAATTGAAATCATCTTGGGTCTATATGATGCTTTACAGTTTTCAAAATAGATTACATACATTATTTATTGATCCTTATAAATGATGAGGTAAGCAAGGGGGATATCATAAACCTATCTTACAGATAAAAAAATGAAGCTAAAATACGTGATAGGCCACAGTTAAACAGCTAATAAGCTGTTATAGGACTAGAACCCAAGCTATCACTGCTCAACTATACCATAATGCTTCTTCCTAAAAAAACGAAAACAGAAACTGGAGTGTGGTCAAGCAAAAAATTTTAAAAGAAACTGAAAGTATGTTGCACAGAACTGGTATTGTACATCCTTGGTCTACATAAATATGAATAATAATTACTGTTATTTAAAAAGCATGTTTCTTACCTGCCACTCTCCATTCTCAAGGTGATAGAGCAAAACTGGCATTTCTCTACACTCTTGTAAAACCCAAAGCCCTTGCATTTCCTCAAAAGCAATATCCCACACTCTGTGATTAAAGGTAAGGTGTTGTTTGTAAATCAGCTGTTTCTTGGTGTCATCAAGTTGGAAGATGTAGATTACTGGAATACTTTTAAGGAAGAAAAAGAAAGATTAAAAAAAGGTACCTACAACTAGACTCACCTGGGTCTAACAATTCACATGCAAAAAAATCTAAGAGTTTTAGTGAAATGCAAGAGCCTACACTGTGACCCAGGGTGGGGAATGGCTATTTGCTTTCACAGTCAAATTTCCTTGGGATTGAAAATATGAAGGTTGTAGCATCAGAAATAGAAATCCAAGATTGTAATTGTATTGTTTTAAAGCTATTATGATACTCGAAGATTCCTGTGTATATTTTTACAAGCTTACAATCAAGCACATAGTTTTATATATGCCAAGTTTTTTAAAAGCCTAGCCCTCTGAATTCAAAGGTTAGATAGTATCAACTTCATCACCGTGGCCCATCATACTGTTCTTCTCCCATTAGCAACATTCACTGTCAAATTATATAATATCAGTGGCTTGTTGTACTCTGTTTTGTCAGGGGCAATGTGGCCAACAATCACAGTGAGACAGATAATGGGGATCAGGACAACACCAACAGTGAACAGATACTACGCTTACATGTACTTTGTACACTCCTGTGACATAAGATATTCATCATCAATCAACAAACATTCATTAACTGGCTACTAGTAGCAGGCACCGGGCCAGGCAATGGAGACACAAAGACAAAAGCAAAACGTAAGTACTAGATCCTTTATTAACCTGATTGCTAAAGAAAGACTACTTTCACAGAGTAAGTTACTAGATAATCTTCCATTTGTAAAGTACCAAATGCTTAATAATTAGACAAAAGTAGTCTTTCAAAAATGTTTGAAATTCTATCTTCTTTTTTTATTTGTAATAGGGCCTAGAGTTCCCTGAATAATTCCAGTTGATTTGACAAATTTAACTATATACGTGGATAAAAGTTACTTTAATGGGAACATAAACAAATAAAGGTGTTGAGTGGCAAGAAATATGAATAATAAACACATCTGCCAATTCCTACTGGAATCAAAACACTCAGCATGCCAGAAAATCCATACTACTCTATGATCGTCCCAATTATCTTTGTTGAAATATGACCATGAAGAAATCAATTTGAGGCCCCTGCCACACTTAATGTAATGTACAATAAAGATAAGGCAAAAAGAAGACTGAAGGCATTTTGGAAACTGGAAGATGATTTTGTCAATCCCATGCTCCTCCTTTAAACATTAACTCAATCTTTTTTTTCCTTCAAAATCCAATGTTTTATTTTAACAAATACCCAAAGAAAAGCTGTAACAAATACACTCCCAAAACAGTGTGTTAATGAACATTTCTTTGATTAATGCCAATATTCTACCAGTGATGTTATATGATTGTGAAATATGGAACACCACAATCTCTTCTGAAGAATGAAACTTGAAGGCAATGATAGGGCACTAAAGAAACATACAGTAGGCACAGATGGGGGAAAGACTGCTAATAATGACGTGTGCACTAAAAATGGCAGAAAAGAGCATCTAGGAAATATACAATCAGAAAAGGAGTTTAATTGAACATGTACTGAAAATAAAGGATGGGCAGCCCAAATATTGGTATACAGATAAAATTAAAAACACTACAATAGAGGCAGGTCTCAAGCCCAGTGACTGGACTCTTTATGACCAATTTATGGGAGACATCAACAAGTTACACAGGAAGAAAAAGTCAGTTATGATCTGCATCAAGTGGAGGGAATACCACACTGAAAAGATCACATATCCACTAAAGCATTGAGTTACAATTATATTGATAAAGCAGACAGTGTAAGCACACACATTCTCATGTAATAGTCTAAATTAACTGGAAGGAGGAATTCTGACAAAGAAGCAGTTATTAAGATTTCCCAAATCGAAATCTAGCTTTAGAGTAACACAGCACTCAAATTAGAGGGGAAAGATCTAATGAAATAATAAGCATATTTTCCCATTTTTTTTAGTATACTCAAATTCTTAAACAGATCTGTGCTTTTATTTATGTGGATATTCCCTCCAATCAAGTAGAATGCTATTCAACTATGACCATTTACCCTTTGTTTCTCTTTTTTATGTCCTCACACAGCAGGGACACAAAAGTAGGGGAGGGGCAGTTTTCAATGATTTTCCTCACTTTCTCTTGACATTGCAAGAATACTTGTGGCACATATGTACCATGTAACAGCTATCCCTAAAGTTTTGTCATATAACCATAAACATCCCTCTCTTAGATGACGTCCTTCACTTGGGTTCTTCATTGCAGCATTCTCACATCTACACGGCCTGCTGTGCGGTACTGAAAATTTGGACTAACCAGGAATATAGCAAAAAAAAAAAAACCAACTGAATTTAGAATGTTTATTGTACAAAACATAACATGGAGGTAGATGAAACTATGGATCTCATCCATCAATGTGTGTGCATATGTATATGTGCATGTACACACACACACACACACACACACACACCCTTGGCTAAATAATGCAAATGGATAAGGAATTGGACAGCGATTTAAACAGAACATCTCTTTTAATGACTCCAAAGATCTCCCTGCCTCAAAGATGAAGGCCCATTTTTAATGACAATATTCCACTAGCATTGTCATACACCTGCAAGTCATGGTACACTAGTCTCCAAAGAACTAAGATTTATGGCATGTGACAAGGAAGAGCAATAACAATCGCTTGGTAGCTTACCAGTCACATAAAATCGCAATGTAGTTTTCTTGGCAATAGTAAGTTATCCTTGACACTGCAAATATCTGGAATAAAAAAAGAGACACTGGTTAAAGAGAACAGAAGTTGATCTATAGAAGGAATTAGGTACCCATTCACTAGCTATACTTTTCTTTCTTCCCTGTCCTGATGTCTTGGTAAAAAGTTCAACTCTACACTATCTTCTTTCAAGTTCCTTGTCTCTTTATCCCCATTGCCAATCAAGCCCTACAATGCCTCGACCCTAGATTACTCTCACCATCCACTGCCTTCACTCCCGTTCAAGGGCTGCTGAACAAAGCTAGAGAAAATTCATGAACCAGACTGACTGAGTCCAGCACAAATTTATGTTACATAATCTATAATGACGCTTTGATTCCCCATCCTCACTCAACACAATGGCTTAAAAGCCACATATTCAGACAAAAGAAGTCCAGTTATTCAGTTTATGAGCTCTGAGATAGTTCACCATGACTGTCACTATCACAAAAAAAACATAAAAAGCAATGAAAATATTTTCAACATGAAATACTCTGAGCAACCATAAATAAATAGCACTTGAACAATGAGGATCCACTCTAAACAAGAAATCACAGAATAGCATAATGGAATTGAAAAAAAGATAAATTCATTGCTTAAAAAAAAAGAAGAAAAAACCTTCTGAAATTTGTTACACAACGCAAGCTAAAACGTCCAAGAAAGATGTAGGAAGACTCATAGACAATCGCTATACTGACTCCCTGTTTCTAATGTGTTAGTGAATACCCTAAATTCTAAGGTTTGCATACATTAAAGACACTCCAAACAATGGTTATTATGTAATACCACATCAAGGGATTCCAACAAGGAATTCTCACGTCAAATCTAGTGCTTTATCCACTATACTGCATTTAGTTTGAAAAGATACTTGAAAACATTAGAAAACAGTTTTGAAGATTTGTAGAGATAAAACAAATTTGAAAAATCATTGAACAGCCTATCAATTGCTCATGAATTCTAAGATTTCACCTGTGTCCTTGCCTATTAGGCAAGTCTCTTAACTTCAAATTTCTGTATCTCTAAGATCTGTCATCACAGAGATTTTGAAAGGTTTGTGAAGAAACCAAGAACTTGAAGCATTTGGCTTAGGGCAACCATGAGAACAGAAATAGCCAATCAAAAGGCAAAAAAAAGGGGGGGGAGTGGAGGGGCCCGCATAAAATTAATTAGATTCCATAACTGAAGCTCAAAAAGTAGAAGCAAATTAGGGAGTAAACCTATGAGCTGAAAAGTGTCTGTAAATTAAGATACCAGTGGCTATGTCCTGATATTGTTTAAAGACATCAGAATTAGAATTCAGAAGAGGACTTATGAGTCCAAAAAAATGAATCAGAGGTTCTTAATTTGGGGGGCGGGAGGGGGGGGTGGGTCATGAACTCCATGGCAGTCTGATGAAGCTTATGCGCCCCTTCTCAAAATAACATTTTTAGATGCACAAAACAAAATACATATGATTGCAAAGGATACAAATTATATTGAAATGCAGTTATCAAAATCCATTTTTTAAAAAATTCACTGTTTTAAGGTTAACAACTCCTGCTGATCTTAATCTGAATTTCAGAGATGAGAAACAATCTAAGGCACAGAGAGAAGTGGCTCATCCATGGTCATGCATCTAAGAAGAGACTAGAAGCCAGGAACCCTGACTCGTAAAGCCACTGTTCTTTACATCACACAACTCAGGTGGCATATTTGGACCTTACCAGACAATATGAGGACATGGCCACCAAAGCTCAATTCTTGACTTAGCACTAGCTGAACTAGCTGCTTTAGTAAAGTAAGCCATTTCTATCCTTCCTCTGCTTCACTTTCCCAAAGTGGAAAACTGAGTTAACTATCATGCCTTGACTATCACAGTAGGACAATATATCTACAAAAAATACCTTTGAAAGATTGGAAAATATTTTTAGAGTGCCAGTACTAAATCTACTATAATACTAATTGCTTTTGAAACCCCATACTTTGCTAATTTCAAAGACATTGCTAAACAAGATCTTCGAATTTTTACTGACTGATTCTGACAAGCAGTATCAATTCCTTAGTAAGATTAGACACATTTGAATAAAAAATTTCTTTTAATGACAACCTAGAGTGACTGACAAAAAGATTTTCTGTATAATGACAAATGATCGATGGAAATCAACAACAAAAAAATCAACTACAAAATGGATTAGCAAGGACAAAAAAAAAAGTGTTTCCAGTATTTTTAACAAATAAAATTAACCCTGCAAGAAGTCTAGTATTGATACTAAACATTTTTAGCTTTCTTTTTTACTTAGTAGAATCAATGCAACTCAATAAAAGGCTAGAAGCATGTTAACAAAAACGAGGTTAAAATCACAACACCACCTTCTCACGTGGGGTTGCCTCAGGACTTCTCAGTTTGTTGAGATGATAGCACTGCAATTCTTTTCCGATTTTGTATTCCCAGAGTCTCAGAGTACAGTCCTACATATATTCAAAAAAGACAGTAAGATTCATTACTATAAGCTTTTGTCCACTGCATACCACCCAAATCAAATTATATCATATATATGATGGAATGAATCCTTAAAATGTTAAGGTTTGCACTGGTCATAAGATATTTAAACAATATTTTTATAAATACATAGATTCTATAAAAGTATCAGTTTCACAAATTTGACTGTTGTAGATACCTTTATCAACAGTGTAAATTAATTGCAACGAATCTGAAGATTTCTGTGACTGTGTCTATAATTTGATACTACATACGATACAGAATGACAGAAAAAGACTACCTTTTGGTATGTGAAATAAGGCTATAAATTACTAAATCTGTAAAATTGGTGAACTGTAAAAAATTTTCACATAAAATGAAAACAGATTGAAAGGCAATAAGAGAGGAAGTGAGAAAATTTCAGCAGATTAGTTTGTTCTTATGCCAAACCAAAAAAATGGAGGTATTTCTCCAATTAGAAAAGATCAAAACCTGTTTTCACACAGTGCATATTTTACAATGGTGTTTCCGTTCTATGACGTTTCAACCAAAAGTTATCAAGAGTATACTATAATAAAATCAGAAATTGATATTAATTAATGTGTGTAGCTTTATCATTGAATTTTAGGATAAAACTAATACCAGTTGTCTTATCCAGTGTCTACCGCAAAAGTCCTACAAATAATAAGCAACTTAATAAACATTTACTGAATTTCAAAAGAACTGCATCATAAAATTTCCATTTTTTGTAGCAAAATTCAAAGAAGACTTTAAGGCACTAGGGAAGGAAGGCCTTAACAAAGTGAAAGAAAAGTTAAAACTCAAGAAACTTAGATATCGATAGAAATCAACAAAAAAAAAATCAACTAGAAAATGGACTAGCAAGGACAAAAAAAAAGTCAAAAGAGACAAAAACATGATTTTGGGTTGATAAAAGCAGAAAAATTGAAGCAACAAAGAAGTTAGTTCATGGACAAATGGAAGGCTTCTGAAAGTGAATGAAAGTATTTTCAAAACCTTGCTAATAATTCAGCAACATTCATTTTGACATAACTACAGTAATGTAATGATTCTTTAAGATAAACACCTTTGTGACACTGCGGGGGGGCAGAGCCAAGATGGTGGCTGGAAAGCAGAGACTGGCGTGAGCTCCCCACCAAGTCTCTCCAAAAACCTATAAAAAAATGGCTCTGAACCAATTCTAGAACTGCAGAACCCACAAAGTGGCAGAGGGAAGCAGGGCTCCAGCCCAGGACAGCCAGGATGGTCTCTGGGTAAGGTCTGTCCCACACGGAGCTCCCAGCTCCCAGCTGAGGGGAGTGGAGCTGAGCCCAGCAGAGCCCAGCGTGCGCGGCGCGGGCCAACCAGACCGTGGACTGACGAGACCAGGAGCAAGCAGAGAGTGCCCTAGCATCCTGAATTACTGAGCTGGGGCATTTACCAGACCTCACAACCCACAAACAGCAGACAACAGAGAAGGTTAGTGGGAAAAGCTGCATGGACTGAGTTTGCAATTCGGCCACTGCCCCTGGGGCAGCAGAGGGGAGCAGCTTTAGAACTACAGCTGCAGTTGCTTCTGGCCCCAGGCCCACCTGGTGGG
>CM053622.1:507880698-507897926 GCA_028646595.1 Phalanger gymnotis
ATGGGGAGAAAATTCGTAATTCAAACTCTTGTGAAACTCAATGCTGAAAACTAAATATATTAAATAAATTAAAAAAATATAAACAGTTTAACCTTGTTTAGTACCCTAAGATTTGTTACTCATATTTACCTGTTTTTGCTTCTCTTTGCTCCTATGTTTGTAGGTCAATTTTTTTTTCTCAGTTCTGGCCTTTTTATCAGGAATGCTCAGAAGTCCTCTATTTGAATATAGGTCCATTTCCTCCCCCACACTTGTAGTAGTAATTTAGATTTGAAGATTTTTCCCACTCATTAATAAGCCATGTGACATGCTTACATCACAGGAAGCTTAAGTTACATCTGGTGGGAGGAGCTTCCTGACAGGAAAAGGAAGTTATGTCACAGGAAATGCTGAGAGAGAGAGCAGTTATGGCTGCTAATGGCTACTAATGGCTGCTAATGGCCACCCTTGCGATTGTTAGAACTGAACAGGCTGACTTAGCTGTACTTCGAGTTTGTTTTAGGGAAGACCCCAGCAGAAGGTTGGAGAGGTTTTGGGATGACAGGGCTCCAGGTTGTAATATTGTGTGTGGAATGTTTTTACTGCTCTGATAGATTGGATAAATGGCTTGCAGGATATGGTCCTCTGGTGTCTGAATACTTAGTTTACTTCTTCTGCCTTCTATGTGGAGAGTCTCATATACTTTGCAATACAGAACCACATAGGCATTTTGACAATTATCATCTATATTGTTATTATTGCCTTACTTTTACAACCCTCCCCCCCCCCCCCAATAGCATCATATGCAGTTTTTATGCATAGGTTATTCTTGGTTGCAAGCCTTTATCCTTTGCCTTCTAGAATATCATATTCCAAACTCTCCACTTCTTTAAGGGAGTGACTGCTCAATCTTGTGTTAACCTCTTTGTGGCTCCTTGGTATTTGAATTCTTTCTAGCTTTTTGCAGTATTTTTTCATTGACCTGGGAGCTCTGGATTTTGGCTATTCCTGGGAGTTTTCTTTGGGATTCCTTTTAGGAGGTGATCAGTTTATTTTTGCAATTTCTATTTTGCCCCCCCCCCTTTTTTTAAAGATATCAGGAAAGTTTTATTTGATGATTTCTTGGAATATCGTGTTTAAGCTCTTTTTTGTTGTTGTTGTTCATGACTTTCAGGTAGTTCTGAAATTCTTAAATTATCTATCCTTAACCCATTTCTAGGCTAGTTATTTTTTTCTTTTGGGATATTTCACATTTTTTTTCCTATTTCAGTCTTTTGACTTTGTTTTATTATTTCTTGATTGTACTTGTAGTCATTAACTTTTATTTAACCAATTCTAATTTTCAAGGAATTATTTTCTTTAATCAGGTTCTGTACCTCTTTTTCCAAGCTGTTACATCTCTTTTCATATCTTTCTTCCTTCACTCTTGCCTTTTCTCCCATTCTTTCTTCTATTTCTCTCATTTAGTCTTTAACATCATTTTTAGCACCTACTTTAACTCTTTGAGGATTCTTGTTGGTCACATTTCAAATCCATATTTTTCTTTGAGGCTTTGCTTGAAGATGTTTTTGAGTAATTATCTTTTTCTTTTTTGTGTGTCTTGAACTTCCCTGTCACCACAATGGCTCTTTATGGTCAGATTTTTTTGTTTGCTCATCTTTCCAATGTGCTTCTTGACTTTGAACTTAGTGTTAGTGCTGGACTCTGCATACTCCTGGAGAAAGGGATGTTTTGCTCACCAGTGTTTTACTTCTGACCATTGCCTCCCTCAATCCGGCCCGCTCTTCTATCAGCCCCACCCTCCTTTTTGTTTTCCCTCACCCCTCCCATTTTCCTATAGGGTAAGATAAATTTCTATATCCAACTGAGTGTGTATATTAGTCCCTCTTTGAGCCAAATCTGAGGAGAGTAAAGTTCAAACAATGCTCATCCCCTCCCTTCTTTCCTTCTACACAATAGGTCTTTTGCACCTCTTCATGTGATATAATTTAATCCATTTTGCTCCCCCTTTCCTTTTCTCCCAGTACAATCCTATTTTTACCCTTTAATTTTTTCATATCATCACATTGAAGTCAATTTATACCCATACTCTCTGTCTATGTGTACCCCTTCCAACTGCCCTAACAAAAATACAGTTCTTAAGAGTTACAAATATCATATTTCCATGTAGGGATGTAAACAGTTTAACCTTATTGAATAACATGTTTTTTTTTTTTTTCCCTTCCTGTTTTTGTACTTCTCTTGAGTCTTATACAGGAAGATCAGACTTTCTGTTCTGCTCTGGTCTTTTCATCAGGAAAGTTTGAAATCTCCCTATTTCATTGAATGTTTATTTTTTCCCCTGAAAGATTATGCTCAAGTTTTGTTTGGTAGTTGATTTTTGGTTGTAATTTAAGCTCCTTTGCCTTTTGGAATGGCATATTCCAAGCCCTCTGATCCTTTAATGTAGGAGCTGCTAAGTCCTGGGCAATCTAACTGTGGCTCCTTGACATTTAAATTGTTTCTTCCTAGCCATTTGCAGTATTTCCCCCTTTATCTAGGAGCTCTAGAATTTTGCTACTATATATATATGTATATATATATACATATATATACATATATATATTTCATTTTGGGATCTCTTTAAGGAGGTGATCAGTGATTCTTTCAATCACTGTTTTACCCTCTGGTTCTAGGATATCAGGGGAGTTTTCCATTGTAATTTCTAAAAAGATGCTATCCAAGCTCTTCTTTTGATTGTGACTTTTAAGTATTCTAATAATTCTCTAATTATATTTCCTGGATCTATTTTTCAGGTCAGTTGTTTTTCCAGTGAGGTATTTTACATTTTCTTCTATTTTTTTATTCTTTCGATTTTGTTGGACTGATCCTTGATGTCTCATAGAGTTATTAATTTTGAATTGCCCAATTCTAATTTTTAAGGAATTATTTTCTCCAGTTAGCTTTTGTATCTCCTTTCTCATTTGGCCAATTCTGCCTTTTAAGGAGTTATTTTCTTCAGTCAATTTTTGTACTTCCATTTCTAAGCTGTTGACTCTTTTTTCATGATTCTCTTGTATAAGTCTCATTTCTTTTTCCAATTTTTCTTCTACCTCCCTTATTTGATCTTTAAAATCCTTTTTGAGCTCTTCCAAGAGGACTTTTTGGGCTTGTGACCAATTCATATTCCTCTTTCAGGCTTTGCATGTAGGCATTTTGATGTTTTTGTCCTCTTCTGAGTTTGTGTTTTGATCTTCCCTGTCACCATAGCTGTTCAGGGCTGTGTGTGTGTGTGTGCGCGTGCGTGCGTGTGTGCTCATTTTCTAACCTATTTCATGACTTTTACAGTTGATTTCTGCTCCTGGGGTATGGGAAGCACTGTTCCAAGCTTCTTGCACTTGGGACCAGGGGTCTGGTGACTGGCTTTCTGTACCAGGGTCTCTGGGGCTGGCAGCTTGCCTACTGCCCTGGGGTGGTCCAGCCTAGTTGTGCCTACTGTGGCCAGAGTTCCAGGGCTGGCAGTTTGCCTGTTGTACTGGGGGTAGAGGCCTCACAGCTGGCCTTCTATGCCACCAGACTGCTAAGCCAGGATTGAGGGACTGATCTGTGTTGTGGCTAAGAGCTTCCCACTGGCTTCCTGGACACTACTAGACTGGGTTGCACTCCCCTTTTACTCAAGTGAGACAGACCTTTACTGAAATCCTTCTAAGTTATCTTGGACTGGAAAATTGTTTCACTCTGTCTTTTTGTGGGTTCTGTCACTCTAGAATTCATTTAGAGGCTTGATTTAATGTTATTTCAAGGGAAACTGAGGAGAGCTCAGACAACTTCCTGGTTTTTCTCCACCATCTTGACTCTACTTCCTGCTTAAACTCTTGGATACACTATTGGCCTCTTGAGACTCTGCATGTTCAGAACCACTGACATGCTGGCCCTTCTTTGGTTTGGGATGTTGTACTCTGCTCTTGAGACCAGAGCCGTACACATAGCTATAATTTGCTTCTGGAATTTGTTCCATGCATAGCACACAGCTAGGACCAATGCTTACATCCATTTCTCTCTACCCTGGATATGTGACCCAGAACTGGTTAGTGGATGACAGAGCTGTCAGAAAGTACCTATTTCTACACCTAGTGCTGGCTCAGGGATCCTGTGAGATTTCTTTCTGCCCAAGTGCTTCTTGCTCTGGTGCACTGGCATGGCCCACTTTCCCTGCAATGTTATTTTTACACTTCCAGCCAGATCCCTTTTCCAATGTTCACAGACCCCTCTGTCTTCTCCCTAAGCTGCACAGGGCAGGATAAATGACTTACTGTGACTTCTTCTTGGCTTTCCCAATCATAATTCAGTCTGGCGAAAGTCTTGAGATCCTTGTCAAGGAGGTATGGGGCAGGGGGATGTCAAACTAGACTTTAATGCTTACTCTCATTCTGCTATCTTGACTCTACCTCTTTGTATTATTATGAAAATAGTTTTGAACTTGTGTACCTCCTGAGGGGATTTCAGTAACTTCCATAAATCTTTGGCCATACTTTGAGAACTGGCTTCTAGGATATTTGCTAACTCAGACATTACATAGTGAGCCTATTTCCAAAACTTGGGAAGGATTTTGGACATAATAAAACACCAAGGCAAGCCTATTCCACATTCTTGGAATCTACATTTCAGTGCATAGAGGCCAAGTATCTTTGTAATTTGTGTGAATTATAGTTTGCAAAAGATAGCAGGAGAGGAACACTAAGATATGGAGAGTAGAACATAGTATTATTGAAAGGAGTGTGCAGGGAGACCTTACGTAGAACCTACCAGGTTTTGAGGAATTGTTTGCATGCAAAATGGAAAGAAATATCATAGAATGCAGGAAGGATTCCCATTGGGAGGTCCAATTTGCAAATCTTCCGGAAACATCTGGTGATTGATGGGCTAAGGAAACAAGACAAGGTTGTTGTCGTTCAGTAGTCCCAGTCATGTCTAACTCTTTGTGATCCCATCTGGGGTTTTCTTGGCAAAGACACTGGAGTGGTTTGCCATTTCCTCCTCCAACTTATTTTATAGATGAGGAAACTGAGACAAACAGGGTCAGATGACTTGCCTAGGGTCACATAGCTGGTGTCTGAGGCTGGATTTGAACTCAGGCCTTCTTGATTCAAGCCAGGCCCTCTATCCACTGTGCCACCTAGAGTAAGGCAAAAATCTGCAAGAAAACTTTTGAAAGAGAATACTCTGAACAATACCAACCCCATTGGAAGTAGAAAAAAATGAATCAAAACCATTATAAATTGACACAGTAACATTGTCATTGATAGAGATACAGATAGAGAGAGAGGGGGGGAGAGAGAGAGAGAGAGGGAGAGAGAGAGAGAAAGAGAGGGAGAGAGAGAGAGAGAGAGAGAGAGAGAGAGAGAGAGAGAGAGAGAGAGAAGGAACAAGCTCCTGTAGCAAGCCTAGTGAAGGTGCTACATGCATGTCAGAGGTGAATCCTAAGTGGAACCTATTCCAGTTTATTCATCATATTAGAATATTCCTGAAAACAACAAGCTGCAATTCAACGTTTGCATGCTTTGATCTTCGTGCGGCTTGCACTGAGGCATACAACAAGGCAGAATTAAATGGTGACGGTGAATATAAAAATAAATTACAGGTTTTTCATACTGTAAAGTGGATTCAGGGAAACTTGACTTTGAGGTTTTTCCAATGTCAGAAAAGTGGAAGGATGGTTAAGGGAGAAGCTTAGCAAGAGGAAAAGAGTACTCTCATTTTGCAATGTGCAAATTTGCCCAGTGGGAGAAGTAAGTGTCATTAGACCTAGCCTATAATTTCCAGATCCCTTCAGTGGAAAGTCCTTATTACAGTCAGACCTTGATTTACAGTGACACCTGATGGTTTCACCTAGAATGCACTCCCTCTTTCATTCTATCTCACAGAATTCCTCCCTTCAATCACCACTTTCCTAAATGAAGCTTTTCCTGATTTCTCCAATCGCTAGTACCCTCCCATACCTAACTACCTTGTATTTAAATATATATTTGTATTTATTGTTTTCATACTTGTGTATGCCTGATATGTCTTCCATTAGAGTGTATGTTGTTGTTTTTGAACCTGTGTTCTTGAAGAGGACAAGTGCTAAGCTCCCTAAGGGAAGGGATGCTTTCATTCCTTGTAGTTGTATCCCCTGCACAGTGCTTAGCCTATAGTCAGTGCTTAACAAATTCTTATTGTTGTCAATTGGCTGTATCTTTCCATGAAATGGAAGATTCTTCGACTATTTCCTTTTTGACTTTGTATCCTGAGGATTTGGCACAGTGCTTTGAGCATAGTATGCGCTTAATAAATGTTTTGTGAATTGGATTGAATTGTATTTTGTGATGCAAAAAGATAGACCCTTAAAGAAAAAAGGATTTTACAAATAGCAACTGTGCAGTCATTCCCATAGAGAAAAATGGCAAGTAGATTCAATGTAAAATGGACTTTTTGACATATTTTGGGATTTTTACTCATCATATATAAAAATTATATATAATATACATACATATATGTATATATTGATATAGGTATACATGCATACATATGTATATGTATATATATATATACATATGTACAAATTTTTACAAATATTAATTCATTTGATCCTTCCTAGGAGGTAAATGATATTATTATCCTAATTTTACAAATGAGGGAACTGAGGCAGATAGAAGTTAAGTAACTGCCCAAAGTCACAGAGATAGTAACATGTCTGTGGCTCAATTTGAAACCCCCCGACTCCAGATCCAGATACTCTCTGCTCTCTAGTTTTTTATGACATTAGGTTTTTTCCTCATTTTCCTATCAGTCTGACTGATCCTTTTCTGTTTCCTCCTCCATGTTATACCACCAATCACAGATTTCTCTCAAGGGAAAATAATCAGGAAGTAGAGAAAGTTGTGGAAAGAATTATTGAAAGACAAATCTAATTTCTAAATCTTGTTTTGTCCGATCTTCATGACATTTCTTAAAAAAAAAATTCCCATATCTTCACTCATACAGTTACAACCCTAGTTTGGACCCTAATCATTTTTCTCAGACTACTGTAGTAGGCTTCTAACAAGACTCCCTGTGTCCCTTCACTATTCACTGAAAGATTTAGAAGGGAACATCACCCATTCCCTTCTGTTCCCCATGGTTGTTCAGTTCTGCTCCTCGACCTTTTCTTTACTTGTTTCTTTATATGTTGCTTACATTTTCATCCCCTTATGTCCTTTTATATGATCTCTCTCTCTCTCTCTCTCTCTCTCTCTCTCCCTCTCTCTCTCTCTCTCTCTCTCTCTCTCTCTCCCCACCCCTCTCTTCCCCACCTGTTTCCTTTCTTTCCTGTGTGCTTTTCCCCCCACCCCCATCCAATTCCTTCCTTGAATCTCCTTTCCATCTCCTGGTTGGGGTGAATCTACATCTTCCTCTTTTTACTCAAGGAAGAGAAGGCAGGGTTTCTACAGGGCCCTAATTTTGGGCTGGGTCACGGTGACAGGGAAGCTGAAGACACAAATGCAGGAGAGAAAGACTCAAATATCTATAAGCAAAAACTTAGAGAAAAAGACAGATTGGGTGCAAATTAAACTAGAATTCCTGGAATAGACGGAGCCAGAATTTAAAAATTATTTATAAATTAAATAAGAAAGACAGAGGAAAAAAAGGAAGAGAAATAGGAGTTGTGAATGAAAGAATTAGATAGAGAATTAACAGCTTATCAAAAGAGTTACAAAGCTATGCCAAATGAACAAACTCTGAAAATTAAAATGCATCAAATAGAAACCAATGACTCCACAAGACAACAAGAAATATTAAAACAAAGTGAAAAGCCTGAAAAAAATGGAAGAAACTGCGACATATCTTATAGCAAAAACAACTAACCTAGTAAACAGATCAAGGAGAAAAAAAATCAAAGAATCTTTGGACTACTTGAACACTATGACCAAAAAGATAGCCTAGATATCACATTTCAAGAAATCTCAGAAGAGAAAATGCCCAGATATCTTCAAACCAGAGGATTAAGTAGAAATAGAAAGAATCCATTAGTCACCTATTGAAAAAACACCAAATCTGAGAACTCCCAGGAACATGATAGACCAAATCTGGAACTTCTAGGTCAAAGAAAAGTTATTGCAAGAAGCAAATAGGTAAGAATTCAAGTCCCTACTGACTACAGCTAGCATTATACACAATTTGGCACCCACCACTATAAAGGAATGGAGAACATGGAACATAATATTCCAGAAGGCAAAGAATATAAGCTTACAGCCAAGAATAACTTGCCCAGCAAAACTAAATATAATCCAAAGGAGGAAATTGGCTTTTACTGAAATAGAGGGCTACAAAGAATTCTTAATGAAAAAAAATCATAGCTATGTAGAAACTTTCAAATTTAAACACAATAGTTAAGGGAAACACAAATAAATAGTTATAAAGGACTAAATAAGTACAAACAGCTTACATTCTACTATGGGGATGTGATATGTATGTCCCTTCCAAACACTATCATCATTAGAGGTCACAGAGGGAGTCTAATTAGACATGAGTTGGGAGTGGCTCGGTGTTTTTGATGATTTTAGAAGAAGAATAGAAAGAAAAGATAGGAGAAATACTTTAGAGGGGAAGGAAAAAGAAAATTAGGGAAAATTATCACATATGATCAGAGTATACAAGTAGGCATCTAAACAAAAGAGAGGAAGGAGTGGGATGTAGCTGTTGACATCTGTATCTCACTCTCCTCCAAATTAGTCAAAGAAAGATGAATGTAGACACACACACATACATGTGTGCATGCAAACACATGCACATACAGACTTGGATACAGAAATACATTTCACTCAACAACAAAACAGGAAGGAAAGGGGAAAAGGGAGAATTAGAAAGATGGCAGATTAAGAGAGGGATTAATCAGAAGCAAAAAGAAAAGACTTTTAAGGAAGGCTGGTAAACAAATAAAAGGAAAAGTATAAAATAATAGGATGGAAGGAAATGCACAATTAACACTCATAACTGTGAATGTAAATAGGATGAGCTCACCTGTAAAATATAAGAAATTAGCATTATAGGTTAGAAACCAGAATACAACAACATGCTATTTAAGAGACACATACTTGAAAGAAAAAGATAGACAGAGATAAAACAAAAAGCTGGAACAGAATCTATTATGCTTCAGTTGAAGTAGAAAGGGCAGGGGTATCAATTATGATCTTAGACAAAGCAACAGCAAAAATAGTCCTAATTAAAAGACACACCAAATTTCTTGGAAAAAAACTACAGACAACGAATTGATATTAATACTAGACATATATACACCAACTAGCATAGCACCTAAATTTTAAAGGAAAAATTAAATGAGTTACATGGAAAACTACAATAAAACTTTAATAGTGAAAGAACCCAATTTGTTTCTTGCAGACCGAAAAAATAAACAAAAAAGAAATAAAAGAACTGAATAGAATTTTGGAAAAGTCAGATATGATAAAACTTTGGAGAATACTAAATAAGAATAGAAAAGATTATACTTATTTATGCATAGCACCTTCACAAAAATTAAACATGTATCAGGGCATAAAAACATTACGAACAAATACAGAAAAGCAGAAATGTTGAGTGTGTCTTTTGCTGACCATAATTCAGTAAAATTATACTCAATAAAGGGCCTTTGAAGCAAAGATTAAAAGTTAATTGGAAACCACATAATAGTCCTAAGAATGAGTGGGTCAAAGAATGAATTAAAAAAACAATAAAATATTTCATTAAAGATAATGATAACAGTGAGACAATATACCAAAATTTATAGGATGCAGCCAAAGCAGTACTTGGGGAGGGTGTGGATTTATACCTCTAATAAGCTTTTGTTAACAAAACAGGCAAAGGGTAGGTCAATGAATTGTGTATACAACTAAAAAAACCCTTGAAGACAAATTAACCCCTCCCACTAAACAACAAAATAGAAGTCCCAAAAATAAAAAGAGAGATTTTAAAATTTGGGAGGAAATAAAAAACACGTGGAATTAGTAAATAAAACTAGGAGCTGATTTTTTTAAAAAAGTGATTAGACAAGCTTTTCAAATCTCTCTCCTGGAGAAGAAGGGCCAAGAGTTCCTCCTACTGTGTTCAGGACAGTGTGTCTCTTGCGGGAAGACAGCAAGGGGCCAGGCTAGGTGTTTTCCATTTGCCCCAAGGACTTCCCCCTGTCAGGGAATTTACCACTTTCTTCCACATCAGACTTGCTAGCATCCCCAGGTGAGAAGGGCCAAGAGTTGCTCTGACCTTGTGCCTTCCATCTCCTGCTCAGTGAAGTTAATCCTGGAGGGAAGGCAGCAAAGGGCCAGACCAGGCATCTGCTCAAAGAACCTCCTCCAGTCCCAAAGAAATTACTTCAATCTGTGCACAAAGCAACTTTTACCTCCTTTAGCTAGCCAGATCTCTCAATGGGATGCTGAGGCCTCTGGTGCAAAGAGGAGCAACCTACTCTTTGACTTTGGGCTTTCCATCTCTTGCTGCACCTGTTCTTTGAGGGAAGAGGAGGAGGAAAGTTGGTGGGGAACAGGATGTCTTTCTCCTGCTTTGGAGGTCCAACCTCCATCTCCTGCTTCACCCTTTTCCTGACTGATCTCCACTCTTTAGAGGAAAGAAGAGTAGTGAAGCAGGGCCTCCCATCTGACTGTATCCTTTCCATTTCATGCTGCACTTGCTTCCAGACTGATTGCCAACCTAAATGGAGAAGAGTGAGACTCCCCACTCAATGATGAGCATTCTCATATTTTGTCGTATCCTTCATGCCCCAGTGATTCTGAACCTTTGGAGATAAATTTCAAAATCCCATTCTCCACCCTCCCCATAATCCAGTTCCTTCTTCTCATTCCCCCTCAACCCTCCTACTCCAAAGTTTCAATCAAACACCAGCCAGTTTTCTTGGAATGACTGTTCCACAGGCAACAAACTTTCCTCCATCCTGAATTTTTTCCTCTCTCATTCCTTCCATCTACTAGGTATTACAAAACCTCCATCTCCCCAGATGGCATAGTCTCCCTGCCACTCTTTCCTGCACTGTCTGTACCTTCACTTATTCTCTTCAGCTCGTTGGTCAAAGCAAGAGAATTGCAATACTCCTTGTTCCCCATTGCCACTTCCAGATTCTTTCCCCACCTCCATCACTCAGTGACCTCTCTTCCTTTGAAGTTCATGCTATTTTATCTACCATCCAAACAATATCCTGGTAGTTGTTATCTACAGACCTGGCTCCCCCCACCCACCCCCTACATCACTCCTCTTCTTCCTCAGTGAGTTCAGTGTATGGCTCACAATTTTTCTCTCCTTCCCAACTCTTGTCCTAGGAGACTTTTTCATCTGTACCATAACCCACAACAACTTGATCCCTCAACCCTCTAGGCAGCTATCTCCTCAGCACTAGCCACTCTCTCCTCTTGTCCCCATTTTGACTCCTTGTTGAACCAATCCAATTCTACATTGTTCTCCTCTCCTGAATCACTAGCCCTCTTAGCCTATTGCTGATCATACCTTGTCAAGCCTTAGCTTTTGATCACTCCCACCATCCGCCACTTTTGCTTCTCCACATAGGCTGCTGAATGAAGGTGGAGGAAATTATGGATCCATTCTGACTGGGTCTACTGCAAATTTATATTACACAATGCCAACTGGGCCCTCACTGCTGCTAGGTAATTCTATTATACCTCACTTAACTCATTATTGAACTCTCTGCAGTAACTCTTGTAAACATTTTTTTATCTTTCCTTAAACTTTCCATTGCTTCCCCTCCTCTCTTAATTGAGGTTATTGCTTCATATTTTACAGAAAAAAATTGAGCCGTTCATCAAGAGCTCCCTCTTCTTCCAAGTTCCTCCTCTCACATTACTCAGATACCTATTGCCACTGTTCTTCCTTCATGCCTTTTTCCTTATCGAGGCAAGCCTCTACATGCATAAGCGATCCCATTCCAACCTGTCCTCTCCAGCAGATTTCCCCCTCTATCATTCCTACTCTTTCACTTATATTCAATTTCTCCCTGCCTATTTTGGTTGCTTCCATGCTGTCTACAAACATACCCGTCTCACCGGCATCCTCAAAAAGAACACACTCATCAGTTCATGCCTGCTATATCTTTCCTCCCTTTGGTGGCTAAATTCCTTGAGAGGGCGTCTTACATTGGTATCTCCCTTTCATGCTCCTTTTAACTGTTTGCAATCTGCAAGCTGTTTGCGACCTTATTATTCAATTGAAACTACTCTCTCCAAAGTTACTGATGATTTCGTAATTGCCAAATCCAATTGCTTTTTCTTCATCATCATAATTCTTGACCTCTCAGAAGCCTTTGCTATTGTCAATTACCCTTTTCTTCTTGATACTTTCTTTTCTCCAGGTTTTCATGACCCTTCTTTCTCCTTGTTCTCTTCTTACTTATAAGATTGCAACCTTTTCTATCTCCTATTCCTATTTCCTCTTTTCTTTGCCCTCTATAGTATTTCACTTGATGATCTCATCAGTTTTCATGGTTTCTCATTTCTATGCAGATGACCCTCAGATCTATTTATCTAACCCTAACCTCTCCCTAGACCTACACTGTCACACCTCCAGCTACCTTTTAGATGTATTGAACTGGATGTCCCCTGGACATCTTACACTCAATATGTTGAAAACTGAACTTATTATCTTCCTCGGATCAAGCCCTTCCCTCTTCCTAAGTTCCATATTATTGCTGAGATTTCTCCTCCCAGTCTCCCAGGTTTACAAACCTAAGGGTGATCCTTGACTCTTCACTATCTTTCACATTTCATATTCAATTAGTGGTCAGCTACTGATGATTTTGTTTTCATAACATTTCTCACATGCCCTCCTGTAGCAACAATCTTCCAGCAGCTACTGTAGGAGTGTAAGACCCACCAACAACCAGCACACAGAAAGCAGCCAACACGGGTTCTTTGATCTGCTTTTCTAAGGAAAGCAACTTTAAGGGGTTAATAATCTCAGTTTAATCAAACATACAAATATCATTCACTTAGTTTAGGGGGAAAAGCCAGCACCCTGAACTTCAGAGCAAATACAAACAGAAATTACAAACATCAACAGACAGACCTGATTCAAATCAGAATTCATAGTTACCAGAGAAGAACCAACATCTGGGTTGTAGAGCTGGTTGTAAAGCCGCAGATTGCCCAGTCTCAACACTCCTTCTATGAGTGTGCCACAAGAGTCAAACGCCAAGCTCTCCTCAATAATATCCTGTTAGGAGCCCTGAGGGCTCTGACCTCACCTAGGCTGAGTGTGTGAAAGTTCAGCATCCCTAGTATCATATCACATACAATTCAATCACTCTCTGATTGTCTTAATGCTGAGAAACACTCCAAGGCAAAATCCCACTTTATCTGCCCCATCCAAACAAAGGCCAGAATCCTTAAAGGCCCTTAAGAGAAAAAGAGTAAAAAGTCCCACCTTAATTACTATTACACCTCCACACTTTTTTTCATCTGACACTGCCACCATCTTGGTGCTATCCTTCCTCAAATCACACCTGAACTATTGCAGTAACCTGCTGATCAGTCTCCCTGGCTCAAGTTTCTCCCACCTCCAACTCATTCTCTAACCAGCTGTCAAACTGATCTCCTTAAATGCATTTGCTGTCAGCCTCTCTACTCAACAAACTCCAGTGACTCCCTATTACTTAGAAGATCAAATATCTCCAAAACCTGGCCCTTTTGTACCTTTTCGGTCTCCTTACACACTTTATTTACCTCCACATACGCTTTGATCCAGTGATGCTAGCCTCCTTGTTCTTCTTCAAATACAATACTCCATCTCTCACTCTGAACATTTTTATTGGCTGTCCCTCATGCCTAGAATGCTTTCCCTCCTCATCTCAACCTCCCATGTTTTCTGGCTTCCTTTGAGTCTCAGCAAAAGTCCCACCTCAGTTCAAGTCCCCAAATGCCTTTCCCAGACCTCTTTAATCTTAGTCATTTCTCTCTTAGACAGCTCCCAGTTTATCCTGTCTGCATCTTGTTTGCACATAGCTGTTTGTTTCTCCCTTGCTAGACCATGAACTTCTTGATAGCAGGAACTACTTTTCTTTTATTCTTCTTTGTATTTCGAGACCTCAGCACAGTATCTGGCAAGTAGCAGTTGCCTAATACTAGTTTGATTTATTGACTGACCTTTGGGAATCAGGTTAGTGTTTTGTTTCTAGATGGATTGATGCTTATATTGTTTTGTATGTATTGATTAATGAAGTTTGATTGCATGGATTGAGAGGTGAGGGTCTAATCGGTGTTACAGTAGGTCAGTTTAAAACATGCACTATGTTACATCCCTGATTGATAATATCAAATGAGTCATAAGGAGATCCAGTGTAAAAATCAAAATTGAAAATATTCTCTGTATATTGTATTCCTGTTTGTAGATGATGCTGAATGGATTAAATTAAACTCTGAAACATTTCAGAGTCTCTTGGATGAGATTTATAACCACTCAAAAGAATTTGATCTGACAATACATGAAGGAAAAAAAATCGTTGACATACAGCTGGATGGACAAGTTAGAAAAATTATCCATGAGAATCTCTGTCTCATCTATCTATCCATTCATTATCTATTTCTACCAATCTATTTATTTATCTTAAACATTGTAAATGGAGAATAAATTGAGCTCTGAATTGGACAGGATAGTAGGTTGGATTGAATACCTCTGATAATTTGCAAAGTAATTTTATTGTCTCTAAGCTCTTCCTCGAAACAAAGAACTTTCTTTTTAATACCACTATTGTTCCAGTGATGTTATATAGCTGTAAGATATGAAAAACTATAGACTCTGAAAAATTGCAGTGAGGATGACTTTGGAGAGAACGTGATGGGAATGGGCAGAGTCACATGGGTAGTATGTGTCAGAAGTAGGACTTGCACCCAAGTCTTTATGACTCCAAGGTCAATCTTCTAGTTATTACAATGTTGCCTCAGCATATGGACTATACAAATTAAAGCATGATTTCCCACTCAGTTTTGCTTTCTCTGTAAAAATTCCTTTCTTCGAAAATACTTTCCTTCCCATGTCATGATTATTTTAGGAACATGAGTATGAAGTGCCATAATAATTTATACTCTTTATTTTATACTAAGGCATTCTTATTATTTAAGCTATTTTGAACAAGATGGACAATACAATCTTTTATGGTTGCATTTGAGTCAGTTGTACACATTTCCTGCTGTACCTGGCATGGTGGTAACAATATTCTAAGCTCTCCTGACCCAATGAAAATTAGGCTAGTTGTTTCTTAAAAGGTATTGAAAGTATCTTTTTGAGATTTATTTTAATTAGAGGACTAAGATTTGGACTACTACTGTGGCTTTCTGGTCCACTGGGTACAAAACAGCCAAGTCATCCTTCCTTAGGTTTGTGACTACAGCTCAATAACAGGAATAACAGTGGAAGTTATACTCAACTGAATCAGTGCTTTAGCCTGGAGGACATGGAGGAATAAAAGACACCATTTTTGTGTGACAAAAATGACAACCTTGTTCTTTTCTCTGGGAAAGCATTGCCGGCCACACTAACAGTTTGATAGAGTAAGTAGGTTGAACAGTAAGCTATTGAGCTTCCCATTCCTGTGAGTCCATTAACCAGCTTTCCTTGTGTGGGAGAATAACTGACCCAGTTTAATATAGCAGAATGCTGGCCATTGTCTGTACTCTAGAAGAGCTATAGAAACCAAATATGTACATTGGGGGTGGGGTGGGAGGGAAGGTTGCTGTTACCAGTAGGAAGTCTCCCTTAGTACACTAATAAATTTCTTTTCCTTTCAATTTATTTGACCTCTAGTCAAGTAGATCTCCTGGTGAGTGAGGTTTTCTCTGGGTTCTTTAGGAACCTAGTTGAGGAATTCCCCAACAATGAACATCCCTTACCTGCTCTGAATGTCCTCCCCCTGTAATAGCTAAGTAAACTTATATTTGTCAACTGTTAAGTAGATTCTGCGTGTTTTGCCTCATTCTAATTTTAGACCTAAACTACCAAGGGACTGGACTGAATCAGGTCAAACTTGAGACTTTTGTCAACACTTATGGAAGATTGGAACCACGGATGACCCCCTCGAAAGGGGATTGTGTGATGCAGAAGAAGGTGAATCTAGGCACCCTCCTTGCTTCTGGTACAGCATCTTGAAGTGATGGTTTTTCCAATTTTCCTTGGGGAATTAGTAAAATGCCTGTGATTTTTTTTAGCAAGATCAGACTAATGTGAATAGGCTCTGTGTCATTAAGCACTATACCCTGAAGAGAACTTCAATAAACTGTTGATGGGTGAAATTGAATTCTCCTTTTTTTTTATAAAATAGTAATTTTCAGGCTTACCAGTTATGTTGGCCCTGGGCCTTCCAGTCTGGTCACTTAAGTTTCCTCTAAGTTCTGCTAGAGGATTTCCTCAGATCTCAGTTTGCCTTTGTGATAAGAAAAACTCTGGCTTAGGCTCCATCTTGAACTTCCTGATGCCATTTGCCTGAAGCGAGCACATCATGTACCCTGCTGGTTTGCGAAATCAATCTTGAGACTCGAAGCACAGTTCCAGTTTTCTATCCCACTAGTTTCCTGTTTTTCTTCATGGGACAATGTCTATCTTCTCCTGTTATCTCTAAATGTCTGCTGAACACTCCCCTTTGAATTGCTTATGCAACTAAATACTATAAAAGATGCTATGACATTTATGTGGGGCACACATTATTCTAAGAGATGATTATCTAGTGAGGGCCTCCTTCACTCTCAGTGAATAAAGAGCAGTAAAATCTTTCTTTGTCCTGTGCTGGCTTATTGACAGTGTTTGGTTGATGAATTCATCCAACACCTTCAAAACATCAGGAAAAAATTTAATTTGGGGGATGAGAAGATTTTTTTTCCTTTATAGAAAAAGACAAAGCCTTTTTGGAACCAGTATGATTTACAGTGATCAACAAGCTGCCTTTAGGGAAACTCCATCTAATATAAATTTGGCTGTACTGTATCTTGATGATTTGAAAGAAATAACTTTTGCATTTTGTTAGACTTAAGATCTATCATTGTACCTTGATTGGTGTAATTGGATGGGCTTAATCTCCAAAGAGAGATTCTATTTTACTCAGATTTATGTTTGAATGAATGAAGAACTCTTTAGTTTTCAATAGCTTTTGATGACTTTAATTATAGCTTATAATGCTATAAATATAGTCCCTAGCCTGGACCACCTTGGGAAGGTGGCCCTTACATTGTGTTCCCTACACTAGATGGTTA
>CM053622.1:507898426-507921811 GCA_028646595.1 Phalanger gymnotis
TTCCTTATATCCTGCGGTTCTGAACCGTTCAGACATGTATATGATTCTCTTTGAAATCATAAATTCTGCCTTCTTAATACCCCTCCTTAAATATCCATCTCTAACGATACCTACCCCTTCTACTGTGTTCTTTGGAATGCTTGGCCTATAGCTTAAAAATGCTTTTATCTTGAACATTTTCCTTTACTGCTTCTTTCATCTTCTTACGCTCCCTCAAACCTGACACCCTTCTGTTGCGGTAGCTTCTCTGGCCACCCTTTCCTGGACTGGATGTAATTCATGCTTCTCAATAACTGGTTGAAGTGGGGGAGCTGGGATACTTCTTACTGTCCACGCTACTTTCAGGCTTTCCCTCTGTCTCCATTGCTCAGCAACATCTCCTCCTCTGAGGATCACCCAATCTACACACAGATCTCAGCTACACCCAACAGATAAAAGCTTTTATCTATTGATTGCCCATAAGTGTTCCACTTCCTTGTTTACGTACTATGAAAATCCTTTATCTGATAATAACCATTTATCATTCCTCCTTTTCTTTATCCTTATAACCTTTAACCCTGTTCATTGTACCTCATTGTGATCTTTTACCCCTCCTCCCCTTTGTTCTTTCCCAGGCCATTCATTTGCACTTGTTACACGCTCTCCTCCTTTCCCCATCTTAATTCCTTATTAAATCTGTTCAACTTGGCACTAACTTCTACCCTCGAGTCTGTTGCCACTTTATTCTATTGCTAAACATGCCATTCTAAACCTCAACTTAGGATTATTCTCATACGTAACTGTCTTCATTCTTACTCACATGCTGCTAAATAAAGTTGGAGGAAAAAAAAAAGACAAAACTTCACTGACCAGCTCCATTGACATATATATCATCTCAACTGGGTCTTCACAACCCTTTCACGTCTCCCTAATTGATTCATTATCCCACTTACCACAGGCCATAGGAAATGAACAAGTTAAGAAATTGGAAGAAAGAAACTGAGAGAATATAAATATGTAAGTTGTAGTCTCTGGTATGAGGGCAGGATTTGGGAAAGAAAGAACATGAGCCAGGCACTGAACTCACTGAAGAAAGGAAAGAGTTTCAGAGGTTGCTAGGTAATAGTTACTGGAATCTTGATTGGATGCTAAATATGGATTGAGTGAATGTTAAAGGAAGAAAGGTTACTAAGTGATAGCAGTAGAGGGAGAATCTAGAATAGAAATGGGGACAAAGAGCATTTCAATTCCTTTACTGTGACTAGTGAATGAGGAGGGGATATGAAAGTTATCAAAATGAAATCATTGCTGGAAAGGGTATTCAGTGCCATTAGGAGGATATTCTGAAGTTTCTTTATCTGATAATAACCTTTCACCTTTCCTCCTTTTCCTCAATCTTACTGCTCATCCTCATTGTGATCATCCTCATTGTGATCACAGGGTGTCAGGGAGTGGAAGACGGTCACTATTGTCCTCTGTCTCTTCTGCTCTTCATGGCTAAACTCCTTGAAAAGGGGGCACGACAGATGCCTCCGTTTTCTTTCCTCTCACTTTCTTAACACCTTACAATCTAACTTCTGACCCCACCATTCTATCAAAACCATTCTTTCTAAAGTTACCAATGATCTCTTAATTGCCAACTCCAATGGCTTTTTCTCAATCCTTATTTTTCTAGACCTGTCTGCAGCCTTTGACTTTGTTGATCACTCTCTTCTCAATACTTTTTTTTTTCTAAGTTTTCTGGACACCACTTTCTCCTGGTTCTCCATTATGTCAGACCACTCCTCAGTCTCCTTTGCTGGATCCTCATCCAGATCATACCCTCTGAATGTGAATGTCATACAAAGTCCTGTCCTGAAACCTCTTCTTGTGATGTCATCAGCTCCCATAGATTTAGATATCATCTCTATGCTGATGATTTGCAAATTTACCTCTTCTGCCATAACCTCTCAGCTGACCTCCAACCTCACATTTCCGACTGCCTTTCAGACACCTGGCAGTCCAGTAGACATCTTAAACTTAGTATATTCAAAATTAAATTCATACTCTTTCCCATTAAATCCTTCTCTGACTTCTTAACTTCCCCTTTACTGTAGAGGGCAACATCATCCTCCCAGTCCCTCAGGCTCACAACCCAGGTGTTATCCCAGACTGTCTCTCAACCCACATATTCAATTTGTTGCCAGGGCCTGTAGATTTTACCCTTACAATATCTCTCAATGCCCTTTTGAGATCCTCATCCCCTCATGCTTAAATTGTTGTAATAGCTTGCTGGTTAATCTGCCTGCCTCAAGTCTTTCCCTACTCCAATCCATCTTCATTTAGTCACCAAGTCATTTTCCTAAAGTACATGTCTGACCATATCAACACCTCTCACTACCCTCAATAAACTCTACTGGCTGCCTACTATTTCGAAGATTGGATACAAAATCCTCTAGTTGGCATTCAAAGCTCTTCATGACCTAGCCTCCTCCTACCTTTCTAGTCTTCTTATACCCTGCTCCCCACTACATACTCTTTGAGCCAGTGACACTTGTCTTTTGGCTATTCCGCAAATAAAACTTCCTATCTTGGCTTGGAATGTTTTCTCTGGCTATCCCTCACCCCTGGAATGCTCTTCCTCCTCATCCCAGCCTACCAACTTCCTTTAGTGCCAACTAAAATCTTACCTTCTACAGAGAGCCTTTCCTACTCATTCTTAATCCCAGTGTCTTTTTGCTGTTAATTATTTCCTCTTTATCCTAAATATAGCTTGTTTGTACGTATTTGTTTGCTTGTTGTCTCTCCTATTAGATTGTGAGCTCCTTGAGGGTAGGGATTGTCTTTTGCTCCTTTTTGAATACTCAGTGCTTAGAACAGTGCCTAACACATAGTAGGTACTTAGTAAATGTTTATTGACTAGCTGACTAAAAAGGAAGAGGTTAAGGATGAAAGCAAATCCCCTGATTACGGAATAGGTATTCTAAAGAACACAATAGAGGGTTCTAGCAGATATAACATTGGATGTTATAGGAGTCTGGTTGAGGGAGATGGGAGTAAGGGACTGGGCAGTGGAGGATATGGAATGAGGTTTATACAGTGACAGTTAAGATTTCAGAGTCACTAGGATGGGGAAATATGAGGTGGGAGTATGCTAATCATCGAGGGATAAGTTCTGGTAGATGATCAAAACTTTCTGGGAAAAATGCCTCAGGAAAGATGCTACAAAGGGTAAATGTAAGAAGACCTGATTTTTAACTGAAACTGTGAGATTTAAAGTTTATTGAAACAGAAAGGGTAGAGAAATTGAAATTGGCATGTGAACAAAAATTGGTCGGGGCATTGTGAAATTTAGATTGGTTATTTCACCCTATGATGGATAGTAGTTCTGGGCATGTTCCTAGTCTTGACTGTTTACCAGGACATGTATCTATTCATATAGTCTCTTAAGCTCAGTATCAGTCTCTGGATCTGATCATCCACACACACCCTGTCTTCCCCACCCCCAAAACTTTTCCTTGTTGACCAAAGGGACTCAAAAAGTACTAAATGAGAGACATAGAATGAGCAAGTTAGTCTTTTCACAGATCTAATCACAGAAAAGGATCACAATAACAAAGTGACATACTAACAGTAAAAATGTGGGACTGCCAGGTCTTCCACTATGTGATCCTAGTTTGTCCCTTGAGTGAATCAGAAAGGAAACAAGTGATAGGATAAAGGCTCTGGGAGACCTTTAAAACTCAGTTCACTGTAACCAAGAGACAGACTTAAAGAGAAATTGAAAAAGGAGCCATAATGGATCCACAGGGAGCTGGTAAAAGTAAAATATAAAGCACCAGAAGCACAGGTAGAACAACTAACACAAAGAAAGTAGTCAGGACTCTGGGAGTGAGGCTGCTTTGGCAGAGAAGGTATGAAGCGTCTAAGGACAGAAGCTGAAATTCCCCCAGACAATAGATTACAAGGCAGCAGTCCTGTATCTCATTTCTCCTCTCATGTTCCTTTGTGGAAGTTTGAAGCCTTCCTTTTTGTCACAGGAAAATATATTTACCTTTTGTTGTTTTTATTGTCTTTACACACAATGCTAAACACAGGCCTATTTGGATGTACTTTTAGGGAAATAAGAAAGAAATTATGGAGGAGCGTACACAGAAAATTGTTTTTATTTTTTATTTTTGCCAGGGTTCTGTCTCTGATTAGGAGCTTAGGGCTACAAAAGATAGAATTAAAGATCATTTCATACAATTTCCTTTAGCAAAGAAGAAGTGTTTATATAAAAGTCCATCTGGGTAATGAGTAGCATTAGGGTAAAAGGGGGAAAATAGGAGTACTCCTGCTTATCACATCATCCTACTAACATTGCTACGATAGTATAACACCAGATTTGGCTAGTGGACACTTGTCATTACTTCCCAATGGCAAATGATATATCAGAGGGTACTTGACTCCATGAATGGCTCTGGCTACACAAACATAGCCTTTGAAGACTCAAGCTCCCTGCCCTAGGGTCTTCCAAACCCACCAAGACCACAGGATCTCTTCTTTGTCACAAATATGCCCAAGGGCCCAGCTTTTGTTGCCAAAGCTAAATAGCATAATACCATTAGTCCAAGAGATACAGTCTTATATAAGACAGTTAAAGATTGTGGACCACTGAAGGGATACTGAATTTTCCCATTGCTCTGTCTTTCTCAGGATTCTCTGCCTCAACAGAACAAGAGAACATATTTGACTAGCAAAGAAATCAGAAGAGTCATTTCCCACTGGTTGTCCATGAAGGCCATCTTTCTATCTGCCTGTCCGTGGTTGCCCTGCTTCCTCAAAGGGGCCATCCCTTGACTCACTTCTTAAAGAGACCTATTCACTGAATGGGAGTTACCTCACTCAAAGTGAGAACCTGAAACGGCCTCAGCCTGAAAGGGCCAGGGTCTCTCATTGCATCCTGGGCCATCTCCAGTTGTCCTGATGAATATCCGGTCACTGGACCTAGATGGCTCTGGAGGAGAAAGTGAGGTTGGTGACCTTGCGCAGCCTTCCCTCGCTCAAATCAAAGTCAACTACAAGTCATGTCATCATTTTCCTGATGTCATAGTCTTTTTTGAAAATGAAGGAAAAACACAACAACAATGTGCCTGGCCATGGCACATTGCTTCCTTATTTGGACTAGCATGTTCCACTCCACTTTCAGAATCCATGTCTCTGGTCCTTAGGGAAGTTAATCCACTCTACTTTGAAACTCTGGTACTGGAGCTGAACCATCTTGATTGATGATCTAGTTAGTGCAAACTTACCATAGCTAGCTGGATTAGACCATGCATCACAACCAAATAAGCCATCCAGCCAGGTCATTTTGTCATCTCTCCTATTTGGATGCACATTCTCCCTTCTCACTTTGACCTTCTCTGGGCATGGTAATTGAATAATTACTACCATTGCTTCGGATATGTTCTCTCATTTTTCCTCCCTTAGCTCCCCCTAGTATGTAATTTTTTCTCATCCTTCCATTTCTTCTTTTAAGATTGTTAAAACATAATAAAACTACTTTTAGAACCTCTTTTTTATTTGATTCTATGACATCCCTGAAGACATTAGGATTCTGAAGAAACAATTAAAATGTAAGTAGTTCATCCTTATAAGGTAGTTTCTGATTGCGCATATGTATTTTACCTTTTTATGTTTTTCTTGATTGTTATATTTGTATTCAGTTTCTACTCAGCTCTGGGCTTTTCATCAGGAATGCTGCTGAATCCTGTGTGATCCTAACCGATTCCTCAGTCCTTGAACTCTTTCTTTCTGGCTGCCTGCTTTATTTTTCTTTTGACCTGGAAGACCTTTATTTTGGTTATTATGTTCCTGGGAGTTTTTATTTTGGGTCTTCAGGAGATAACTTTCTATTTTCACTTTGCCTACTTGTTCTAGTATGTGAGGGCAGTTTTTCTCCTATGATATCTTTTTTTAAAATGCTTTTTAAAATTAATTTATCTTTAGTTTTCAACATTAACTTCCACAAGATTTTGAGTTCCAAGGTTTCTTCCCATCTCTTTGCTTCCCCTACCCCAAGACAGCGTGCATTCTGATTACCCGTTCCTCTAGTCTGCCATCCCTTCTATCACCTCCCCCCACCTTCTCTTATCCCCTTCCCTTCTATTTTCCTGCAGGGGAAGATAGATTTGTATACCCCATTGTCTGTATATCATATTTCCCAGTTGCGTGTAAAAACAATTTTTAACATCTGGGTTTTTTTTAATTTTTAGTTTATTTTATTTTAGTTTATTTTTTATTAGTTTATTTTAGTTTATTTAATTTATTTAGTTTATTTATTTTTATATATTATTTTATATTTATATTATTATATTATATATAATATTATTATTAATAACAATATATAATATATTATATTAAATATATGTTATAATATTTATATATTATTTTTATATATTAATTTAGTTTATTTGTTAGTTTATTTTAGTTTATTTAATATTTAGTTTATTTTAGTTAGTATATTAATATTTAGTTTATTTTAGTTGATTTTAGTTCTACATAATTTTGAGTTCCAGATATTCTTTCCCCACTCCCCCCTCGCTCCCCAAGACAGCATGGAATCTGATATATCTTCTATGTGTAACTTCGCATTTAAATTATTTACACACTAGTCAATTAACATTTGTTTTTAAAACTTTGAGTTTCACATTCTCTCTCTTCTTCCCTCCCCACCCACCCTCATTGAGAAGGCAAGTAATTCAACACAGGTTATACATGTGTAGTCATACAAAACACTTCCATGACAGTCATGTTGTGAAAAACTAACTGTATATCCTTCCATCCTGTCCTGCCTCCCACTTATTCTATTCTCTCCTTTGACCCTGTCCTTCCTCAAAAGTGTTTGCTCCTCCCATTTGCCCTCCCTTCTATCATCCGCCCTCTCTCTTATCCCCTTCCCTCCTACTTTCCTGTAGGGCAAGATAGATTTTCATATCCAATTGAGCATATATGTTATTCCCTCCTTAAGTCAAATCTAATGAGAGTAAGGTTCACTCATTGCCTCTCGCCTTCCCTTCTTCCCCTCCATTGTAAAAGCTTTTTCTTGCCTCTTTTGTGTGAGATAATTTATCCCATTCTTCTTCTCCCTTTCTCCTCTCAGTACTTTCCTCTCTTACCCCTTAATTTTATTTTTTAGATATCATCTCTTCATATTCAACTCACCCTGTGCCCCCTGTCTGTCTGTCTCTATTTCTCTCTGTCTCTGTGTGTGTGTGTGTGTGTGTGTGTGTGTGTGTGTGTGTGTATACACATATATTCCCTCCAATTACCTGATACTGAAAAAGGTCTCATGAGTTACAAATATTATCTTTCCATGTGGGAATGTAAACAGTTGAACTTTAATAAGTCCTTTATGATTTCTCTTTCCTGTCTCCTATGATTTCCTAAAATATGATACCCAGACTCATATTTGATCATGGGTTTCAGGTAAACCAATGATTCTTAAATTCTTCCCTTGATCTGTTTTCCAATTTAGTTCCCCCTGCCCCAGGTTAGTTGTTTATGACAAGAAATACCTTGCACTCTTATTTTTTTCATTTTGTTTTAATATTTCTTATTGTCTGAAGGAGTCATTAACTTTTATTTGGTCAATTCAAATTTTCAGGGAATCTATTAAGTTGGTATGATAGGACTAGTGTTTCTGTCCCTCCCTTTCCCCTAAAACTGAGATTAATTTCCGCTAAAGCCAGCCAAACTTTTCCTGGGACCTGAATGGCCCCTGCCTCTCTTGATAAAGCTTCCTGATCATGTGAGGGTGGAACAAGTTTTACTCTGTGGAGTCAGGGCTTTGCTAACTTGCAAATGTGTGGAAACCAGGTGAGTCAGTCGCTAGACTTTGCTCTGCTGACCAGATGCATTTCCATGGAGACAAGGTGGGGGAAGCGGGAAACTGTGTCCAGAGAAACTAAGTGCCACTGTATCTTTTTTCATATCCTTGCTATTTCAAGACAAAATAAACTTTATCCTTTTGTTATGCTCAATGACTGTCCAGTGGCTTGTTTCATCCCAGGGTTGAACTTGAACTAATAGGACGCTAGCATTAGACTCACCACCAACATTTGCCATAGACAGCAATTGGGATGAGAGGAGATGGCCTCATGGCTCATATAGTAGTTAAATTGGGGCAAGAGAATAGCAAATATGGAAGGTTGGGTGATCAGATGGCAGAATGCTACACGGCACCCTGTTGCAAGAGCCTCTCTGATTATATATGTCCAGTCCTCTCTCTGGGACAGGGAGCAGGCTCCCATTTATGCAGAGCAATTAGATCAGTGTGTGCTGGAGGAGGTTGTCTGGGAAGACAAAGAAGTGTGACATCCAGCATTTCCTCAATGTTACTGACCATCCTGCAGAAGTTAGACTGCAGCATAGTAAGACTGAAAATTGAACTGGCCCAGTTCACTTGGCAAATAGAAATAGAGATCTCAGCTTTAGGGGCTGGGCAATGAAAGGCGAGGGGTAAATAATGGAGCTGGTGAAAGCGATGGGGTATAGAATCTGGGAACCCCCTAGAGCTCTCCTTCAATCTTCCCACTTGATGAGGCATTTGCCTGAGCCGTAAACCTTTCATTATCCCTAGGCCCAAATCTCTATTACTCTTAACCTAGCCTAGCCCTCCATTTGTCCAGCTACTTCCCACACCTGATCCTATCAAAATATTCATACCCTTAAACTAGCCTAGCCCTCCATTGTCTGTCATCTCCAGGTAGCCTTCAGCTAATTCCTACCTTTAATCCCATTCCTGGAGTCTGATCTCACCCCAGTCCCATTAAGACCCTCCCTAAACTCCTCCTCCCATCACCCTAGACTACTTGACCACCCTAGATCTGTCCCACAATCTTTCTGTATATAAGTCTCATCTTGCCTCTATGAAGGTATTCAGATTCAGTCTAGCTCAGACTCAATCTGGCTAAGATTATTTGGGCCTGCTTGTCAATACAAGCGTCACGAAATGGTGAGATTTCTTAAGAGTCTACCCAATATGGCAAATCTTTAAAAAACCTTGTTTTTCTTTGGCTGTAAGAAGGCTCGGGTCTAGTTCATTCAAGCAGGACCTGGCATGTTGATATTTTGGGGTCCCTAGCACCCTGAAACCTCAACAATAGGCCACAGTTAGGAACCCACCACATGGTCTCTATTCCAGAGGTTCCAGTTCCACTGCATTCCATTGAGATTGGAACCATGAGTCAAGAGAATGAGAATGGAAGTGAGGAAGAGACTTGGGAACTCCCACTGGTGGTGAAAAAAATCACCTTATTGATGCTCAGTAGGAGGTTGATTCCCTGCATTGAGGGAGCAAGAAGTGTGTGGACTTTCATAGCAAAGGAACATGAGAAATTTCATGAAAAATTCAAATAGAAACCTGATGAAATGGTGAAGTTCTTTAAGCTGTGGCTGAATGGAGCCAATGCTCTATACAGCTCTACACATCAAATATTCTACACAGCATTTTTCATAAGCTTGAAGAACAGTCTAATCACTGAATTTTATAGTCTGATAAATTTACTGAAACCTCCAGATAGGGACCACTCTTAGTGCCTTTTTAGGTACGTTAGATAGGAGTTATTCACATTTTCATTGTAGGTAGCTCCCCAGTTGGTAATCTTCAAGGAAGGGGGTAAAATTCCTAAAGGAAAGGGGTTTGATAATTTGGATTTATGTGGGTTCCCCTACAGCCTACCATAGCTGGGCTCAGGGACAATTAGATGCTGCCTTCTAGAAAGCGTCCCCTCAGAATCGCTTCAGATTTCAGCCTTTGGCATCCTTTACCACATAATTATACAGATGTGGGCTGATCAGTTGGTGAAATTTAAGTTGAGAGAGCTGTGGCATGGGAAAATGCTGCTGTCAATGTGAACAGGTGCATTGATAATGGCAGAAAAGTCATAGAGCCCACCACCCTGCCAGGTGAGCAGAAGACAGTGATTGTTGTTGTTGAGTCATTGCAGTTGTGTTTGACTCTCAGTGACCCCATTTGGGGTTTTCTTGGCAAGCTTACTGGAGTGGTTTGCTATTTCCTTCTTCAGCTCATTTAACAGATGAGGAAACTGAGGCAAACAAGGTTAAATGACTTGCCCAGGGTCATACAGCTAGTAAATGTCTGAGGCTAGATTTAAACTCAGTAAGAGGAGTCCTCCTGACTCTAGGCTTGACACTCTATCCACTACACCACTGAGACAGTGATACCCTCTATCATAGGTCTGACTCCTGAAATATAAGGTTGATAAGAAAGCAATTGATTGCAAGTCCATGTGGATGTTAGCAAAACTATACAGGGAAAATCTGTACCATGGCACTAGGTACCCTTGGGTCCCACCAGGTCAGAGACAGCTCCCTGGCTCATTTGGATCACTCTAGGGAGATTAAAGAGGACAGACTATAGGGGGAAGGTATATCACATATTTTGAGGAGTCAAAATACATGTGAGCCCTTTCAGCAGCCTCTATGCATATTGCTGTGGGTAGAGGCAAGTGGAAATCCTTAGAGTCACTTGAATTGTAGTTAACACCAAAGAATATTAAGGGTGAAAGAAATTTCTTCTTTAATGATGGAGATGAAGGAAGTTGGAATACTTTGTTATACCAGCTCACCTTTCAGGCACCTTGTGTTGTCCCTAAGGAAAAGCAGATAGTGCCTAATAGCTTACAGCAGACTACAGAGAGCTGAACAAAATCATCACATCCATCCCTAAAGCTGATCTGACCTCACCACTATTGTGGAACAGCTTTTTCTGGTGGGGGGATGGGGGGCAGGAGTTGAATGGAGGGGGGGAGTACGAGGTTATTGACCTCACCAATGCTTGTTTCTCTATTCCTGTGGCTGAGACTAGTCTGGAGCAGTTGGCTTTTATTGGGGAAGGAGTATGGCATTCCTTCATCATCCTCTCTTCTTAGGCCTTTATGACCCTGCAAGGCCAGTGTTTCTAGGGATTTCTGACCATAATGACAAGACTGAGTAGAACCTCACCAAAGGGTGCTACCGTTAGGCATCTGGACCTCCAAGTGCCCCAAGCTGCTGTTCATCACAGCACTTTTGAAAAGCAATGCCTTGCTGGGAAAAGTTGTACTGAACAGAAGATGTAGGGTTGAACAGCCACCTATTTTTCTATAGTTGACGTTTATGTCAATTATCATTGGATTTCAATAAATCAAGTTCTAATTTCTGCTATTTGCCATTTTTCAATGTAAAGATCCACAGACTGAAAATCTAACAATTGGCTTTTACAAGTTGGTATGAACTGGCTCCAGTACACCCCTGAATATAAGCTTCCTGAGAGCAAGGACTGTCTTTTTGAATTTGTGTTCTCAGGGTTTAGCAAAGTGCTTGGTACATTGTAAGCTCAAACAAACTCCTCTATCATTTAAATCTTTTAAAATCTGGCTGTTTTCTACTTCTTCAGCCTACTTACACATCTCCTCCAAAGCGAGACTAGCCTACTTGCTATTCCTCCTAATTTAATGTCTATTGCCTATTTCTGTGCCTTGGCGTTGGATGTCCTTTGGGCTTAGAATGCTTTCTTGACATGCACACCCTTGCTGCTTGGAACTCCTGGCTTACTTCAAGACTTTGCTTAAGAACCACTTTCTGCATGAGGCTTTTCATCATCCCCTTACCAACTAGTGTCTTTCCCTTCAAGGTTGCTTAGTATATGATTTGTGTGTCTTGTACATGTCTCTTTAATTATAATGTCAGCTCCTTTAGGGCAAGTTACTGTTTCACTCTTGTCTTTGAATTTCCAGATATTAGCAAAGTAATAAGTACTTTATTAAGTGCTTAATGCTTACTCTTTGGTTGATTGATTTCATTCATGTTGTGAGAATGAGAACAAAAGATGACCAACCAAAGTGCTGTATTTGTATCTGTGAGGTATTAAAAGAAGAGAAGGAAGACTTTAATGGTAGTGGATAAAAACTTCATATGGGGTTTATGTGAAAACACGTACAAAGACCACATAGAATGAGAAGGCTTAGAAAGACTTCCGTTTCTCTTAGAAGAAGGATTATCTACATGAATGGAATCATGGACACATAAAAATTAAGTATATAAAGTAACAAATAATTTAAGATCTTCATGTACAAATTCATTATCAACATATCTAAATACTCACTGGTTAAATCATCTTTTGATCAAATCCTGTCATTTGTCAGTGTTGGTTGTTGATTTGTCTATAGAATATTTTTATTTGTACATTTCACATATCAAAAGCTTCCATAGGCACATATCTACATTTAAATGCTTATCTGAAAGAATATATCCAATAGTGGGATATTATTCAAGCCCTTTTAAAAAAAGAAAATAGGATCTTACCAGAGAATTGTTTGATGGCCACCGGTCTCACTTTATAAGGAGTGCTGTAAAAGAGAACATAGTTCCTCTTTTATTGACTCATAAAATCTTATCTTATGTTGAGTAAAAGAGATATGAACTTAGAGCCAGTTAAAATTCAATAGATTGAGAAATAAGTTGCTTTGGAAGTTCTGGATTTCTTGTGTGGCTGAATTCTAAATGCTTTTAAAATAATAACTGTGATTATTCATGAAACTCATAATTGACCAATAAAACAAATGTGGTAATTTTAGAACTAACCACACTCAAATGTACCACAGGGCTTTTTCCTGACTGGTTACCACCCCAAGTTCTAAGGTAATCTGGGGTATATTTAAATATTTCTCTTTCTTTTTTATTTAATTTTTAAAATTTATTTTTAGTTTCCAACATTCATTTTCACAAGATTTTGAGTTACAAATTTTCTCCCCATCTCTACCCCGCCCAAGATGGTATGTATTCTGATTGCCCCTTTCCCCATTCTGCCCTCTATCACTCTACTCCCTGCCCCATCCCCTTTTCCCTTACTTTCTTGTAGGGCAAGATAGCTTTCTATACCCCATTGCCTATATCTTTTATTTCCCAGTTGCATATAAAAACAATTTTTTATATTTGTTTTTTAAAACTTTGAGTTCCAAATTTTTCTTCTTCCCTCCCCACCCACCCTTCTTGAGAAAGAAAGCAATTCAATATAGGTTATACATGTATAATTATGCAAAACACTTCCATGATAGTCATGTTGTGACTATGTTTCCCTCCATCCTATACTGTCCCCCTTTATTCAATTTTCTCCTTTGACCCTGTCCTTTTTCAAAAGTGTTAGCTTTTGACTATCTCCTCTCCCAATCTGCTCTCCCTTCTGTGATTCCCTCCTCTAAAGCCCTTCCCCCCTACTTTCCTGTAGGGTAAGATACCCAATTGAGTGTTTATGTTATTCCTTCCTTAGGCCAAATCTGATGAGAGCTAGATTCACTCATTCCCTTTCACCTACCCCCGCTTCCCTTCCATTACAACAGCTTTGTCTTGTCACTTTTATGTGAGATAATTTACCCCAGTCTATCTCTCCCTTTTTCCTCCCAATATATTCCTCTCTCACCTCTAAATTTTATTTTTAGATATCATCCCTTATTTGAATATTTCTTAATCAATAAAAGTGCAAACTCTTTCTCATTAATCAGTTAGCTCAGAGTCCCCACTTCAGTTAAGTGAATATTGCTTATTTAGCAAACTAGAGAAACCTCTTTTCATATAAGCAGAATGCTCAGTTCTCTGTATTTATCAAAACCTCTCAACTTTTGTTCAGTCATTTCAGTCATATATGACCCTTTGTGACCCCATTTGCAATTTTCTTTGCAAAGATGCTGGGGTAGTTTGCCATTTTGTTCTCCAGCTTAATTTATAGATGAAGAACAGAGGGAAACAGGGTTAAATATTTGCTCAGGGTCCTACAGCTAGTATCTGAGACTGTATTTGAACACAAGAAGATGAGTCTTCCTGACTCCAGGCCTGACACTCTACCCACTGCCATAGCTAGCTGACCCTGATCTCTTAGGACTTAAATAAAATTCAAAGTTAATAGTTATGCAATTTATTAATAAGGCATCCAACAATACAAAGACATAAATAATTATTTGTAATATTTATCTGTGAGATAGATCACATCTCAAGTCACCACTAACAATCACTATTACTCTTGACTTCACTTCTGAAATATAGTCTCACCATTCAGACTTTCCAGAGAGCAGCCAAAGTCTTTCATAAAGAGGAAGAATACTCACTCTATTTATTGATAACTTAAAGGTAAATTCAATCACCTTATGAAATAAATTCTTCCTGTTACCTCAAAACTAATCTCTAGAAATGACAGGAAAACAGTTTATACACAGGCAACAGCTAAATCTCTTTAGAATTCATAGTAAAAACTCAAAAAAAATTTTTATAGAAGAGAGTTAAAATTCAATTTCTCTAAAATAATTGAAGTTCAACCTCTTTTTAAATAATAGTTAAACTCTTTGTCCACACAGACTTCTCATAGATAAATTAAACTCAAACTCTCCCTACTAACTTAGAAAATAGCAGTTAGATTGCCAACCTCCCACAAACTTTTCAGGGAATGACCACTGCACTATAATTATTCAAAATTACAAAGCCAGCAAAGATGGAGGAGTAGGGGAAGCAGTACATCCCAAATCTCTCCACAAGGACTCTGTCAATGATCTAAGAAGAATACCAGACTGAGTTCAGTCTTAGTCCTTCATTTTCAAAGAGGACCAGTGACATCATGGGATGATATCTTAACTTGTGTGTGAATTGGATTTAAGTGAGGCAGAGTTGCACAAAGTCGTTAGCTTCTCTCTTCCAGACTCATTGAAGTACAGTGGCAAGGAAGAAATCAGGGCAACTGGTGATGGCCCAGGATGCAGTGGATGACCTTGGTGTCTTTGATGTCTGACTGAACTCTAAACGCTCCAGATTGCCTGCTTCAGCTGCTTTCATGGCCTTTGGAACAAATTGTTCTCATCTATCCATTCCAGTGGGCGTACACACTTGGGGTAGACATCCCCCTAATACACCAAGGTTGAAGCCTGTCAATTACCCTCAACCTGGTTTAACTTGTCTGAGAAATCTGAGAGGTCAATTTTTGATCCCAAGATAATGAATTCAGACCCTAAGCAAGCAACCACGGCCAAAACTGTGGAACAGGGATGAACTTGCAGCTCAATCACTTTGGCCCTAGAAGAGGATGAGGGATCTAGATGCTATAGTTCCAGCTCAGGATCCTGGACTAAAAGGCCCTTGTGCAGGCTGGCAACTCTGTGCCTCTGAACCTGTACAGAGTCTTCCAGTTAGCTGATGGGCTATGTCCAGTAACTGTGCACTGGAGCAACAGCTCTACAGCCATACTGTCTAATCCCACGTTTGATACTGGAGCCTGGAAAGTCCACGAGGGCATTGATTAGGCCATTCTCTAGATCATTCTCAATGACTTTTCTGCTCTTTGGTTGGTGTGGCTCCTGTGATCCCTGAAGAACACAACACTCAATACATAGAGAAAGCAGTAACAAGATCTCAGAGAATACAGAGCAACCAAGGCCCAGTTTTCTCTTTACAAGTGCTCAGAGCCTGATTCGGTCTCAATTCAGGATATAAGTCCTGAAGAATGAGTAAATTTTTAAAAATTCCATGATAATGGGTCACAGGAATGCTCCAAACAGGAACCCAGAAGTGGTAAATAACACAAGAAGTATGAACTCTCCTTACCATGCCTTTATACATAATACTTTAAAAAAAAATGCATCTCTTTCCTTTTTCTACTCCCCCACATCAAATACCTCCTCCCCTTTCTTCCTAATCTTAGCTAAACTGTTAACTGTTAAGTGAGGTGTCATCTGATAACGGCTTAAATTATAACACTTTCCAGATGTATATGTGTTGTTATAGGAGGCTCAAAGACTAATGAGCCTTCATGTCTCAAAGAAATGAAACCATAGTGGCAAAATGACATCTGTCCCTTAAATAAGAGTGATGGAAGAGACCTTCAGGAATGCTTGGTTAATCTCCCTTGCTGGGGCTGGGGAAAATAAGAATGCTTGAGACGCAGTGTGCAGTAGTGGAGAGGGAGCTTGCCTTGGAAAGCAGAAAGATTCAAGTCCTGCTTTTGAAACATACTGGCTATGTGGCCCAGGACAAATCACTTGTCACTTAGCAACTCCAAGATTATGAGTAGAGAGAATCTGGCAGAGAGAATTTCATCATTGGGAGTTATCTATAGTCATGAAATATATCATCTAGTGTGTCAGAGATACAGGAGGACCCCTCTTCACGTCAATTCTTCTCTGGCCAAGCCACCCCACTTCTTAATCCATTTGGCTGCTTGACTTGGACGAGATGGAATTAACCAACTCTATTACTTCCAGTCAGATGGAATGTCACCGGGTATCCTAAGTTTAGACTTTGCCATCTACCCTGCTTCTAGCATTATTATCTGAACTATAAATGGAACTTAAAGACCCCTGGGTCTTGCCACCCACCCTGCCCCTGTGATCTAGGGATTTTCTAACCCTTTCATCTCTTATAGATTTTATGTGTTGTCTCTTCCTAACAGTATAAGCCTCTTGAGAGTAGGAACTATCTCTCCTTATCTGTTTTTATTCCTAGTTATTTCAAAAAGTATTTATTCATGTCTACTATGTGAAATAAATTTGGCAGAATAGTTGATTAACATATGAACGCACCAAGGATGAGTTCCTAAGAAAAGGTTTCTGTTTTCCCCCCTTCACTGGGCAAACTGTTTACTTCAGGGGGAATTTTGTTGTTTTCGGGTTTTTTTTCTTGCTGTTTATTTAGAATTCCAGTTTATTTTCCACTTAGCTTTGCAGTACCTTTGTATTATATCCATGTATTTAAATTTTAAAAATTGATTTCTTTTCCTTTGCTATTACCTTCATTTCCCAGCAAATCCCTCTCTGTCCCCCACCCAGAGAAGCTAACCATATGAGGGGTATACCGCCTGCATCTTGAGATAGGAAGAGGTAAAAGGAATTCACTCACCTTGAGTCAGCTAAGATTAAAGACTGATTATCTTTAATTAAGAGGGGATAAGAAATAAAAACTTACAGTAGCCCAGTGGCTCTTTTATTGACCAGCTAGGTGGAGCCACTAGATAGATTAAAAAAACAAACAACTGAAAATTAATTGACTAGGCCTAAAGCATGTGGCCTTGGACATTTTATGGTAGGAGAATGGTAACTTCCTCAAAGCAGTAAAAGCAGAGGCAAGGACAGAGTCTGAAAACTTCAGCAAATAGCACCACAGAAACAATAGAGAAACAGCGCATAGAAGCTTCAGAGAGAGAAAGCAGCCCTGAGGATGGTACTTTGGAACATCGCTTTGTGGAAATGGAATCATCCAGAAGTAGCTCTAGGACCATGACTTAAGAGCTCAAGGAGCATGGAACTGCAGTCAGTAACAATGGCAAGGAACAGGGAAAAAGAATTGTGGAAAGACAGGTGGGAGATTTTCCAGCTGCAAGGCAACAAAGATGGCACAAAAATTTTCTTCTCCTTGTGCATGAGGTTTCCTGTTCCCCTTTCCAGCAAAATAGATAATAATGCTTCTTTCTCTCTCTCTTTTTTTTTTGAAGGGGGGAAGTTAGGGCAATTGGGGTTAAGTGACTTGCCCAAAGTCACACAGCTAGTAAGTGTGTCAAGTGTCTGAGGCTGGATTTGAGCTCAGGTCCTCCTGACTCCAGGGCCAGTGCTCTACTCACTGTGCCACCTAGCTGCCCCAATAATGCTTCTTTTTAAAATGTCATTTCCATTGTTTAAACTACCTCTGCAGAAACACTCGACAATGCCAAGCACTTGGGTGGTAAGCAATTTTTGTTATAATTCTTCAGTAGCTGGGGCTGCTGAGGAGGCAGAGTGTATGATGTCTGTAGAGGCAACTGCCATGTCACGTCTTTATGAGGTTGCTCCCATGATCAATATCTATAGGGGGTGGTCTAGAAGCAGTGTGTGGAGTCAGGCTAGTGCTGCTAGTTCCAGTCCTCTTGGATTTACCTGCCTGTAGGTGGCAGCTGGTTGTAGTGGTTAGTGGAATGAGAGACCTTTTCCATAGAAGTTGTTCCCCTTGATGATAGCTACAGGGGCTACAAGTGGAAGCAGGACTGGTGGTCTGGGGGGAGGGGAGCTGTTCCCATTGCTCTTTTTTTGTAGACTACGAAAGTTTGGCCTAACCAGGAAAAAAAATGCAGATTAAAAAAAAAAAAGATTAACCCAAATTTTTGAGGATGCTGAAAGACATGAAAAATGTCTATTTCCAGAATTATGACATGCGGTTGTGTCGACAGGGCAAAATGGGCTCCTTAGCACTTAGTTTAATGGGTGCCCTTGAGGAGTTTGGCTTTTGTTTACTTTGAGCAAAGTACTTTCAGCTGTTAAGTGCTAAGCCCCAGGCCCAAAGCCCTATCAGGTGTGAAACCTTCGTGGGCATAGATTGATGACTTAAGAGGGGCCAACTTGGGAACCAATGGTCTCTGGTCATTGAGGCAGGGCTTGAGAATGCCAGAGGCTCAGCAGCGAGGAGAGGTGAGCTAAGAGACAACTACAGCAGAAGCTGAAAAAAGCCAAGGCAGGAGCTTCGGAAGCAGAGCTGAACCCAGGAGTGCGAGCAAGGACTTGAGGCCAGTAAATATGGATTGGCTAAATACCATCTTGTTTTTATGTGGCCTCCTGGTTACTCTTGTGAGGTGGGCCTACTGGGCCTGGGGTTTTTTGGTCAAGATGTGGGAATGGGGAGGCTGGTTCGCGAATTTGTTGCTATGGGGCCTAAATAAATGCTTTGATGCTTTCTACTTAGAGAATCCCTCATACCTTGTGATTTCAAACCATTCAAACGTATACATGATTATATTTCAGATTATAAATTCAGCCTTCCTACTACAGAAGTTTGTTGAACAACCTATAGAGGTAACTTATTAGTATATATATCTGGGATAAATACTGCTTACAGACAACTTGGGCTCAAAATTAAATCAGAGGAAATGAACAAGCTGGATTGGCTCTGGGAAATTGTGAGGCTCCTTTAGAAATGCCAAACATCTTCTAGTAACAAACACTCATTTTTAATATCAATATTCTGGTGGTAGTGTCATAAGACTGTGAGTCATAGAATTCTGTAGTTTCCGAAGAATTGAAAATGGATATCACCCAGAAGGCAAATGTAGAGGCCCAGAGTGGGTGTGAGTAGGCTGCAGCACAGAATAAATAAGGGACTATGAAGAACTGGAGTAAAGTATATCATCAAATAAACGTATGGGCGAAAAAGAAGATGGGTCAGTCATGTGGGAAGAGTAAGGAATAACCACCGGACAGCTCATGTTCTCCACCAGTATCAATGGGATATCAAAAGAAAGTAATGGAGCCCAGGAGGGTGGATGCTCAGGAGAGGACTTAAACAAGAATTGTATAGGGGAGGCAGGGGAAGATGGGCTGTGATTGCGATATTGTAAGGCATAGCCATGTCAATGAGGTCACAGGTCTACTTGAGATTTTGCTATTCTCTCTCAATACAATATTCTATATTCTAGAATAGAATAGAATAGAATATTCAATATTCTATCTCTTGTGTTAATTTATGGATCCTGATAGAACTGTGATTAGGTATTGGATGAGACCTCACAATGTATTTTTCTCTCACACTGATTCTAGAGTTCAGTAACATGCCTTTTACTTGTGATGGCTCAATTGGGAAATTTAAAGCTATTCACAGAATCACAGAAATTCAGAGTAAGAAGGAACCACAATGATCGCCCCATCCCCTCTGAGAAGTCATTCTAACCTTTTCTTGATCTCTGATAGGTCCCAAGATGCAACCTCAGATATGGATCATTGGGAAAAAAAATCAATTAATCAGTCAACAGATATTTATTAAGCACTGACCGTATGCCAGGTATTATGTTAGGCAATGGAAATAAAAGTACAAAGAATGAAGCAATTCTTACTCACAATGAACATACGTTCTAATGCAAGAAAGAGCTCAAGGGGACTACATATAAAATATATACTCCATAAGTAACTAATAAATAGGTTAATTTCATAAATAATGAATAAATTAATTAATAAAATATGTAAAACCTTTTACAATAATTTAAATCCTGGAGAACAATATAATGGCTCCTAATGTCTGTATGTTTTCTTCTTCAGTTTTAGGGAGCGTGTTTTAGGCAAAATACCATGAGTTAAATCACCATTACTCTAAGCCCCAAGTTTATAAAATTCCTTTATATTTAGGCAAAGGTTAGACTTTCTAATTAACTTTACATTTATATCTCTCTTTTTCATTAACTTATAGAATGTGTATGCATTATATATAAATATAAATGTTATATGTAATATAAATATATGTATATATGTACAAATTGCATAGATTGACAAGAGGTTGAAGTAAAAAGCTGACCTTTCTGGTGACTTCCCTCACCATGGAGGAGTACTCAGAGCAGCCAGTAAAGCTGATGAACTTCCTCAAGGTTTCATTCTCTGATGACTTTTGCTCCTTGGAGGTGTGCTGGAAAGCAAAATGCTACAATTCCTGTTTCTGGAATTTCTTCCTCTATTGAACTTGTTTGTTTATTTATAGATAATTCCTGGAGTTGTGACCAAATTTCCCAGCCCATTGGAACAATTTCCTATCTGGCATTAGTTTACATCATCCAAAACTTTCAGAGACTTCTACTTAGTCTAAGGCATTTTGAGCAATTGATGGATTGAGACAAATTCTTACCAGATTAAGGTATCAGAGCTAATATTGTTCTATATTATCAGATTTGAATATAATCTCCAGAGCCTTCTACTAAAGAATCTCTAGAAAAGGCTGTGTCAGATAGTTAGTAATCAAATACCGTAATTAACATTCTTTTTTTCTCCAGAAGATTTAAACTCCCACTTCAGCAAAAAAAAAAAAAAAACCACACACACACACACACACAAAACCAAAAACCTCCTCCCTCAAATTTCAGTCCCAAGATATCTTCCTCTCTTCCTGAGCTGAGAAGAAATATGATTCTCAGGATTTCAGCAACATAGGCCAACCTTTCAAGACAGCCAATTCGTGTTTTGCTAGAATAACTGTTTGCTAGAATGCTAGAATGCCACTCACATGAGAATAATATTGGTAGATTATGCAAACTCTAGGTCAAAAGTGATGAAGGTCTGAACATAGGTAGTAGCTGTGTGAGTGGAGAGAAGGAGCAGAATTCAAGACACATCATGAAAGTAGAAAAAGCAAGATTTGGTAGCTGATGGATATGAGGTAGGTGAGGAATCAAGGATAATGTTGAAGTTACAAAATTGAGAGGCTGGAAGAATAGTGATGTCTTTGACAGAAGAAGAGGGGAGAATTTAAGGAGAAAGATAACTAGTTCAGTTTTAAACATGTTGGGTTTAGGATGTCTCTTGGACATTCAATTTGAAGAGTTCAATGGGCAATTTGTGATATAGGACTGAACCTTGGGGAAGAGATTGAGGCTGGGTTTGTAGATCTGGGAGTTATCTGCATACAGATAATAGGCCTGGCAACTAATGAGGTTACCAAGAGAAGGGGTATACGGGGAGAAGAGCAGAGGGCCCAGGACAGAACCTTGGGGAGCATCCACAGAATGGGGCGTGATGTACGTGATGAGCCAGCAAATGAGTCTAGTCAGACAGGAAGGAGGTGAACTAGGAGAGAGTAGTGTCATAAAAACTCAGAGAAAAGAGCATCCAGGAGAAGATACTCAACAGAGTTAAAGGCAGCAAATAGGCTGAGAAGAATTAGGAGAAAAGACCAGCAGATAGAACAATTAAGAAAAAAATGCTGACTTTGGAGAAAATAGTTTCAGTTGGCTGATGAAGTCAAAGCAAGCTTGTAAAAAGATAGGAAGTGAGTAAGAAGGAGTGTAAGGGCAAGCAAAGTGGGACTTTTTACTGTTTTTTCTTTCGGAGTACTTCTCAGCACTAAGGCAATCAAGTGCCTTTGATTGAGTCTTGCCTTTTGTAGGAAGGCCCACACCCTTTTGCTAATTAGCTTACCAGAGGTGTGAAGTCCTCAGGCCCTGACAAAGGGTATATATACTCTGAGGTTAGCATTTTGCTTGGAGCTCACTCACTGGAACAGCGTCCTGTGATTTGACCAGAAGAGACTCTGGGTAGCCGTTTTAAGGAGCCCCTGGCTTTGAAAAATCCAAATGTTGGTGCTTCTTTCTCTGATCACTATATATGTACTATCTTGGACAGACAGCTAGAAGCCTGTCTGCTGATTTCTGTTATTTTGCTCTGTTTATACAATTTCTACTTGTAATTTCTGTTTATGTTTTCTCTGAAGTTCCTGGTGCTGACTTTTTCCCCCAAACTAGGTGAATGATATATGTATGTTTAATTAAAGTAAGATTGTAAACCCCTTAAAGTTTCTTTCCTTAGAAAAGGAGATCAAAGACCTGTGCTAGCAGCCCTCCTGTGTGCTGGTGTTACTGGTCTTACACAGCCACAGTAGCGGCAAGCAACATTGTTGTTACAAGGAGGAGTAAGAGATTGTAGAAAACTTTTTCAAGGAGTTGGACTGAGAAAGGGAGGAGAGATATATGATACTAGCATAAGGAGATGGTAAGATATAGTGTTGCTTGGGGCCCTATTTTCTCGCATGTGTCCTTACAGGGTATGATGGAGGAAAATTCCTAACTTTAATGTCATCTGAGAATCAGAGCAAAACTCTATGGAGGTGTGTGTGTGTAGGAAAGATCTAACAGGCAGCAGTCACTTGCTCTTTATCTAGAACTAGAAGGAGTCTCAGAGACCAATTCCTTTATTTTTCAGAGGAGGGCAAATGAGGGCAGCTAGGTAGCACAGTGGAGAGAGTGCCAGGCACCAAGTCAGGAAGACATCTGAGTTCTAACCTAGCATCAGATACTTCCTAGCTGTGTGACCCTAGCCAAAGGGCTATAAAAACGTTCATACCCTTTGACCCAGCAATACCACTTCTAGGACTGTATCCCAAAGAAATCATACAAGTGGCAAGTGGACCCGTATGTACAAAAATATTTATAGCAGCTCTTTTTGTGGTGGCAAAGAATTGGAAATCAAGGAGATGCCCATCAATTGGAGAATGGCTAAACAAATTGTGGTATATGAATGTAATGGAATACTATTGTGCTATAAGAAATGGGGAGCAGATGGACTTCATTATAACCTGGAAAGACCTATATGAACTGATGTTGAATGAGGGGACCGGAACTAGAAGAACATTATACACAACTACAGACACATGGTATCTGTAAGGACTAACTATTATAGACTTGGCTCTTCTCATTAATGCAAGGTTCAAAGACAGCTTTAAAAGACTCATGATGGAAAAAGCTATGCACATCCAGAGAAAGAATTATGGAGTATGAATGCAGATGGAAGCAAACTATTTGCTCCCCTTTTCCCCCTTCTTTTTTTTGGTTTCATTTCTTCTTTCTCATGATTCATTCCATTGGTTATAATTCTTCCTTACAACTGGACTATTATGTAAATAAGTTCAATG
>CM053622.1:507922311-507961351 GCA_028646595.1 Phalanger gymnotis
AAAAAAAAAGCATGTAAAAAGAGATGAAATTTGTGGGCTTGATTTTAAGCTGAAAGAGCCCTGCAGCACCCACTCTTTCCTTGAAGAGACAGCTAAAGGTTTCAGCTGAGTGAGAAGATGAAGTCAATTGAGTGCCCAGAAGAGGAGCTTCTGGCAGAAGCTACATGTCTAACGTAGTGGCATCAAACCAAGATGATGAGTCTAGCAGAGCTTCATCCAGCACCTAGAAGGGCAGTGGAACAATCTCAAGCAGAGACTATAAACCTTTCTGAGCAACATCCTTAAAAAAAATCTATGAGACCATCATGAAGCAAGCCCTGTGTAAACACTGGGATGACATCACTGAGGACAAAACAGCAACCTTATAGTAGTGTCAGAAGTAGGAGTTCCTCTTCCATGAATGTGCTGCCATTCCTTGCTTGTGCTTTGGCCATGTGTTCCCTATATCTGTGCCCTCCTATGCATTCACCCCAAAGACCTGTATACTCTACATGTGTGCCTCTACAGATATGTATCCTGGCCACATATATCTCTGATATGTGCCAACTGTTAGTATAGATGCTATGTGCATCTAAAAGTTGAGACAGTTTTACAAGTAGAAATTTCTTAAAAGTAGGGACTATCTTACTTCTGTGCATTTGTAGTCCCAGAACTTAGCATGGTGCCTGGCATAGTAAGTACTTAATAAATACTTAAATTTTTTTAATAAAGAAAAAAACCTGTGGGTAGTACTGTAAGGTACTGGTTACCTTACTGGCTAAAGTGAAGGGAATTTTACTTGTGAACTTTTTCTTCTAGCTTCATATTATTCAGTGGTGGGGTTTGATCTTTCTTAGACTCATCCCTGAGGATTCCTCCAAAAACAAACTTCACATTATGTTGGGAGTCATTATGGGCCTGTTATAGAGTGATGAGTGAAGGAAGCTGTGAGAGACATTTTAACAAGGGTTACAGAGTTGACTGAAGCTGTAATAGAAAAAAACCAAGTACAATCAGCTTCTCTAGCAATTTCTTATAAGTGCATGTCTACTCTTCTCCCCAGAGTGCATTGGTGGAAGAGTGTGACCAAAGTTTAGGTGTGAACTGTGAATTTTATCAATTATGCACTTGGTTTAATATGAGTATTTGTGATATAATTTCTTTTGCCTTATAACTAAGTAAATGGCTGTTTTTAAGCTTTAAAAGTGTCATTATTGCAAGTAGCTGGTTGTATAAATATCGCTGACCATGTGGGTGTGTTATATTGTGAATAGTTGGTTGAATAAATAGAAATATATTGGAGGAGGACAAGAGCTAGAGTGTATGTATATATGGTGGTGGTGGTGAATTATCTTTTAAAGGAGAGTAGGATTGTAAGGTAATTAGAGTATGATGGAGAGTAGGAGTGGTGAGGCTGGTCTTTCTCTAAGGTTCTAAATCTGCTATTATGAGTTAAGGTTGGGATGACTGAGCCAACCTAGAAACTAAATAGGTATCTAATTTTGAATACACACACACACACACATACATATATGTATATGTTTAAATTGCAATGTGGAAAAGGAAAAAAAAATCATCAATGCTTCATTGGTCATGGTTCATCCTCATGTCAATGCCTGTGCCTTAGTTATTATTTGTATGTACTTTGTAATGGTAATTTGGATAGAACTTTATTTCTCTCTGGAATGGTTATCTCTAACAATCAGAAGAGAAAGCTAACAGTCAACAAAAATTTATTAAGAGCTTACTATGTTCTACACATTTTGCTAACTGCTGTGGATACAAAGAAAGGCGAAATAAAAAATTCCTGTCCTCAGGCAGCTTACATTCTAATGGGGGAGATATGCAAGCAAGAGTAGATAGAAGGAAATCTGAAAAGGGAAGGCATTAGTAACTGGGGGGATCAGGAAAAGTCTGCAGAAGACAGATGTAACCCCGGGCTTCTCTGGGCATGCCCAGTTGACCTAACATGGAGGAGCCTTCAAAAGGCCTTTGGAAAATATCCAGAGTGCCTAACATGAAGGAATTCTGTGTTCTTGCCATGTGTGGGGGTAGCCTCCTTGAATTTGCTGCCTGCATTTTAAAAACTGACCAGACTGATTTGATCATTTTCTTCCCAGACACTCTTTCCTGTGTTCTTCTTCTTGCTACTCATTCACCTACATCATGAATGCCATGAACTGAAGAGGTGAAAGATTTCTTTCCTCTACTCTTATTCTTTTACCTTGTCTCAGAGAAAGAAGCCTGGGAATGTTTGTTTCTATTTTCTGTTGTTTAGCCTCCTCAGTTTCAGGTGCCAGAGGTGATCCCTACAGGACCTGAAAGTTCAAGACTTTTTGGAGCCAGGATTCAAAGTAGGAAGTTTCAGCAAGCCAGCCCAATATGGAAGCCCAAAGAATCCAGGGTGTCTGGGACTCAAGTCTCAGGATGTTTTCAGACTTGGGATTGGAGTTGTGCTCTATAGGAAGCAAGCTAAACCAAGAGGCTTATTTCTTTTCTTTCCCTGGAGCCTGAGCTGTTGCAAAGTGAGGGGTAGGGTAGATTATGCCCGTGGTTTGAGGGAATAAGTCTATGTAGTTGTGATGATATTTTTGGAAATAATTATTACTGTGTAAAAGCCAAACTGATAAAATGTATCACAACATAATAGTGTAAGACCATCCTGGTTGCCACTACCTGAAGATCAGGTAGGAGGTAGATTACATTTCACTCCTTTCCCAAGGTTCCCTAGTACTTTTAAGAGGATTGTGAAATGTTTAGGCTCTCTGTAAATGGTTCTAGCTCCCCCCAATGCTATTCCCTAAGTGTAGGGAACAGTCCTTTGCACCCTATTTCCATTAGTCACTAATAGTTTAACACAATACACAGAAGCAAATGAGCGCAGTAGCCTAGTGTTAGATAAATAAAAAGATCCAAGCTATTTAGGCAAGAATTTACTATTCAATAAAAACTGTTAGGGAAACAGTAAAGCAATCTGGCAGAAACTATTTATAGACCAACATTCCATACCATATGATAAGACAAATTCCAAATGGAAACATGCTTTAGGCACAAAGGGCAACTTTATGAACAAATTAGGGAACATGGAAGAAAATACCTACTAGATCTATGCATAGGGGAAGAGTTTGTGACCAAGCAAAAGACAGAGAGGTTTACCTCTAGGAGGTAAAATGGACAATTTTGATTAAATATAATTAAAAAGATTTCTAACAAACTAAAAAATGCAGCTGAAATTAGAAGTAGGAAACTGGGAAAATTTTGCAAAAGATTTTTTCTGATAAAGGTCTCTCAAGCAAATAGAGAACTGATTCAAATTTATAAGAATAAGAACCATTCCTCAATTGATAAATGGTCAAAAGATATGAATAGGTAGTTTTCAGAAGAAGACTTGACAGGAAGGCTTGTTTTCTTATACTGTAGATTTATTGCTCTACTCTAGTAATTCCTGTTCTGGGGAAATTTGAGTGTTAGTGGGTATTAAAAAATGTCTAGCTTGCCATCATGTTGCTTACATAACCCAGAAAGTTCCAACTGAACATATTTAAAGAACTTATAGATGGTAAAAAAATAGGGAATGGATAAAGAAACCAATACCAGATGAGACTGTTACCATGTTCTAGTGAACTTTAAATGATATACATCAATCATGAAAATGAGTAGGCTAGAACAACCTAAAATCAATCCCCCCAAAAAAATACTCAGGGCAGCTAGGTGGTGCAGTGAGTAGAGTACCGGCCCTGGAGTCAGGAGGACCTGAGTTCAAATCCGGCCTCAGATGCTTGACACACTTACTAGCTGTGTGACCAAGGGCAAGTCACTTAACCCCAATTGCCCTGCCCTCCCCCTCCAAAAAACAAAACAAAACAAACAAACAAAATATAAATACTCGTTTTCCTTGCCACATGGCAGCCAAAGACAATTAGAATATAAAAAGATTTATAAAGCATGGAAAAGGGCAATGGATGACTTGAAGGACTGTTACAAGGACAGAGACAAGCTTTATTCTATTTACTATAATGCAGTAACTATCACAACTTGTAGTCATATAAAAACATTGTCTTAATAAACAACTACGAATTTTTTTAATAGGGAAAATCCAGTACCCTACTGTGTAAGTACACCCATGGCAATGTGAAGGAATCTGTAGACCTCTAGGCCTAAGGCACTTCTTGACCTTGGAGCTGACAAAATATGTCTGATAAAAAATTAGTTGCTTCCTTCATCCTTCAATCAAAAGAAGTAAGATGGGTAGGGTTCAGGTAGCCATTTAATAAGCAATCTCTTTTGTTTGTTTTGTGTCATAAGCACACATAGGAGTGGAAATGGCAATAGTAAAAGAAGTAGTTATTTGTGTAGGAAGAAGACGATATTAATCTGAAAAGTGCCTTGCATTTCATTTCATATGTTCATTAATGCATGTGGTAATTACTGCATATTTGTGCACAATAGATACATTTGTCCATCAGCTATGCATCATTTTGCTGTTTATTTGCATATACTATTTATATGCATAACATATATATTCTGTTATTATGTGGTTCTGCTTATATTACTATTGCATTTATTTTTAGGTATATTTATTGGTATCTACAGGCATGTGCCACTATTATATGTGCACATAATATGCATATAATTGAGACTTACGGTCACAAGAGAGCTATCTAGTATTTGGAACTATGGTATAGACAAAAATCAATTTATTTACCGAGGACAGTGTATGTTTAACTGGAGGGAGATTGTAAAGTAGTTGCTCTTTTATAAACCTAATCATAGAAAAGAGGGAAAATATGGTCAGTTGTAAAACTGGCCAAGTCAGGTCCCTTTGTGGGGCATGAATGAATCCCTTAAGTGCAACACCATAGGATAAAGAATGACAGACCATGCTTCAGTGTGAACTTTAGGTCAATCCAGGAGAAAGACTGGAATGGAACCCAACTCATGATGAGATGTATAGAAGGTGCGTGAAACAGAAGAGTTCCCTGGAACTGGAAGATTGAAAGAGAAGATAGAGGGAATTGTCCCAAAGAAAGATGTTAAGACTCAAGAAGCCAGGTTACTTGAAATTTCCTAAAAAAAATACAGACCCCCTAAAGTGGTAATTCTGTATTTCCTTCTCTATTTGGCCTTACTCATGGAATTCTGAAGCCTTTCATTCTGGGTTTGGGGTAAGCCTGCTTACGTTTATTTGTTTTAAATATTTGAATTGTTTTTAGTAAACAGCCACAGACCTTTGCTGGGTGTACTTATTAGCAATAAGAAGGCAAGTGATGGCAGAGCATCCATAAGGAAGAAAGGTAAGTCTAACATTGAAGTGTTTTGCTGGCTGGGGCCTGGGAGCTACAACCACATAGATTACTATGATTATTTATCAATTGATGTAGCATCCTAGAGCAGAGTAGGAGCATTTATACTGGTCAGTGAGTCAGTACTGGGATGAGGTAGACACATGGGAATGGCTGAACAACTGTCCTCACCATTAAATGCTTCCCGAAGAGTAGTAGATACAAAACACCTAGAAGAGATAGACTGAAAATGAGGTTAAATGGGAATGCATCCAGTCTTCTCATGAAAGGGATGAAAATGCCTGTGGGGCACTCCCGATTCTTTGAAGCAAGCTGGAAATAGGACTCTCAAAGACATCACTTCTTAGGACTGAGATCAATCTGAATTAAAGTGCTGAGTTTCCTGAGGCATACACCATGTCTCCTAGGGGCAGAGTCTGGCCACTTAGATTGAACAATCTAGTCACCAGTTGTACTTGTCTGCCTTAGAAGTTGCTCAACAAATAACATTTAGGGGAGTAATTGGTAGCTCAATCTATGTCCAAAACGCAACTCCATATAGGATCATAGGATCAAAGACTTAGATATTGAAGAAATCTTCAAGAGTATGTAATCCAATCTTTTTATTTCACAGAATTTGAAAACTTAGAACCTTGCTTAGCTTACTAAGCTATTTTTTTCCAGTTTTTATGAAACATTGCATTTATTGACAGCTTTCTGATTGTTTCTCAGGAAAAAAAACGTTTTTGCAAGATTGCATATAATCACAAACATAATTGTGGGTATGACACAATTTATAGCACAAAATCTGTTTCTACATCTGTCTATACATACTATATGCACATATATTATGTAATAATATGTAAGACATTTATATATGTACCATAGTCTTGCATATAGTTTTGTGAATAAACCACAAAAGAAGCCATCATCTCCTTTCTTTCCTATTGTACATTTCAGAATTTTCTTTTTGGGCCATACTTTGTAGAGTTTTTAGCAAAAATGAATGTTGTACTTTGTCAAAGGCTTTTTTTGTATCTCTTGATATAGTTATTGCTCTGAATTTCAATAGTTTAGTTACTGAAGTTTGCATTTACACTCTTGTAGTTGTCAATATTGTTTTCTTGTATTTGCTTATTTTACTTCGTATCAGTTCAGATAAGTTTTACTTGTGTGTTGCTATTGTCATCAGTTTCTGATGGCACAGTAATCTTCCATTACATTAATGTATATATTTTATTTATTCATTCACCAATTGATGAGCTTCTTTGTTTCTAGGTCTTTGTTACCACAAAAAGTACTACTATAAATATTTTGGTTCATGTTGAACTTTTCTTTTTGTCATTGACCTCTTAGGAAATTATGCCTACCAGTGAGATATCTGGGTCAAAAAATTTGGACACTTTAAATCATTTTCTTAGCATAATTCCAAATTGCTTTCCAGAATAGCTGGACCAATTTGCAACCTCATCAAGAGTGTATTAGTGACCTGCCTTTCCACAATCCTTCAGACTATTTCCATATTTTGTCATCTTTGCCAGTTTGCTAAGTATAAGATGAAATTTTAGAATTGCATTGATTTATATCTCTTTTCTTAATGAATTAGTCATCTTTTTATGATTGTTAGTAGTAAGGTGTTAGTTATCAGTTAGTAGTTTTTTTGGAGTTTGTTCATATCCTTTTGACTAGTTATCCTTTAAAGAAGTTCTCTATGTATCCTGGATATCAGATCCTTATCAGATATATTTAATGGAAACATTTTTTCCCCAGTCATGTCTTTTCTTATCCTGGTTACAGTAATTTTGTTCACATAAACGAGTGTTATCCTTTTTATTGTTAAGAAGTCTTCTCTTTAGCCATAACTGTTAAAAGTCTGTGGACCAATCATTTTCTAAAATGTTTTTTAATGTATGACCTTTTTATGGTCAGGCCATATATCCATTTTGAGCTTGTTGTGGTTCTTAGCAATTATTGTCAGAAAGGGAGTTCTTCCCAAAATGATTTATTTCTTGGGTTTATTGAACTTGATGCTATTGGGTTTAATTGTCTCCCTTGTAAATATTTTTTCCTTTCTATTTCTTTTAGTCAGCAATAAGCATCAAAGAGATTTGAGAATGTGTCTCCCTCCTTTCTCCATTCTCTGTGAGGGATATACTGGGAAAGGTAGGTGATGTAAAAGCAAAAGACGACAATACAAAATTTTAAAAATAAAATTAAAATAGGTTATTTTTATTATTTTTAAGACCCTCAGAACATCAACCAATCCATCAACAAACAAGCATTTAATAAATACCTACTATGTACCATGCACTATGCAAGGAGCTGAGGGATACAAGATAAAAATGAAATTGTCTCTACCCTCAAGAAGCTTATGTTTTATCAGAGGAAATAGCATGGAGATACCAGTATACATTCATGTATATACAGAATAAATAAAAAATTAATTCAAAGTAGTTATGGGGGAGGGCACTAGTGGTTGGTGGGGCAGAAAAGGCATCATGTAGGAAGTACCAACTGAGCTGAATTTTGAAGGAAATAAAGGACTCTATGAAGGAGAGATTAAGGGGGAGATCACAAAGAACGGCTAGTACAAAGGTACAGACAAGAGAGGAAATAGCATGTGTGAAGAATAGCAAGAGGGCCATTTTGGCTAGATAGCAGGGTGTGGGAAGAAAAATGATGAATAATGAGACTAGAAAGGAAGGTTGTTTATGAAGGACTGCAAAAGGAATTAATATTTTTTCCTAGAGGCAGTAGTGAGTCACTGGAGATTGTTGAGTATGGGAGTAACATTGTCAGAACTGTGTTTAAGAAAACCAACCTCATTTTAAAAAGGAAAAAATTGAGGTTTTAAAAGAATGTGATGCTATTATGGTCAGAGCTGTATAGTTAAGCAGAGGATCAAATCAAATGTACCAGAACAATTGCATCCATCAGAAGAAAAGGAAACTTTTATATCAATGGGTCTCCAACAGTTTGATTCTAACCAACTGGTCATTTGTGGACCCAGCTAATCTCAGGGCCAACAATTTTAGCCATGCTGAGAATTGAGGGCATTTGAAATGTAGGCTTGTTATGTCCTTGGGCCACAAGATATGGGGGACAAAACTTCAAATCTCCAAAAATTAGGAGTTATGCTCAGGAATTGCTGGCATGCCCCTCTTATTCTTTTTTATTAGTTAATTTATTTATTTTTAGTTTTCAACATTCACTTTCATAAGTTTTAGATTTTCTCTCTCTCCCTCCCTTCTCCCTCCCCAAGAGAGCCTGCAATCTGCTATAGGCTCTACATATACATTCCTATTAAACATATTTTCACATTGGTCATGTTATATAGAAGAATTATAATGAATGGGAGAAAACACGAGAATGAAAAACAAAACAAAACAAAAAAGAAAATAATTTGCTTCACTCTGCATTCAGACTCCATAATTCTTCCTCTGGATGTGGATGGCATTTTCCGTCATGAATCCTTTGGAATTATTTTAGGTCCTTGTATTTCTGAGAAGGGCTAAGTCTATCAAAAGCAGTCATTGCATACTGTAGCTGTTACTGTGTTCAATGTTCTTTTGGTTCTGCTCACCTCACTCAGGATCAGTTCATATAAGTCTTTCCAGGTTTTTCTGAAGTCCACCTCTTCACCATTTCTTGTAGCACAATAGTATTCCATTACATTCATATACTACAGCTTGCTCAGCTATTCCCCAATTGATGGGCATCACCTCAATTTTCAGTTCTTGGCCACCACAAAGAGAGCTGCTATAAATATTTTTGTACATGTGGGTATGCCCCTCTTATTCTTTAGAACCAGCAAACATTTCTAAAAGGAAGGGTGTACGTGGTTGGATGGGCATGACATAGTGAAATGAACACTATACTGGACTAGTCACCTAATTCTATCCTTTCCACTGTCTATTGGTTGACTTTAAGCACATCCCTTTTCTTCCACTCCTCATTTGTATAATGGGACAGTAGAATTCCATCTCTAAGGTCCCTTCCAATTCAGACCACAACAGTCAGATTTTTTTCTAACCATCTCCTGCCTGCACCCTAATACAGTAGCATTATTTCTTATCATCTCCTGAACTTCAGGAGTTCCTTCCCTATCCTCTCAATAAAGGGTCAAGGAGAATAGTGTGTCATGACTATGAAAGGTTGAGGAGCCCTCTAACAGAGAGTGAGAACTTAGTTAATTGTAGAATAACAGAATTTCTAATCTGGAAAGGACCTCAGAGGTGATCTAATCCAATCTAAGTAAAGATATGTCTTTATAGCACCTAATGCAAGTATGAAGTGAAATCAGGAGCCTGTAATATTTTTGAGGATGATGAAGATGAATAAGATAATCTTATCTTATTTTCATAACCTCTGCTGCTTTCAAGTGCCCCCTATGTAGTAGGTGGTAAAATATGCAAAGTGGGGGGCGGGGTGGAGCCTGCAAATACTTTTAAAAAATGACTCTAAACAATTCTTGAACAGCATAATCCACAAAAAGATAGAGTGAAACAAATTTCCAGCCCAAGACTATCTGGAAAGTCAGCAGGAAAGGTCTATTTCACCAAGCTGAGAGAGGAATGCAGCCCAATGAAGGCCATACCAGTGCAGACTAGGCCCCAGCAAACCAGGAGCAAACCTCAGGGGACTGAATCACTGGCAGCAGTGGCATTTTCCAAACTTTTCAGCCCATGGATGGCAAATACAACTTAGAAAATCAGCAGGAAGGGTCTGTTGGACCTGGATGAGATTGGAGCGCAGTCCAGCCCATGCTTCACCAGCACAGCACAGGACCTAGCAAACCAGAACCAGGCCTTGGGAGGGCTGAATCAGCAGCAGCAGTGACAGAGGCAGCAGTTTCTTCTGGAGCTCTCAGCCCACAGACGGTAAAGGGGTTGAACAAGGTCAGAAGGAAATTACAGGGGTCTCTTTGCTAGCATTGAGGTGGGACTCTATTGCTTTGCCCATACTTGGATCTGGGTTGCAGTCCTGGAGGAAGAGCACTGGCACAACAGAGCTTGTGGCAGCAGTGGAGAGGAGACCCTCCCAAAAATCGCAGGGCAGAAAAGAGTGCTTGTGGTTGCTCAGAGACCAGAGCACAGGCCATGAGATAAGTAAACACCTCTCCTTAGATCATACCACCTTGGAAGAACTGAAAACTTACAAGTTTCTAGAAGTATCTCTGATAACAGCTGCACAAAACCCCTAAAACTTGGGACAGTTCACCCTCTACACTGGAAGCAGAGCTGTACCTTAACAAAGAGTTAAAAAGTCAAGTAATAGGCTGGGAAAATGAGCAAACAATGGAAAAAATTCCGGCTGTAGTAACTTACTTTGGTGACAGGAAGATCAAAACATACAATCAGAAGACAGAATAAGTCAAAGCTCCTACATCCAAAGCCTCCAGGAAAAATATAAATTGATCTTAGGCCATGGAAGAAACCAAAAAGGATTTTGAAAATCAAATAAGAGAAGTAGAGGAAAAATTGGGAATAAAAATCAGAGTGATACCAAGAAAATCATGAAAAACAAGTCAATAGCTTGGTAAAGGAGACCTAAAAATATGCCTCAGAAAATAACACCTTAAAAAATATAATAGACCAAATGACAAAAGAGGCCCAAAAAGCCAATGAGAAGATCGCCTTAAAAAGCAGAATTGGCCTAATAGAAAAGGAGGTCTAAAAGTTCACTGAAGAAAATAATTAAATAAATATTAGAATAGAGCAAATGGAAGCTAATGACTTCATGAGAAATCAAGACATTATAAAACAAAATGAAAAGAATGAAAAAAAAGATGATGTAAAATATCTCATTGGAAAAATAAGTGATCTGGAAAAATAGATCCAGGAGAGAAAATTTTAAAATTATAGGAGTACTTGAAAGCCATGATTAAAAAAAGAGCCTAGACATCATCTTTCAAGAAATTATCAAGGAAAACTGCCCTGATATTCTAGAACCAGAGGGTAAAATAGAAATTGAAAGAATCCACTGATCACCTCCTGAAAGAGATCTCAAAATGAAAACTCCTAGGAATATTATAGCCAAACTCCAGAGTTCCCAGGTCAAGGAGAAAATAATGCAAGCAACCAGAAAGAAACAATTCAAGTATAATGGAGCCACAACCAGGATAACACAAGATTTTGTAGTTTCTACATTAAAGGATCAGAGGGCTTAGAATATGGTATTCTAGAGGGCAAAGGAACTAGGATTACAACCAAGAATCACCTACCCAGCAAAACTGATTAAAATCCACGAGGAAAAAAATGGATATTCGATGAGATAGAGGAATTTTGTGCATTCTTGAGAAAAGGCCAGAGAGCTAAATAGAACATTTGACTTTCAAATACAAAACTCAAAAGAATAAAAAGGCAAACAAGAAAGAAAAATCATAAAGGATTTATTAAAGTTAAACTGTTTACATTGCTACATGTAAAGACGATATTTGTAACTCATAAGACCTTTCTCATTATTAGGCTAGTTAGAAGGAGTATATCTAGACAGAGGGCACAAGTTTGAGTTGAATATGAAGGGATACTATCTAAAAAATAAAATTAAGGGGTGAGAAATAGGAATATACTGGGAGAAAGAGAAAGGGAGAGGTAGAATGGGGTAAATTATCTCACATAAAAGAGGCAAGCAAAAGCTTTTACACTGGAGAGGAGGAGGAGAGAGGGGAGAAGGAGTGAGTGAACCTTGATCTCATCAGAATTGGCTCAAAGAGGGAATAACATACACACTCAATTGGGTATAGAAATCTAGCTTACCCTACGGGAAAGTAGGGAGTAAGGGGATAAGAGAAGGAGGGGAGGTGATAGAAGGGAGAGCAGATTGGGGGAAGGGATAGTCAGAAGCAAATACTTTTGAGGAGGGACAGGGTGAGAGGGGAAAGAGTATAGAATAAATGGGGTGGGGTAGGATGGAGGGAAATATTAGTCTTTTACAACATGACTATTTTGGAAGTGTTTTGCATGACTATGCATGTATCAAGTTGCTTGTCTTCCCAATGAGGGTGGGTGGGGAGGGAAGAAGGAAGAGAATTTGGAATTCAAAGTTATAAAAATGAACGTTAAAACTGCTTTTACATGTAACTGGGGGAAAATAAAATACTAAATAAAAATAAAAAATATGCAAAGTGAATCTCCGCTACAACATACCTGATGAGTGATGACCCACTCTCTATTTGAAGAGCATCAGTGATGAGGGAGCTTTCATGACTAGGATGTTGTTCCTTAGAACTAGTCTTAATCTGCTTCTTTACCATGCTCGCTTCTTTGGTCTTAAGTCTGTCCTCTGAGGCCAAAGAGAACAAGTCTGCTTCTTCAGTGTGACATATTCTTGATGGAAGCTATTATATGCCCCAGCTATTCTCTTTCCCAAGGCTAAATGATCTTGAGGTCCTTTTTCCATCCTGGTTGTCCTACTCTGGATACTCTCAGGCTTATTAATATTAATATGGTATATCACTTACAGTCTAGTAGAACTGTCTAGTTCAGAAACACTTGCCTGGATCCAGCCCTTGTTTCCATTTTTATAATGAGAAGCAAAGCGAAATATAAAGGAATAACCCCTTTTCCCTTGGTGCTAATTAATTGGGTCACATTCAATGTACCTTTAAAGATTTTATAGTATAATCATGAAATATTACTATTGCTAGTAGTGTGAGACTTTAAGCTAGTGAGAATGAAAAAAGAGTGACAGATTTTCATATCTCTAAGTGAGTTTGGGAACTCTAGTTAATGTCACAAGTTCTTCTAGTTAGTATAAGACCTTAAGCAAATCACTTTTCCTCTCTGGTCCACAATTTATACCTCTGAAAAAGAGTGATAGCGACACTAGAATTGGATACTTTACATAATTTTTATGAGGATAAAAAGATATAACAGGAATGAAGGTATTTTGTAAACTGAAAAGTGCTATCCAAGAAAAAGTTATTATTATAACAACAGACTAATGTGGTGCAGTAAATGGCAGTGTGTTATATTGAATTTGACTTGGGAGTCAGAAGATCTGGGTTCAAGTCCTGACTTGTCATTTACTGCTGATAGAGTTTTGAGTATTTTTCTCCATAGGATTTAGAGATTGAACCCCCTCATTTTTCACATGATGAAAGAAGCCAAGTGTGGATAATGTGACTGATTCAAAGTAAAAAACAAAAAAACCAAAAATCTAGTAAGTAGCTGAGCCAGGATCTGAACCTGTGTTTTTTGACTATAGATCCAATGTTTCTACTACACCTAACCTCCTTCCATCATTGTGTGACCTTAGGCAAGTCATTTAATCTTTTGAAGTACCCAGTTTGCTGATTTGTAAAATGGTAAGTTTGGAATAGATGGATGATCTCCAAAACCAAGATTTTAAATAGTTGACTAACTCAAAACATAAGGCTTACTTCCTCTTTCTCTAATCACCCTGCTAAAACAAAACCAATCTCACCTTAGTTTGGCTCATTCCTGGCAGCCAGGTCTGTATTTATTTTTTTTATTACTATTTTCCTCATTTGTAGAAAAGGACACCTGGAGGATTAGTCTTAGGAAATGTTATTGTCTAGCTCAACATAGTAACAATTCCTTTAGTCATTTATTTAAAAATTAGAAAGGCAGACCCACTCTGATCAGGTGAAATTAAATCAGACATTGGTGGAGCTCATTCATTTGTTGGAGAAGGGAGGCTGGTAAATGCAGCTTCGAATGGCAAGGGAAGAGGTGTGTGTGTGTGTGTGTGTGTGTGTGTGTGTGTGTGTGTGTTGGGGGTGGAGGGAGGAAAGGGACACATTAATACTTTTCATTTTGCTCTAGGCTTTGATTTTAGCTCTATCTCAACAGAGAGCAAGATATATATATTTTCAGGAGTGATCTAAACCATACTTTTGGTAGAACATCATGTTCCCCCTCCCCCATCTTCATGATTCACTTTCAGTGCCGTTCCTTTTGTATCAGTGAAGACCTGGCAGCGATTCATCTCAAAATCCAACCAAAAATTTGCCCTGGGTATAATTTTACCTCACATTTTTCTCCTCAAGAAAATTTTAAAGGTGCTTCTAATCTGCTCGACCTTAAACACAATTTGGGGGTGGGAGGAGGGCATTCCCTGCCAATCAGAATGAAACAAAGGAATTCATAAATGTTTGTTCAGGCTAGAATTCATTTTCAGATAGGGAGAAATCAATTCTTGATTTTCTTTCTAAGTGAATATGAAGGGTACATGCTCCAGAAGAAGGGAGAGGGGATGAAATAAAAAAAACTAGAAAAATATATTATCATGGATGCTTGGAATTTGGCAAAGCAGGAATAGCACAAAATAACTAATAATTTATGGTGATAAATTCTCTCAGAGATTGCCTACCCTACAGGCAGGGATGGAACAGTCCTTTTTCCATTTTCAACAGTCCGGGTCTGTAATCCCCCAGCTACCTCCTGTTAACTGTATTTGAAATAACACTTGCTACTTGACTGACTGAGGATATGCCATGGCTCAGATATTGAAAGGCATGAATATACTAAATCCTATGTATGTAATATGTGCATGTTTCTGTGTTATTGCTTGTTTTATAAGAATGTTAATTTAAAATTAATTTCATGAAAAGCAACAATCCATTAGTTTAAAGGGGGGGGGCGTGCTTAAGAAACAAACCAAAAAAACCTTTGTCCCTATGATCTTTGTTCTCAAGGATAGCATCATACATATTTTCAGCACCACTTAACTGTCTCCTTTGTGAAGGATGAAAACTGGAAAAAGACCTCTCTCTCCACATGCTAAAGTTGGCACAGGAGTGAAAACGCTGGCACTATACAGAAGCCTGGGGAAGAGTTCAAGAAAACAATTATCATAGGCATTTGCACGCTGACCCAGGAGTTCATGCAGCACGAAGACCTTGCTATTCTTTTCCAAGAAGAATTACTTCCCTCTTGGAAACCCAGGGGAGGCACAGAGTGGCAGTTCCCTTTCAACCCAACATACTGGGCCATCTGCCATCGGGGCCATTCAAACCCTGAGAGGCACCCCTAATCGGTAAGCAGCAGATGCAATATACAGCGCTCAGAAAGCTAAGACACAGAAAATACGGAAGGGGAATGCATATTCCCGTGAAGCTTTCTGCCAAAAAGACAAGGAGAGAGAAGTAAGGGTACCTTTTGAATTCTTCCATCAATATCCAAATAAATTGCCTTGGGCCGGTAAGTTGAAAAGCCAGATCCCATCTTCTACTGAGCAGGTACTTTTTACTGTACTTTCCAAATGCCCCAGCAGTCTAGAAGAGAGGGAGAGAGTAGGAGGGAGAAAGGAAAGGGGGGTTGGGGAAGATTAACCAACCAGAGCTGAGCCACCACAGCCGGATTTCTTAGTGTTTCTGCTCTATGTAATAGAGGGTTCAGTACTTATGGCCCCTACTCAATCAAGCCTGTATTTTGACCACTCCTCTCCCCTCCCCTCTCTTCCTTTCCTTTCTCCTGTTCTCTCCTCCTCTCCTCTTCCCTCCCCTTTCCATCTACTCTACTGGGGACTGTGAGAGAGGGAACTTTGGGCACTGGGAGAGGGTAGCCAAGACTACAATGTTTTCTGGGGAGCTCCGTGTTTCTTTTAGTCCAAGAATGTGGAAAGATTGAGAAGTCATGAGATTCAAGGTCATGGGCCATTTGTTATCAACAAGATGGGGGATTCCAAAGGGTCCAATGGAATAGGAAGGTTAAGGAGAATTTGGGCAATGGAGGGGATAAAGCTGAGGTGAAGTAGAAGGGGCAGAGGATTTTTATTGCATAAATGTTGCTTCTGATAAGTAGCTGGGAATTTGACCCCCATGAAAGAGGAGTTGATCATTTAATAAAGGCTGCCTACCTTCTAGGGTCCTGGGATAGCTGAGCCAGGAGTCAACCTCTCTCCCAGTGGCCCAGGATCTCCCGAGGCTCTGAAGTTTTGATGCTAATGGAAGAACAAGGTGGTGGTCATTTTTAGGTCTCTTAGGATTAGGTAGAACTCATGTTCTGTACTCATTCTGGGCTCCTCTGCACCCCTGCCTCTCCAGAGTGTACTCTTGACTTCAAATTTTCTCTACCATGCTCTTGGGCAGTCTCTCTTCATTGACATTATTCCCCAACTGGGCCATAATGTCCTTGAAGGCAAGGCTTTTTTTTTTTCCTGCTTGCATTTATATGCCTAGCTCAGTGCCTGCCACTAGTGAGCAGTAAATCTTTCCTGGCTGTCTGATACCCTAGACTGAAGTAATCTCTCTCTTCTGAACTCCTCTAGTACCTTTTTTGCACTTCTCTGGCTGTATATTCTCCCTTTTATGATAGTTACTGTGTACAGATGTCTTAACTTCCCAGTTAGACTGTGAGTTCCTTGCCTTATTCTTAATGCAATAATCAGTAGGTCAGGAGTGACCTGGGTTTACCTCCTGCCTCTTATGCTTATCATTTGTGTTGTGTGACCACAGGTGAGTCCCTTAACCTGTCTGGACCCCAATCTCATCATCTAGGAAGTGGAATACAGAGTTGTTGGAATAGTAACTCCCTTTCCAAGTCCATTAGCATGTTATTTCCATCAGTGGAGATGATGCCCTGAGTAAAGGGAGGGGTGGAGTTGGTGAGAGATAGAGCTTCTGTCTTCAGCCCCCTTTGAGGACTAATTGTTAAGGTACTTCTGGTTTTCACCTTGGAGAGAGGGCATCTAAGATGCCAACATTCAGGTTGCTGAAGGAAAAAGACTGGGAAAACATGAAAGGAGCCAGCGTTCTCCTTTATGTCCCTATTCCCCAGCTTGCCACTTTAGAGACTTGAAGGAGTTTCCCCTTAGGTGAGATCAAGGACATTTTATCTTGGTTGAGCTGAATTATCTCAATTGCAAGCTCATTCACTCTGTGTTGTCTCATGTATGTTCTATGCATATGTTCTCTGATTTCTGTTTTGCTACAATCTGGATAATAATTATAATTATTATTTACTATGTGTATTACTTGTGGAACTGGTGTCAGGTGGGATAGGGGTCAAGTCTTGGATATAGAGCTTGGGGTCCTCCTTCCTCCACAATGACGAAGCAATCAAAAGTTAGATGGAGTCTGACCATAGCCCCCAGATGAAAAATATTTAAAGGAGCAATGGATAGACTTCTGATCTGCCTGGTACCCTTCTCCCTGAGGAGAACAGAGTGGCGTCCGGCCCTCAACCTTCTGCTTCACCTTCCAAGAGGACTGAAAGTTTCCTTTGGAGGAGGGTAGGGATGGGGAGGGGAGAGACTAGACTAGAGATGTCTCTTTTGCCTCTCTATAAGGCACTCCATCCTCCCTCCCATTCTGTTACATGTAGGGGCTCACTCCATAGGAATATAATTTTTGGTTGGTTATTTTCACAAGATATCCTTAGGTTTGGTGGTTAGATTGCTTTCTAAAAGCTGGAACAATTTACTTTCTCTCCTGTGCTACTTTTCCCCCTTTGGACCAGCCCTTTTGTGTTTAAATGGTGCTAACTGATTACCCCTGTAACCCCAAATCACTTCAGGTTTTTAGTGAATGACCAATAAAAGCTCCTAGCCAAAGACTTTGGAGACTTATTGTTCAGATTTTCAAGGCTTTAAATGAGTTAAAATCTGCAGTTGTTTTATACTACTTTTCTGGTTAGAGAAGATTTTCCCCTTGCATACCAACATTTTTGTGATGGTGAATCATAAGGCCATCTTCTTTTGTCTCAATTCTTACCTAACCCTTAGTGATTGAATGGGCATTGCTTCAGATGAGCAAACTGAGGCCTGGGAAATATCCTCAATTTAGAAAGTTTGTGGCATTTTTTTTCCCTATGGCCAGGTTTACTCCAGAAGTGAGATTTTGTCTTCCCATTTTGGAAAACACTTATTTACATTTTTTTCTTTTATTTTTCTCTTCATAGGAAGTAGAACTTTTTAGAGTCACAATTTTATTTCTTCTTAATTATATCCTGGAGTATTTTTAATGTAATTTTTATTTCTTTATATAATTTTTTCTGGAAGTGTAGCAAGCTTGGCTTCAATCTAATGTTATAGTGTTGCTTAAAAACCCATTGGTACTGTTTTAGTGATTTGAATTCATGTCTTTTGCTGTACTATTGTATTGTAATAGATCATCATTGCTGCAATACTGTATATTTGTCAATTGTATGAATATCTGTGTATTAATATGGGCACATAAGGGGCAATCTTTAGAAAGGATGAAAGCTAAGATATTTCAGGGGTACTGTTTTTCTTTTGCAGTTGAAAAGCATAGAAGTCTCCTAATAACAGTAATAGACCTAGATTTTAAGAATGAGGACATTTTAAGATATTGGGCAGAAAAGTGAAAGGACTGGAAGATTATACAATTAAGACCACTCATGTGAAGGCAGGTGAGATAACTCGGAAAGTTTTTATAATCCTACCTGAAGATTTTGACCATGGAGACATTCCTGAGGAATTAACAGTAGGAAGTTAGTTATTCCTGGGAATTTCAGACTTGTCCAACCTTTGAGGATGAGTAACTGTTTCAAGAAATGAGAGCCTTTCTAATCCAAGGAGGCCTTCTTATGGAGAAACTGAATGTTGCAATAATATTGAAGAACTCTACTTCGTCTATGAGTAAGGCAGAGGCCACACCCCATGTGGTATACAAATACCATAGCCTCCAAATTGGTTTCCCTCTGGACATGAAGCATGTCCCCAAAGAGAGCAATCCTGGGACACTTGGGGGCTGGACCCACAAGAGTGAGCCTATGATTCTGGAAGATCCCTGAGGCTGATCAAGTGATGAGCATGTCAGAGAGTCTGAGAGGGATAGCTGCAAAGGCAGTAGATTCTCTCTCAGAGGCAAGGCCCGATGTCACTTGGCAAGAATGAATACAAATTTTAGCTCAGATGTTTGAAGGGAGTGGCATATCTATAGACTCATGCTAATTTTGTCCCTAATATTGTGCAGCACCTGTTGAGTTCTGAGCAACCTGTGAAGAGACAGGTACGGATGGGCTCTTTGCATCCTGAGAATGCTGGAAAAACTACACTGCAGAGATTCTTCCAGGGCTTGGTACTTGACCCTCATGCAGCTGATTTGGGAAAGGGATTACATATGTTGGAATAATGTCAAGCACATGTAAGTAAATATCATTTGTCACTTTTTGTATCCCTCCCACAGCATGGGATACATATCTTATATACTAAAATTAAGTACGCTATATTTTTGGGGAAGACATTATTGCATGATATTTTTGTAAAGAAAAACAAGGGTTTCCCCCCCCCCCCAAGATGAGAACGTCACATGATTCAGCTTGACCGACTTAAGGTCAGTTACATAACTAAGTGTACAGAGGAACAGGTAGATGATTAAAACACCAGCTCTACTAAGTTGTTTATTAAGACTCATGGAGGACAGGATTTGAATCTCTATAGCGTCTGGTACAGTAACATGCACACAAAGTTGGCAATAAATTATTCGGTGCAGAGAATACTGAAATTGATCATTAGAAGAGGTTTAAAATTTTGGTAGTGATATAGTAGAATCATATGTCCTTGGTATGCTAATATATTGATCTAGAGCAGGGCTGTCCAAAATGTGGTCCACGGGCAGCATGCCGCCTCAGTGAGATTTATAGGGCCCACCTACAAGCATAGAAATTTACATAAAGGCTTTAGTAAATGAAGCCAAGCTGCCGCAGAGCTCTCACTAAAATGGCAAATCAAAATATATTGTCTGTGGTTTCAATACAAACCTAAGGTTGGACAACCGTGATCTAGAGTATGGGTTTGGAATCAGAGGACTTAGGTTTGAGTATTGGTTCTATTAACTTACTACCTATAAGACCTTAGACAAGTCACTTGGACTTCCTTGGGCTTCAATTTCCTCATTTGTAAAATGAGAGGTGGATTAGGTAGTCTGTAAGGGGGTCTTCCAACTCTATATTGTATAATTCTTGAAGTTTTCTTTTTTTTTTCAACTAATTCAGAATAAAAGGTAAATAATTCTTATTCTTTGGGCACTACAGCTAGCTGAATGATTTAGATGTCTGCTTAGGCCTTCAAGTTTTGCTAATATTTTTCTTCCTAAGCTGTTGAGGAATACCACACAATTTATCTTTGTTATCTTTCCCTGCATGAAATACAGTGCCTTTCTCATAGGGGTAATACATTGATAAAAGCTTGTTGAACCTTTGTTAATTGGTAAGTTTATGACCCCTTTTAAATTCTATAATGGAGTAGAAAAATACTGTGAAATGTTGATCTACAGCGCATTAAGCTGATGTGTAAATATGCTTTTTCATTTATCTTGTGAACTTTATGTACGATGAGTAAGTGATTGATACATACTAATTCTTTTGATTCTGTGTTCTTGGCATTTTAATTCAAATGGGTATGTCATTGAACCTCTCTGAAATTTCTCCAGCTATAAAATAAGAGGATAGGACAAAGAATCACTAGAATTCCTTTTAGCCTGATAAGTAAGTACCTTGACCATACTTCATCCATATATAACGAACCAGGGACCAGGACTTGACTGAATTCTGTTTTTGACTACCAGGCAGGACCAGAGAGATCTTCACTGCTTCTCTTTACCCTTCGCATTGGTGACCGGGTCAAGATGAATAGCCCTTCAGAGATCCACTTAGGAGAAGATAATATGCTCAACACTGGGTTGAAACTTGGGTCAAAGCTGACTTGGCTGATGATTAGAGAGTGAGTGTCTCAGCCTAGGACTTCACCAGTCCCTACCTTTGACCACCAGGAAAGACCAGGGATTCATCATCTGCTCTGTTGCCAATACCATTCATCCCACCCTCCGCCTCTTGTTCAGGGAATAGCAGTCAAATCAACAATACCATCATACTGTTGACTGATGTGACTAGAGGTAGTGAATCAAGCATTGAACCTAGAGTCTGGAAGACGTTGAGCTCAAATTTGGCTTCAGACGCTGGCTATGTGACCTAGAACAAGTCACTTAATGTCACTTTCTCTAAGTTTCGTCACTTGCAAAATGGGAATAATAGCCCCTATTTCCCAGGGTTATTGTGAGGTTCAAATCAGATAATATTTGTAAAGCATTTTACAAGCTTTAAATAGCTGTATAAATACTAACTATTCATATTTTTGTGACATTATACCATCCTATAGCTCCATTCATAATTCCTCTGATTCAGTCATATACCACCTAACCACCTGTCCTTGGTATCACTCCCTGCTTCCTAATACCTGTCCATGGCCTATCTTCTCCCCTTCCTTTGTGCCATGTGGAATCCCCTCTCTATTGGTAACAAACTACTCTTGATACTACATCTGATCACTAATTCTTCTTCCATCTTCTTGTGTAACACCTATAGATTGTGGAAATGGCAGGTTTTGGGAGATTGTTAATTATGATGGCCTCGGAGAAGAGGAAAAGACTGTTTTCCCATCGTGGCTAGAGAGAAGCTGGAAAAGATGGAGACATACAATAGAGGTCTTTCTTTCTGTATAGAACTGCATTAATCTTTATTTTTAGAAGTGGTTTTAGCACTGATTATCAAAACTATCTGGTACTGGATAACAAATAGAAAAACAGATCAATAGAATAGAATAGACATATAGTTTATAGCAGCAAGTAAACATAATAATCTTGTATTTGACAAGGGTAAAGACTAAGATTTGGGGGTAAGAATTCATCATTTGGTAAAAATTGTTGGGAAAACTAGAAAGCAGTATGGCAGAAACTGGGCAAAGGCAGATATCTTACACCATTTACCAAGGCAGAGTCAAAAAGGATACATGACCTAGATATAAAGAAAGATTTTATGAGAAAACTAGAACACTAAACTTATGATTTATGGATAGGTGGACAATTTATGAATAAACAAAAAATAGAGAGCTAAGTTAGGTCTAAAATGGATAATTTCAATTACATCAAATTAAAAAGGTTTTGTATGAATAAAACAAATGTGGACAAGATCAGAAGGAAAGCATTTCCATGGACGGTTTATCAAGTAAAGGCCTTATATCTAAAATATATAAAGAACTTTGTCAAATCTATAAGAATATGAGTCATTTCCCAACTGATAAATGGTCAAAAGATATGAACAGGCAGTTTCCAGATGAATAAATCAAAACAATTTATAGTCACATGAAAAAATGCTCTAAATCTTTATTGATTAGAGAAACACAAATTAAAACAACCTTGAGATATCATTTCACACCTCAAATGATAGAAGGGGAAAGTGACAGATGTTGGAGGGAATGTGGAAAAATTGGGACACTAATTCATAGTTGGTGGAATTGTGAACTGGTCTAACCATTCTAGAGAACAATGTGGAATTATGCCCAAAGAGTTATAAAATTACCTATACCCTTTGACCCAATGATACCACTACTTGGTCTATTTCCAAAGATAATTAGGGGAAAAGGAAAAGAACCTATATGTTCTAAAATGTTTATAGCAATTCTCTTTGTGGTGGCAAAGAACTTGAAATTTCAGGGATGCCTATCAGTTGTGGAATGGCTGAACAAGTTATGGTATGTGATTGTAATGGAATATTACTGTGCTATAAGAAATGATGAGCTCAATGATTTTAGAAAAAAAAAACATGGAAATACTTGCATGAAGTAATAAAGATCGAAGTGAACAGAACTAAGAGAACGTTGTGAACAGTAACAATATTGTTTAAAGAACAACTTTGAGCAAATAAATCATTTTGCCTATTATAAATACCCAAATTAACTACAAAGGACATATGAAGAAAGATACTATCTGCATCTGGAGAAAGAACTGATAAATAGAAGTACATATAGAATAATTTTACATATATACCTATTCGTGTCTAATGGTAGCCATCTCCAGGGCAGGGGGTGGAGGGAAGGGAAGAAAAAAAAAGAAATTTACGTGATTATTTTTGTTGCTTATCATCGTGCTTAGTAGATTTGCACTTTCATGTGTAATCATCGTTTTTATTGTACTATGTTATGGAAATGCTTGTTTTATTCCTTAAATTAAAAATGAAAAAGAAGATGATGATGAAAATTCTTACAGGGAGACTTTTTTTGACCTAATGAACTAAATTGTGTGGGGACTATGTTCTCATAAGTGAAGTTGTATGCAATTTTAGTTTGGGTTTGAAATAACTCTGATTATGATTATACTCACAGCTAAAATATTGTAAATTATTATCTATGTCTTTGTTTTATTATTTATTTGATGGTTAATAAATTATATCTATGGTAACTTTAATATTTAATGCCATGACATTAGAGGGATTTTATATAAAAAGAGATATGAATTACTGCTGTTTAGAAAAGGAGGTTTCTCCAGTTTTTAAAACAAGTTAAGTAATGTTTGATAAACTTGTGGAGACTCTGGACTTAGTCGGTTAATTAAGAAATGTGTTGAAATTTTATTAATTAATGGGGAAATATATGAACATATACTCTGAATTACCCTAGAGATCAGGATAATGAGATTAAATATAGAGGGCAGTCAAAAAGCAGGTTTAAAGGTGACCCACAAGTGAATATATTGACCTAAACCCATTAAACCTAGAAGATGGTGAATCCCTGGCCACCTATTTCAGTACTGGATATATTTCCATTCATACTCCTCCATTCCCACTGGGACAGATGGAGAAGGGATTTATTTCTTTCTCTTCACTAATCCCTTCCAAACACTTTGACCTCAGCAACTCAGCAAACTCTCCTCCTTTAAAGTTCATTTCATCTTGATATATCACTCTCCCCAGATCCTCATGGCAGTTATTTATTGTTGTTATTTACTTGCCTTCAGGTCAATTTATCTCCTTTATCAGGAATTCAGTAGTTGGCACACAGGATTACTTCTCTAATCTTTGCACTTATATTTGGGGGAACTTCATTTTACCTACTGATATACCCTCAATCACATTTGCTTCCCAATTCATCAAACTCCTGTACTTTCATTCTACCACAGCTACACATAGGGATGGTCATAGCTTTGATTTTGTCATCACCCACAAGGGTTCTACCTCTATAATCCAGTATCCTATATCTGAGCGTAAACTCCTGTTTTTCTATAATTACCTGTGTCTCACTTCAAATGCCTTCCTTTTTTCCATCCTCAGCCAAAACTTCCAGCCACCCCAGCTCTCCCTTCTCCCTTAGACCATTTACCACTACTCTGGCCTGACTTTCCTCTCTTAAAAATCTTAACCCTATAAATAACTAGTTCAACATTCTACTGTCCACTGTTTGTATGTTCCTTTTCTCTTTGTACTATTGAATCACATCCCATTTCAAACCCCAATCCTGGATTACTTCCACCATCAGCCTTCTTTGTTCCTGTTCATATGCTGTTAAACACTCATGGGGAAGTCACACAACTAAGATGAATGAATCAATCTGCTACAAATTTATGTTATTCAGTCTCAACTGGGCCCATACTGCTGCATGCCAATTCTTCTACCATCTTGCAATTTGGCATACAGTCAGAGTTCCAAACCTCTTCTCGAACCACCTATATCACCTTCCGTTATCCTCTTAGCAGAGGACCTCACCTTTTACTTCACTAAAAGAATGAGGTCATCGATTTTAAGCTATCCCGCTGCCTAGTCCCACATTTTGAATCCCCTCAACATAATCTCTCATCCTTCCTTTGCTCCAGTCTTAGAGGGTAAGGTAACCTTTCTCCTTTTTAACAATCCTTCTACTCGTGCCCTTGATTCCACCCTCCCTATTATCTCCTCTGGCAATTTGTTCCTTGGATGACATTCTTATTCTCATTCTCTCTCTGTCTCTGTCTTTGTCTCTCTCTTTGCTCTTCCATCTCCTACCCTCCCTCATTTTTAATCTCTTCTTATCCACTTAGCACATACAGTTAAATAGTCTGGATCTATATTTTTTATAAGAAACTTCATTAGACGCTTGACACACTTTCTCAGTGTGTTAAGCTCCCATGGTTTCAACTATCTTCTTATTACAGAACACTCATAAACACATATATGTACATATGTGTGTGAATGTGAATATATGTACATATATATGTGTGTGGATGTGTATATATATATATATATATATATATATATATATTTACATACATACATATGCTTTCAACTGAACTCCAATCCTGCTTCATCAACTTCTTATATCTCCAATTGGATGTTATATAGGCATTTCAAATTTAGGATGTCTAAAAAGGAACTCATTATTCATCCCATGCCCCAAAGACTTCCCTTTTCCTAACTTTCCTGTTTTCCTATTCTTATAACACCATTCCTCTAGTCACCCAGATTCTGAAATTTGTAGTTATCCTATACTCTTCTTTTTTCTTAGACTCTCGCATCCCACCAAATTGCCATAATTGATTCAATCTGCCATACATCAAATCTATCCCTTTTCTACACTTATGTAAGGATCACTTTAGTTCAGGGTTTCATAGCCTCTCATCTGGACTATCACAACAAACTCTTTATTGGTCTTCCAGTTTCCAATCTCTCCTTTCTTCAATTCATAACCCACATAGCTGTCAGATTATTATTTTTCTTGTAATACTGGTCTGACCACATTGCTCCTCTGCTAAAAATGCCCTAATTATTTCCTTGTGGCTTTAGAATAAAACAAAAGCTTCTCAGTTGGACTCTTAAATTGTTCTTTTGTTTTTATATCACATTCAATTCCTTTCTCAATTTTTGAGAGTAATTTATATGGTACTATGGAACTAATTGTTCTTTAAAAGTTTGATAGAATTCCCCTGGCAATTCATCCAGATCAGAAGTCCCTCATCCTCCCCTCCCCTTTTTAGTAGTTCTATAGATAATTCTTTTTTTCTTCTTCTTCTTAGGGCAGATTATTTGAAATTTCTAACCCGTCTTCTATTAGTTTGGGTATTTAATATTTTTGAAGATATTACTCTATTTCTTTTGTGTTCTTAGCTTTGTTAGCATATGTTGTTTTTCTTTTCCTTTTCTTCTCTAATTTTGATTCTGTCATTGTCTCCACCCTCCACAAATGTTCTCTCAATTGTAGGAGGTTCCCTGTACCTCTGTTCTATTTAATCACTTAGATTAGTTTTTATAAAGGAATGTTTACTCTAAAGTCATTGCAAGAATAAATACACAAACATCTCCCTAATACCTAAGGTCATAAGCCCCTCTCCCCCACCTCCTAATCCAGGGAGGAGGAGGGGATTATTTTCATAGATTAGCTGGGTTCCTATGTAGCACAGTCCCAAATTCTAAGTCTAAAGCCCCACTTGGGTTTGAATCCTGGGCACTCTGAATTCCTAGAGTTTCCCTTCTGGGCCATCTGGCTGCACACCTGACCTGGAGTCCTGACTCCAAGGTTGCCATGGGTTGAATGTCTGGATCCCATGGGGATTCTATCACTTGCACCTAGAATGAAAAAGAACAAACTAACACATAACCCTCAGCATGAGTTTGGGGGCCACAGAGGAGAGAAGAAAGTAGTCCTTCCTCTGCCCCCTCAGTCAATTCATGGCACCTGATCTGTAGGTAAACATGACCTTCTCTCTTTCTTGATGCCACAGAAAAGTGACAGAGTGTCCTACATTGGAAGTTTTCAAAGATACAGCTTACTCTGGCTACATAGTCAAAAAAGGCTACTCCTGCCTATAAGGTAGAGAAATACAAGATGTCTTCTAGAAGCTGGATATATCCATGTTAGGTGATCTGGACATAATAAAAAACAAGCCAATGCCCAATTATGTTGATTTGCTAATTTATATATACTATCGTTTCCCCCCCCTGAGGACTACTTTAGCTGTATCCAAGAAATTTTGGCATCTGTTTCATCATTATCATTTTTTTTTACATAGTCATTAATTGCTTCTATGATTTGGTCTTTGATCCACTAATTATTTAGGAATTCTTTGTCATTGATTTACACTCCCTGGATTGATTATGATATTACTATTTCTTTCTTTTTACATTTATTTTCAATATCTCTGTGCCTTAACACATGGTCAGTTTTTGTAAAAAGTTCCATATGGTCTTGGGTAATACGCATATTCTTTAGCAGTTCTGTTTAGAAAGACAACAGAAATCTTTTAACTCTAGTTTCTCCAGAAATTTGTTCAATTCTGTATTTTCTCTTGTGTTTATCTTTTTGTTAGATTTGTTAAAGACTGAGAGAGGAATATCAAAATCTCCTGCCAGCATTGTATTGCTATGTCATTGCCATTGCCTCAAGCCCTGATCAATTGTGTTTTCCCAGTTTTTAGGAGACCCCAGTGACTTAAGTATTCAAGTTCCATTTAGCTACTTAACATAAGATTATCTTTTTCAAAGAAATTTTTACTTTAACTAGTAAGCAGTTTTAGCAAGAATAAACACATTTTCCCCAGCACCTTGGAAGTATAATCTTCCCTATCATACATTGCTCTCTTGGGAAAGGAGGGAGACTAAGCTTATAGTTTAACTCAGTTCCAACACAGCATGAATCGCATCAACTTTGAGGTCACCAGCCACACTGGGCTATCATCCTGGACCCTTGCTTCTCAGGGCTTCATCTTGGATCTCTGTATGCCTGTATCCCCATGGCTCTATCTCTTGGGTCAGAGACTCTACTTCATATAGCTCAAAGGATGGATGAAAAAAGTCAAAACTCCAGACTCATTTCTTGGGGTCATATGTCATAGGATGGTGGAAGGGGCAGGGGTGGGGAGGAGAAGAGGTGGCTATCTTTTTCAGGCAGTAATGCAGAAACAGTCCAGGCTATACTCAAAGAGTTTAAAAGATGCAGACTGTGTGAGGCAAATAAAATGTGAAGACTTTACAGGGAAGATATGTATATATATATATATATATATATATATATATATATATATATATATATATATATATATATATATAGCTATACCAAGAAATGTTTAAAAATCAAGAAATAGGGAAATAGGGAGGTGGAAAAATTCTGAGGCTGTGAGAGTCTGATGGCTCAGCCTCTGGGAAAGTTTACCCTGAAACTTTTTGTTCTTTCTTATGGTTCTGGTTTAAAGATTTGCTCAGTAAGCATAAGGTCACTGTGACCTGCTTTCCTTTACTGTAAAAGTACTGTAGAAGAATGGAGAGGATCTTCCCCTCCCCTTATCCTATTCTCCTTCTTTAGATTTATAGATGTCACCTCAGTTGTAATCATTAACTAAGGGAATGGGAATTGAAGTTTCTGTGCCTTGATTTCCCAGTTGTTTATCTAGCTTTCATGCTCAGATTGTAAGCCTGCCTCCCAGCCAATGGTAAGAAGGGTCAGAGGTGGGCGGAATTCTCTTGTGGTTAGGTATAATTATTGGTGCTTTGCTCCTTGTAAAGCGCCTCTTTTGCTGGTTCTGCTCTGTGCTAGCGAGGACACCCTATTCTTGTGAATGGAATAAAATTTATTTCTGTTCCCACCCGAGATGACTCCTTATTATAAATTAACTTTTAATTGGTGAGGGTCTTTCATCCCACACCCAGACAATTCTGGCAACATAGAAAGTGAAAATAGGCTGCTACTAACCAGGCCACAACAGAATGTCTAAATAAATGTCAATTGTTTCCCAGAAGCAAGCCCCTATTCATCTTCCACATGGGTGACACCAATTTAAGTGGTAACCAACTCCTTCTTTTAAACAGTGGTACTTTAAGGAACAAATTTGAACCAATTCCTTCTTTTAAACAGTGGTACTTTAAGGAATGAATTTGATACTTTAGACAGAATTAGGGCAAACTGGAAAAAATCATGGACTTAGAGGGAAAGTTATAGACAGGTTGAATTTAAGATGGCCCTAGGGACACCCAGTTTAATATTCAGTGGACTACTGGTGTCATAAGACTGAAGCTAAAGGGAGAGATAGGGTCTGGATATATAGATCTCGGAGTCATTTGCATAAAGATGATAGCTAAACCTGTGAGAACATATGTGCCATATTCTTTTGCTCTTGTATCTTGTGTACCTAATTTGTTCCACTGATCAATTTTTCCATGTTTTGATTAATACTGTAGTTTTGATGAGTGTAGTGTAGTTTAATATCTAATACTGTTAAGCTCCATTCTTTTCATTTTTTGGTGATTTCTCTTGAAATTTTGACACTTGCGTTTCTCCTGATGAATTTTGTTAAGCATTCTTTTGTAAGACTGCTTAATATAGCATTAAATCTGAAAAACAAATAAGTTGTGCTGTGATTTTTTATTATATTGATGTCTTCTAACCATAAGCAATTAATCAGTCTAAAATACTGAATTCTTTATTTCTGTAAAAAGTAATTTATAGCTATGTTCATAGAATATCTCTGCATTTTGATAGTTGAACTCCCAAATATTTGTGCATTTTGTAGTTCTTTTTATTATAATTCCTTCTCTATCCTCTTGCTGAATTTTATTGATAACATATGAAAGGATCATGATGATGTTTGTGGAATTACCTGCTACATCAATGGAGTTATTAGTTGCTTCAGTTACTTTTTGTTGACTCTCTAAGGTCCTTTAAGCTGTTAAGTAAGCCAAAAAATTCAATAATTTTGTTTCTTTTTTGCATATGTGCATTCCTGCAGTTTATTTTTCTTGTAGCTCAGAACCCTGGCACTATATTCTGGTAGTGGCGAGAATAGACATCTTTGCTTTAACCCTAATGTTATTAGAAAGGACTCATTTATCCCCATTGCATATAATGCTAGCTCTTGGGTTTAGATAGATAGGCCCATTTACATCTTTGCTTTCTAGTGATTCTAACAGAAATTGGTGTTGTATGTTCTTATGCTTTTTTGATATAATCATTTGATTTTTGTTGTTCATGCTATTAATTTGGTCAGTTATAGTTATAGTTTTCCTAATATTTAACCAGCTCTGCATTCCTGAAATACATTCAGCTTGGTCATCATGTATGATCTTTTTGAAATGTTGCTGTAGGCTCTTTACCAACACTTTATGTAAAATTTTGGGGTCAATATTTATCACTGAGATGTATTTTTCTCTTTTTTGACCCCCCTTTTCTTGGGTATTAGGACCATATTTATATCACAGAAGGAATTTGGCAGGATACCATATTCTTCAATTTTTGCAGTTTATAGTACGTAGGAATTAATTGTTCTTTGAATGTTTGATAGAATGGGTTTGTAAAACCTTCTGGTACTAATGTTTACTTTTTTCCCTTTTTTGAAAGTTCATTTATAACTTGTTAAGTTTATTTTTCTAGAACTGGGTAATTCAAATTTTCTATTTCTTATTTTGTTATTTTGACATTTTTATATTTGTACATATTTATCCATTTTGTTTAAGTTGTCAGTTTTATTGGCACATAGTTGGGCAAAATAATTTTCAGTGATTTCCTTCATTTATTATTTTTGTGAATTCTCCTTCATTACAGTGTCTGTTACTGTGTGTGTGTGTGTGTGTGTGTGTGTGATGTGTGATGTGTGTGTGTGTTAAGGGTGTCCTTGTTGGAAAGGCATGTAGGGATGAACACAAAGGCCAATGACTTTGCTTGGGGACAGTGACGGGCATCTCTAATCATTTATGTATTCTGATGTTATTTCATGATTTTTAAAAGCCTGTGAAGCATTATTGTATTTTTATCTTGGGGAATTCAGCTTCAGTTACTCTGAAGGTTACATTACACATGATTCCTTTTTAAAAAAATTTTGGTGTTGCTTAAAGTTGGAGAATGCAACTTGTTTTTTCACCAATCCACCAACGATCTCTTTGGCTATTTAATCCTGGTGAAACTTAGCTCTTGGTTTCCTTTCCAGGTATATTGTACTTAACTCACCTTCCTGCACTCTACATTTCAACCAAACTCTCCTGCTTGTTCTTCTTAATCCATGACATTCCTTCTCAATTCTCCATAACCCTATTAGAATGCCCTTCTTCCAAATTCTACCTCTTAGAGTCTCTTTACACTTTAACACAAATAATGCCTCCTACAACCTGTACTTGCTCATGCCCTCCCTTCACATATTATATATTTCTTATATATAATGTAAATATATGTAGTGTATATTTATATTATAATGTATATTTATATTATATATAAGAAATATGCATATATTTCTATATATATGTTTCTTATATATAATATGTATCTTATGCAAATAATACCTCCTACAACTTGCAGTTGCTCATGCCCTCCCTTCGCATATTATATTATATATTTCTTATTTTGTTTTCTATATACATGTGTATTCAATCTTCTATATACCTATTTCATTTTTATGTTGTTCTTCCCCAATAAAATACAAGCTCCTTGAGGACAGGAGCTGTTTTACTTTTGTCCTTTAGCCTTCAGTGCCTATAATAGCTCTTGGCTCATAGTAGGCACTTAAGTATTCTCACAGTTAATGCCAACAGAGCACAAAGGTCAGCAGATCACACCATGTTGGCAAATCTTCTAGTTTTTTAACTTTGGGGCCATTGACTAAGATCAGAGAGTCTTGTAAGAAGATTGTTTATGATATATTGTTATTATAAACCACATCATCTCAAAAGAATTGTTTACTAAAGTATAAAGGAAGTGTGATATGCATTACTGGAGGGGATGCCCAACTTGATAAAATCACAGATCTTTTGATGTATCATTAATAGGACCATGGCGAAATACATTTCCTGTCCTATTACATTCCTTTTGATGTTTGATTATAATTCCCAGAACTGAAATCTCATAAGACTTTTGCTCAAGCCAGATTTTTCCATAGAGCTAGGAGGGAAAGAGAGAGAGGAAAAACTGAATGGATGAGTTTAAAGGTGGTCTTCAGGACCTCAGCAGTCTTAACATATCCCAAAAACCCATGAAGGAGAGAAGTCAACCATTGAATATGTGTGTGTGAGTGAACCAGAAAGATATCTGCTGCTGAGGAGGACTCTGTGCTTTTTCATGGTGTAGCTTTAATTACAGTTACCAAGACCATCCTCAGAGGTTTTGTGAAAGACTCTAGAAATCTGATTGATTGTTGCAATTATAAATCAAGAATCCAGAGGATTGAAAATGAAATTGCCAAAGTAGTAGAAGGGAAAAATAATAAATGTGCATGGCGCTTAGTACTTAAAAAATACAGTGCTAAAATATTGAAAAGATATTAATTGCTCATGGATAATCTGTGATAATAAAATAAAAAGATGACAATATTTCCTAACTACATAATTTACTTATGCAGTGCCAAACCAATCAAACTACCCAAGAAGTTTAATTTAAAAACAAATAAAATACTTCTTTAGTGGAGCAGATTCCTAGGTATATAAGACCCTGGAGCATCAACAAACCCAAAGATCTACAACTACTGGGGTAAGGGCTCAAAATAAACTTCTGGCAAAATTGGAAATCAGATTAGAAAAAGTTAAATTTAAATCAACCTCTCATACCATATACCACACAAAATGTAGTGTTATTTTAGTTGCATCCAACTCTTTGTGATCCCTCTTGAGGTTTTCTTGGCAAAGATACTGGAGTGGTTTGTCATTTCCTTCTCCAGCTCATTTTACAGATGAGGTAAACAGAGTTAAGTAACTTGCCTAGGGTCAGACAGCTAGTAAGTATATGAAGCCAGATTTGAACTCATGAAGACGAGTCTTCTTGATTTCAACCCCACTGTCCACTGTACCACTTTCCGCCCACCACACAAATTAGAAGAGCAGAAAAAGAAATAAACTTTCATAGCTGAGAATAAAGAAAGAATTCTTAACCAAACAACTTATAGAGAATATCATAGAACATAATGTAATACCCCATTGCATGTGGGCTTGGGTAATTCCTAGAAAGGCAGCCCAGACTTATGATGCTGTGTGCATATGGAGAAAGAAATAGGGAATAAGAAAGAGATGGTAAGAGTCAAGGCACATACTTTGAATGTCATACAAGAAACCTCCCAGAGACACTGTCATTTGGGAAAACCAGACCCACCAACAGATTTTTGATTTTCAGCACCTGAGATAGTACTATCAATAAAACTTATATGTAATGGGTGGTGCTGGAGCCAAGATAGCAGAATGAAATAAATGTTTTTGCTGAGCTCTCCCAACATACCCATCTAAAAATCTTGAAAAAAAAATTGTCCAAGTAGGACAACCAACAAAAAGTTACAGTGCAGGGCAGATTAGGAGGACAGAAAGAGAGGTCCACAGACCTGGTCTATTGAGCACTATGTTAATGAGCTCCATCATTTCTCATTCTCCCTGTTTTAGTTTGTTCTCTTGGTCTACTCTTTTTTTCCAAATGGAGAAGGTAATACTAAATGGCTTTTATGGCTGCTGCTTTATAATATAGTTAGGTGTCCAGAAGTATCATTCCCCATTCATTCCTATCATTTTTTATTATTTGCCTTGATAATCTAGATCTTTTGTTTCTCCAAATGAATTTTATTATATTTATTAGTTTTACATTATAGTTGTTGGCAATAATTACTGCCTTCCTACTGCATAGATCATCTGTCTTGATGTTTTTGATACAAAATCAGCCTCTCAGGCATTACCAAGTTCTTGGTCTGTTCTTGACCTTGAACTGGAAGGAGGAGAAGAAAGCTGTCAGAGTTGTTGAAAGGTTCAGGCAACATGAATGAAGCAGTGGTCAAGAACAAAGAATGATGGAGTTGTTCTAAGCATGATTTTGCTGATTCTGCATTGCTGACCAAAGCTGATCTAAGAAGTCAGAGCGGTTTTCTCCTCCCTTTCTCCCTCGCCCACCATCAGCCAGATGTCCGTATGTGCTATTCACTCCCTACTTCCATTTTACTTTGCTAGGTTGTTTGAAAGACAACTAAAGTTTGGAAACTTCATTCTTTTTCCAGGTGTATACATCTTGTTTTAAATCATTAACCTGTGATAAAGTTGTTGGCCAAGAAAAGTCCCAGGCTGTCTGACGTATTACTTACTGTGTAATAGCAGTAAGGAGAAAAGGACGAATTCTTCTTTAGAGATGAAAAATATGTATTTACTCAGGAAGGATGAATTTGGGGCTAGAGCCACTGAGACAAAGGCAGGAAGCCAGTGTTACTTTCCACAGGTCTCACAAAAGTACTTGGGGGCAAATGTAGCAGATGTAATAAGCCATGAGCAGCAGCTGAAATGTGTGGGTAATTGGTTGGGGGCATGGAAAACTGTTACTATTTTAGTTTGAGAGGCTTAGAGCATCCAGCATAACCTCTGGGGTAGGAAGGGGAGAGCTATATCATTGAACCAAGCAGTAGCTTAGCTGGAGGGCATCAATAGTGAATGCACAATTACCACAGTGGCATATTCTAAGCCAATGTAAGGTTCTGAGAGTCTGAACTCACTTATGAATGCCCTCTGGTGGTCTGAACATTTTACTACATTTATTCTTACACAGATAATAGAATTTAATTTCTCTGGTGTGGGGAAATCCCAGTATGGGAATTCTCTACATTAGATGAAACTGGTCTATGACTTAGTAGATAGATCCTAGTAGTTGCCTGAGGCACATAGAAAATAAATGATTTGCTCAGGTTAACAAAAATAGTGTTGGAGGTAGCATTTCAATGTAAGTTTTCTTGCCTTGATGCCCATGTGCAACTTCAGTTCTTTACAGATTGGTATTCCTTATGCAATACCATATAAGTATTCATAATCATATGGGATAATCAAATGATGTTGTTCTTAAAAGGAGTTTGGGGGTCATTAAAAGTAATGCACAGTACTCCAAAGAGATCACAAAAATGGGGAAAAATACAAAAATATATATAGCAGCTCCTTTTGTGGTGCCAAGAATTGGCATTGTCCATCAATTAAGGAATAGCTGAACAAGTTATGGTATATGAATGTAACAGAATACTATCGTGCTATATGAAATGATGAGCAGGTCTTCAGAAAAACCTGGAAAGACTTCTATGAACTGATGCTGAGTGAAGTGAGCAGAACCAGGAGAATATTGTACACAGTAATAGCTACATTGTACAATGACTAACTTTCATAGAGTTGACTTTTCTCAGCAATGCAAGGATCTAAGGCAACTCCAAAAAACCGATGATGGAAAATGCTATCCACATCCAGAGAAAGAACTATGGAATCTGAATGCAGATCAAAAAGTACTATTCTTTCTTTCTCTCTCTTTTTTCGGTTTTGTTTCTTCTTTCTCATGGTTCCTCCCATGGGTTCTAATACTTCTTTACAATATGACTAATGTGAAAAAATTAGTATGAATGTATATGTAGCGCCTATTCAGATTGCATGCCATCTTGTGGAAAGGGGAGGAGAGGGAGAGGGAGAAAATCTAAAAACACAAACTATATGGAAGTGAATGTTGAAAAAGAAAAATAAATAAAGAAAATTTAAAAAAGAAAACATAAAAAAGTAATGCATAGTTTCTCAAATGCAACGCTCTTATTCAATTACAAACCTAGTTTATTATTTATCAGTAATCTCTGTTTAACAGAAATGTTTTAATCTTTTGGTCATTGCTCCAAAGCTAGGGCTTCTTGGTCAAATAAAATTTACTATAAACAGCCAGGAAGAAAGAGCAAGTAACAAGGAAGCACAGTCAGGATCATGTAAGATTATGCAGCAAAAATAAATAAAAAGGAATCTTGAAATATGATACATCAAAAAGAAAGGTAAGGAATAGGGCCACACTTTTGTGTGAGACAGGTATGAAGGATGAGATAATAGCAGAAGGCATCTGAGTAATATGAGATGAGGAAGAGCAGAGAAGAGGAAGCATATGGAGAAAGGCGTCATTTTTTTTCCCTGTAAAATATGAGACAAGGTTCTCCACTGAGACAGCAGGGGAAGGGGGAGCCATGGGAGGTCTGAGGAAGGATGAAAAGGTTTGGAAGAGCCAATATGGAGAGTGAGGAAGTGAGTTGGTAAGGAAGATATAGAAGGATTTCTTAGCAGCAATGAGGACCCAGTTGGTAGTGGACTGTTACAACAGCTGCATGATTTTTCTCCACCTTCATTAAATAGCATGTGAGTAAGACCAAAGGTAGTGGATGATGGGAATTATCAAAGGCTAAGATTTAGCAGAACTTAATCATCAGTATGATAAGGAGGCCAAAGAATCAAATGAATAGGACAGTGTAGAAGTAAACTTGTTCACCAAAGGACCAAGATGAGGAAAAGAGGAGAGAGAAGGTGGTATGGGTTAATGTCCTGAGAGATAACTGAGAATTCAAGGGATTGAAGGTCACAGTGTGGATGAAGAATGGAGTTCAGGGAGGAATGGCAGAGGAAGAGATGGAAAGCCCATAGATTATGGTCTGATAACAGAGTTTTGGGATTCTTGAACATGGAGGTGGTACCTTTGTGGGTGAAGGCAAAATCAAGAGTATGCCCATATTTGTATATGTTGAAGATAGAGTGGAAGACTAAGTCATAAGAAGTGAATAGGTTGAGGAACTGAGTGGTTTCTGTGTTTAAAGGAGAGTTAATAAGTATGTTGAAGCCTGCAGTACGAAAGCAGATATTAGAGAGGAGGGAAAAATTGTGAGCTAGGTAGTGAACTCATAGAGGAAGGAAGGGGAGTGACCTAGAGTTCCAGAAAATAGCTACCAGGATTTTGATTGGGTGAGAGAGGTGGATTGTATGGACTTCAAAAGAGGAGGGGTTACTGAGTGATGGAAGTAGGTTGAGAAGCTGGAAGTGGCAATGGGGAGCAAGGAGTATTCCAACTCTTGTGCCTTGACTAGTGAGCTGAAGGCAATGAGTAGTGGCAAATCAGTACTGGAAAATGTGGCCAGAAAACTGGTCGTTTTTCAGTATAACTAGAAGATGGAAGGAGGAGGAGAGGAAAAGACTTAAAACAAAGGGAAGTGTGTTGTCTATGGAATAGGTATTCCATAAGCACAGTGAAAGGGGTGGGTAATATTTAGTTGGGACTGTGGGGTTGGAGAGTTGAAAGGGAAGGGAATAAAAAGTCAGGTGGTGGATAATTGTGAATGGAGTTCATATAGGAGGAGTTCAGAATCACTGGGATGTGTAGGGTGTGACCAGGTATGAATATGTTCATCACTGAATGGAAGGTGCCACTCTTCTTCCCAGAGAAGACTGGAGATCAGACAGAAGACACCCACGGCATGAGACAGAAGGTCCATGGTCAAATGGGAGGTCCTGTTCACCTCCTTTTTCCTTCTTGCAAGTCTAGAGATTAGTCAAAAGACTGCACAACAGGAGACAGAAGTGGAACCTGCACAGGAGATGGAAATCCTGTTCCCTACTGCTTCTTCCCTCAGGGAACTTGCAAGCAGGAGATGGAAGGCACACTGTCACTTCTTCTCACTCGAGGCTAGGGATTAGAGGGGTGCAGTGCAGAAGGAGGTTGCAGTCTTGCCCACAGGGGAGATGGAAGTATTGAACTTCTCAGTCTCATTCAACTCCGCCCCACCCTGCCCCCTATAATCAAATGTCAAGTTCTATCATTTTATCTTTATTAACATCTCTCATATACTATCCCTTCTCTCTTTGGACACTGACACCACTCTACTGCAGTCCATCATCACCTCACACCTAGGCTATTGCAATAGTCTGCCCACTTGTCTCTTTGCCTCAAAGTGTCTCTGAAATGCAGTCTGTCTTTCACTCAGCTGTCCAACTGATCTTCCTGATGTGAAAGTCTGGCTATGCCATCTTTCTATTCAATAAACTCCTGGGCTTTTTTTAACCTCTGAGGATCAAATATAAAATGCTCTGTTTGGCTTTTAAAGCCCTTCATAGCCTGCCCCTTCCTACCTTTATACTCTTCTTACCTTCTTTGCCCTTCTACATGCTGTGCTAATTGGTGACATGGGCTTCTGCTTTTTGATCCAGTGACACTGGCCTCTTTGCTGCTTTTTGGATATAATACTCAATCTTCTGACTCCCAGTGTTTTTCTTGACTGTCCCCGACGCCTAGAATGCCATTCCTTATCTCCATCTCCTAGGTTACTTCTTTTGCTTCAAGTCTCAACTAAAATTCCACTCTCTGCAAGAATCCTTTCCTAGACCTCTTTAATCTTAGTGCCTTCTCACTGAGAATATCTCTAATTTATCATATATATACATATGATATATGTATGTGTGTATGTGTATGTGCATATATATCTTGTTTGCAGAGTTAATTGCATGTTTTCTCTCCATTAAACTGTAAGTTCGGGGGGGCAGAGCCAAGATGGTGGCTGGAAAGCAGGGACTAGCGTGAGCTCCCCTCCAAGTCCCTCTAAAAACCTATAAAAATGGCTCTAAACCAATTCTAGAACTGCAGAACCCACAAAATGGCAGAGGGAAGCAAGGCTCCAGCCCAGAACAGCCTGGATGGTTGCTGGGTGAGGTCTTTCTCTCACGGAGCTGGGAGTGGAGCAGAGCAGAGCAGAGCCCAGTGTGGGCCCCATGGACCAACCTGACCAGGAGCCGGGCAGAGCGTGCCCTAGCGCCTTGAATCAGTGAGCTGTGGCAGTTACCAGACTTCTCAACCCACAAACACCAAAGACAACAGAGAAGGTTAGTGGGAAAAGCTGCTGGGGACAGGGTGATGGAGTTTGCAGCTTGACCACTGCCCCGGGGGCAGCAGAGGTGGGGCAGCTACAGAGCTACAGCTGCAGTTGCTTCTGGCCCCAGGCCTACTGGTGGGAGGAATTAAGTGGCAGATCAGAGCAGGAGTGAAGAGCCTGCTGAAGATCTAAGTCCAGTCCAGGTTGGGGGTTCTTGGGGAAGGTGGAGTGCTGGTGTGGCAGAGCTGGCTGTTACAGCTCTGAAATCAACAGTGCATCCTCCCAATCTTGGAACATAGTACTCTTTACTCTACAAGCAGTCATACCCCACTGAAAAACTCAAGGGTCAAGTAAGTTGGCTGGGAACATGGCCAGGCAGTGAAAACACACCCAGATTCAGTCTCAGACTTTGGAATCTTTCACTGGTGACAAAGAAGACTAAAACATACAGCCAGAAGAAGTCAACAAAGTCAAAGAGCCT
>CM053622.1:507961851-508039783 GCA_028646595.1 Phalanger gymnotis
CCAAGATCTAGCAGATTCTACATTAAGAGATCAAAGGGCTTGGAATATGATATTCTGGAAGTCAATGGAGCTAGGATTAAAACCAAGAATCACCTACCCAGCAAAAACTGAGTATCATGCTCCAAGGCAAAATATGGATTTTCAATAAAATAGAGGACTTTCAAGCTTTCTCAATGAAAAGACCAGAGCTGAATAGAAAATTTGACTTTCAAACACAAGAATCAAGAGAAACATGAAAAGGTAATCAAGAAAAAGAATGAGAAAAAGAAATTGCAAGGGACTTACTAAAGTTGAACTGTTTTGTTTACCTTCCTACATGGAAAGATGATGTGTATGATTCACGAGATCTCAGTATTAGGGTAGCTGAAGGGAATATGCATGTATATATATATATATGTGTGTGTGTGTGTGTATGTATATATATGTATATGTGTGTGTATGTATGTACATATGTATGTTATATATATAGAGAGAGAGAGAGAAAGAGAGGGCACAGGGCGAGTTGAAGATGAAGGGTGATATCTAAAAGAAATAAAATCAAATTAAGGGATGAGAGAGGAATATATTGAGAGAGGGAGAAAGGGAGAGATAGAATGGGGTAAATTATCTCACATAAAAGTGGCAAGAAAAGTGGTTTTGTAGGAAGAGAAGAGAAGGCAGGTGAGGGGGAATGAGTGAATCTTACTCTCATCAGATTTGACCTGAGGAGGGAATACCACACACACTCAATTGGGTATCTTACCCTACAGGAAAGAAGAAGGAAGAAGATAAAAAAGGGGGGATGATAGAAGGGAGGGCACATGGGGGAGGAGGTAATCAAAAATGAACACTTTCGAAAAGGGGCAGAGTCAAGGGAGAAAATTGGATAAAGGGGGATAGGTTAGGACGGAGCAAAATATAGTTAGTCTTTCACAACATGAGTATTGTGGAAGGGTTATACATAATGATACACATGTGGCCTATGTTGAGTTGCTTGACTTCTTAGGGAGGGTGGGTGGGAAGGGAAGAGGGGAAAGAATTTGGAACTCAAAGTTTTAAAAACAGATGTTCAAAAATGAAAAAAAAATTTTTTGCATGCAACTAGAAAATAAGATACACAGGCAATGGGCCATAGAAATTTATCTTGCCCTACAAGAAAGGAAGGGAAAGGGGGATGGGAGGGGAGTAGGGTGACAGAAGGGAGGGCTGACTGGGGAGCAGGGCAACCAGAATATACACCGTCTTGGAGTGAGGGGGGAGGATAGAAATGGGGAGAAAATTTGTAATTCAAACTCTTGTGAAAATCGATGCTGAAAACTAAATATTTTAAATAAATTAAATTTTAAAAAAAGAAGAAAAAAACTGTAAGTTCCTTAAGAGCTGCAACACCAATGCTATTTGCTGCTACTGTGGCTGTGTAAGACCAATAGCAACAGCACACAGGAGGGCTGCCAGCACAGGTAATTTGATATCCTTTTCTAAGGAAAGAAACTTTAAGGGGTTTATAATCTTTAATTAAACATACACATATCATTCACTTAGTTCAGGGGAAAATGTCAGCACCCTGAACTTCAGAGAAAACACAAGCAGAAATTACATAAAAAGAACAAAATAACAGAAATCAACAGACAGGCTTCTAGCTGTCTGACCAAGACATTACATGGATAGTTATCAGAGAGAGAAGCACCAACATCTGGGTTTTTCAAAGCCAGGGGGCTCCTTCATGGCTACCCAGAGTCTCAGTCTGGTCGAATCACATGATACTCTTCCAGTGAGTGAGCCCCAAGTAAAATGCTAACCTCAAAGCATATGTACACTTCTTCGGGGTCAGAGAGTGTTGCAACCATGTGACTCAAACCCATGTGACCTAAACCTTCCCATGACTTAAGCAGGTCATCAAAGACTCTTGTTCCAATCAAAGACTTTTGATTGAAACAAAGGCAAGCCTCAGAGGTGCTTGATTGTCTTAGTGCTGAGAAGTACTCCAAAACAAAAGCCAACAAGTCCCACCCATCCCATTTTTTTATCCACTCTGCTATATGCCTCTTTTTTATGGGAGAGTTCATCCCATTCCTGTTCTCAGTTATGATCATTAATGGTGTATTTCCCTCCATCTTATTTTTCCTCCTGTTTGTCCTCTCTCTCCTTTTCCCCTTTTGCTCCTTAACAGTGTTTTGCTTGTCTACCACCTCCCTTAATCTGCCCTCCCTTCTGTTGGTCCCTCCACCCTGCTTCCCCACCCCATCTTTAATTAACCTCTTCCCCTTCTACTTCCCTTTTGGATAATATAGATTTCTATATTCAACTGATTGTGTATATTATTCCCTCTTTGAGCCAATTCTGAAGAGAGTAAAGTTCAAGTGATACCCATTGCTCACCCTCCCATCTTCCCCTCTACTGTAATAGGTCTTTCATGCTTCTTCATGTGAAATATTTTACCCTGTTCTACCTCTCCCTTCCTTCTGCACCCAGCATACTTTTCTTAATTAATTTTTGCATGTCAATGCCTCAAATTCACCATATAACTATGCCCCCTGTCTTTGTATATTCCTTCTAGCTGTGCTACCAGTGGTACAATTTTTAAGAATTATGAGTATCATCCTCCCATGTAGGGATGTAAACAGTTTAGCTCTATTGAATCTCTTATGTTTTCTTTTTTCTTTTTTTTTCCCTTTTTAGGCTTCTCTTTGGTCTTGGTATTGGAGAACAAATTTTTTATTCAATTCTGGTCTTCTTATGAAAGTTTAAAATCTTTCTGTTTCATTGAATGACTATTTTTCCCCCTTGAAGTATTATGCTTAATTTTCCCAAGGTAAATGATTCTTGGTTGTAGTCCTAGCTCCTTCACTTTCTGGAATATCATGTTCCATGACCTCCAAACCTTTAATGTTGTAGATGCTAGGTTCTGTGTAATCCTGATTGTGGCACCCTGATATTTGAATTGTTTCTTTCTTGCCATTTGCAGTATTTTTCCCTTGACCTAATAGTTCTGAAAGTTGGCTATAATGTTCCTTGGAATTTTTATTTTGAGATCTCTTTCCTGAGGTGATTGATGGATTCTTTCAATGCCAATTTTGCCTTCTGGCTCCAGAATATCAGGGCAGTTTTCCTTGATAATTTCTTGAAAGATGCTGTCCAGTCCCTCCTTTTGATTATGGTTTTCAAGTAGTCCAACGGTTCTGAGATTACCTCTCTTGGATCTGTTTTCCAGGTCAGTTGTTTTTACCCATGAGGTATTTTATATTTTCTTCTATTTCCCATTCCTTTGATTTTATTTGATTGATTCTTGATGTCTCATAGAGTCATTAGCTTCCACTTGCCCAATTCTAGCTCTTAAGGTGTCATTCTCCTCAGTTAATTTTTCCACCTCCTTTTCCATTTGGTCAATCATACTTTTTAAAGAGTTTTCTTTTTCCAAGCTGTTGACTCTTTTTTTTACGTCTCTTGCATCACTATTTCTTTTCCTAGTTTTCCTTCTACCTCTCTTATTTGATTTTTAAGTTCCTTTTTGAGCTCTTCCATGAGCTCTTTCTGGCTTAACACCACTTCCTGTTTTCCTTTGTGGTTTTGCCCATAGGTGTTTGACATTGTTGTCCTCTTCTGCATTTGTGTCTTGGTCTTCTCTGTCACCATAATAACTTTCTATGGCCAGATTCTTTTTTTGTTGTTGTTTTTTGCTATCTTTTTTGGCCTTCTTCCTTTTAAATTTGACCTCTGCTCCTGGGGTGAAAGGGGCACTGTCTCGGGCTTCCTATTCTAGGAGCTGCAGGCCCTGGCTGTTTACCTGGTGCTGCTCTCCTGTTGCCCTGAGGCCCACAGGGGATCCTAATGTCTAGTGCTGGGCTGAGGGGAGGGGTTGGGGGTGGCAGGAGCTGCTGGAGTCCATAGGGGTCTGGAAGCTTACCTGATACTAAGCTGAGGTCCCAGTGCTGGTGTCTGGTATGTGCTGAGCCTGGTGGGGTATTCCTGTGTTGATGTCTGCCTGTTTGCTTGGGACTATGCTGACCTACCTTGCAGTCCTGGCACTGGCGGCTGCCTGTTGACCTGGCTATGCTGGGTTATGTGTGGGGTTCTGGAGGTGATGTCTGCTTGTTTGTTTAGGTGCCTGTGGGGTCCCTCTGTTTGTGGCTGCCTATTTGCTGGATGCTATGCTGAAGAATGTAGAGGTTCTCAGAGCTGGTATCCACCTGTTCCCCTGGTTGTGCTGAGGCATGTGGTGGGTCCTGTATTGGCATTTGCTTGCTCTACTGCACTGGGGTTCAGGAGCTCCTGCTGGTTTGCTGAAGTGGGCCTTGCTGCTAGCTTGCTGGGATGCTTCCTACCTTGGACTGTGCCCTTCTTTCCCTGAGTAAAATAAATCTTCCCTGCTGATCTGCCAAGTTTCTTGGGCTAAAATATTGTTTCTCCCCATCTTTTTGCTTGTTCTGCTATTCCAGGGTTTGTTTTGGGGTGCTATTTTATGATTGTTTGGAGGTGATATTGGAGGAGAGTTACGGTGATTTCCTGCTTGATCTTCTATCTTGGCTCCCAAAAGTCTTCACTTACTCTATATTAAAAGCCCTTTGTGCTGTTCCTTCTATAGAACATCGTGTCTTTTATATTTGTGCCTTTGCATAGGCTGTTGCTCAAGCTTGGAATAACCTCCATCACATAGAATTCCCCATTTCCATCCAAGTTCAGCTCATATGTCACCTGCTATATGAAACCCTTCCTGAACCTCACATTTGTTAGTACCTTTCCTGAAATTACTTTGTACAGCATTTACTTTGTATATCTACATATTGTTTCCACCAATAGATTGTGAGCTCTCTGAAAGCTGGGGGTGTTTTTTTTGTCTTTAAATTTCTTGTCATCTAGTTGGCACATAGTAGGAACTTAATAAATTAATGTTACAACTCTCTCCTTTTTTGATTCTCTTCCCTTTTAATCCAACAAGTATTTCTTAATGATAGCCTACGTGGAGGGCGCTTTGCTGGATGCTGGAATTCAAAGATGCTTATATTGTCCTTAAGGGGCTTATATTCCATTGGGGAGTGGAGAGAGAACAGCACATGTGAACAGATGAGCACCATGACACACATTGTGATGCACAGCACCCTTCGTAGTGTTCCCATTGCTACCTTCCTAGATCAGGACCCCAATTATTTCTTTCTTGGGCTCCTGTCTTAAATGGTTTCCCTAACTCCAACTACTGTTAACTGTATCGTTCTAAGACTACAAGAATGCAGCAAAAAAGTGCCATCTCCTAGGCACAGAAATGGACTGGGAGGTGGGATACTAGGATGAAGGCAATAGCACCTGCTTATTCAATCAAGCATTTGTTACAACTATAATGTGGCTGCCACACTATACTAGGTTCTCGGGTGACAAAGACCAAAAACCCAAGCTTTCAAAAAGCTTACGTTCTAAAAGGGGACACATACACACACACACACACACACACACACACACATTTATATGTATGTGTGTGTATATATATACACACGTAAACACATATACATACATATGCACAATACAATATATACTTCATACATACATATATACACATACATACATAAAACAGTTTGTTGGAATAGAGGTTAATGTGCTGGTGAGCATATGATTGAACAGATGACCTCTTGCTGGGCCCCATCCTGATGTGGGCAGAGCCACTCTTCCCCAGGTCCTCCTCATCTCCTCTTGGAAGTTAATTTTTCTCTAATTATGCCTTTGGCCCTGCTAATCAGAAGAAAGATTTCCCATTTAAAACTAGAAAACAGTGGAAAAGAAAAGGTACATGAGGCAATCACCTCAGAAAGTCAAATTTTCAACTCTTCAAATCTTTCCTCACTGATACGGCTCAACTCATTTTGTTTAGGATTGGTCTTTTCCGGTTTTTCTTTCCCTGCCTTTGAAAAACATAAATCATTAATAATTCTCTTTTGTATAGCCCTAAGACATGATTTTTCTAGGAAAGGCTTCATCGGTTATATATTTAAAAAGAACAAACAAAACCCTCTTTCCTGGAAACTTTACCACCTTTCCTTGGTTACTATTGCACAAGGGGACACCAACACACACACAAAGACACACACACACACACACACACACACACACACACACCAGCAATACAGTGATTAACTACTTTTTTTTCATTTCAGAAAAAGCCATAAAACAGAAAGCAAAACAAACTTCTAAGAAACTGGCATCAAGAAAGAAGCTCATTTCTGTTTCAAGAAAGAGAATGTAAGTGGGAGTGAAACAAACGGCTGGAAAGTGCATATTTACCAATATTTTTCTCAGCAGCACAAATCACTCCAATGACTTTGTTTTTGTTCCCAGTTGGTTTCAGGTCTCTGCTTTGTTCTTTCCCGCAAGTTCTCTTAATGGTAGCTACAGCACAGAGACAATCACATGTTTGGGACCCCCAGACTGCTCACACCAATCTCTGGTCCTTGCTTTGTCTCTACTATCTCTTGTTCCTCTTGTGAGACTTCTCCTCACTCATTCTGAAATAGAGGCTAAACTTTTAGTCAGTCTAATGGGTCTTCAGGGGCTTAAAGCAGACATACATTGAAGAGTTCTTTTCTACCATCAGAGACCTCCAATGTCTTGCTAAGTTCACAAAACATATGTGTACTTAAAGCACACATATAATTGGGTGTTGCTAGAAGCTGGGAGGAATAGGAAAGGCCTCATATAGAAGTTGGTACTTGAGCTCAGTCTTAAAGGAAATGAGGGGTTCTACCTTACAGATGTGAGAAGGGAACAGTATTCCAGACACAGAAGACAGACAGTGTAATATGGGTGTGGGAGATGCCATGATGTATGTAAAAGCAAATGGTCTAGTAGGGCCATAGAGAATAGGAAGAAGTTAGGAAGGCAGGGTAGGCCCAGGTTGTAAAGAACATTAAATGTCAAATAGGGGTTTTTATTTGATCATAGGGGTAAGAGTGTATTTTAGTGAGTAGAGTAATGATAAGGTCAGACTTACGCTTTAGGAAAACTATGTTGGCAACAGTGTAGAGGACTGGAGTGGGAAGAGACTTGAGGCAGGCAGAACAATTACCAGGCTACGCCCATGTGAGCAGATTGTAGAAAATCCACCGGAGATGTGCAGGTAGAAACAAGGTTTGGGATGACACTGATGTCCATTAGAGGGAGAAAAGTAAAATGAAAGGAAGTTTGTTAAGTATGAAATGGTGATCCTAGTGGTGGGGAACAGTGGTAGGGATAGGTAAACCTGGGCTAGGATGTTGGAGGGTTATAATTGAAGTGTTTGGGCATGAGACATCAGATGGCTGGGGCTGGGAAGGGTTATTTGTTCTAAGGCAGTTGAGGATCTAGTATTGATGGAATTAGAAGAATAAGAGGGGTGGGAGTTTGTAACCACTGGAAAATGAGCCAGCCCCTGATGCAGAAGTTAATTATTTTGTTTCATCTGCATAAAAGCAGTTACACAGAAACAACTATTACTTATTTTTATGAATGATATTTCTTTATCTACATGTCCTGACTTTCACACAAATTCTACTTGACAAATGTCCTTTAAAAATCTGTTATATTTAGGGCAGCTAGGTGACACAGTAAACAGAGCGCTGGCCCTGGAGTCAGAAGGACCTGAGTTTAAATCTGGCCTCAGACACTTGACACACTTACTAGCCGTGTGACCTTGGGCAAGTCACTTAACCCCAATTGCCCTGCTTTCCCCCCTCCAAAAAAAAAAAAACTCCAACAAAAAAGTCTGTAACATTTCTGAATGTGCTTCTCTTTGTCCTCTCCACATTTAAGAATCTTTGCTTATAAAACAATTTTTAAAAATAGATCTCTTGCTAGTTATTTTATAGCATTATTCATTAGGAGTCAAGCTAAACTTAACTAGTTTTCAGAGTCAAGTGTGATGCTAGTACTCATGATGATTAGATAATGAAATGATGTATATAAAGCATTTTGAAAACCTATATTGATTTCAGTTATTATTGTTAACATTTCCCCATTTGGTTCTGGGGAACCAAGCTATGAAAATCTACTGCCGACTTACTACAGTTAGTAAGCTTACTGCACTGGTGAACCATCAGTTTAAGGTTAACTTAAGCAGATTAGCCATAAGCTCTTCTGGTTCTTAAAACTGGCAATATCTTTGGACATGAAGACTGCATATCTGGGGCCAATTTATTAAGATTAGCTGTGGGAGGAAAAAACCAAAATGCTGTCAAATGCCCACTGCACTCCTCGGTCTTGAGCCTGAGATCTACTGCTTGACTCTTCTGCCACTGGACCCAAAGACTGATCAAATCGCTCCATATTTAAAGTTCTCCAAATTATGATGATCTCGTTTGGTTGGCCAATCAGAAGATTCTTAACATTTTGTGTCATGGACCCCTTTGACAATCTCTTGAAGCCTATGGACCTTTTTCAGAATATTTTTAAATATGTAAAATAAAATACATAAAATTACAAAGAAAACTGATGATACTGATATATAGCTATTAAAATATTTTTTGAAAAATCTACATAATTGTTAAAATGCTTTCTGAAAAACTCCACAGACTCTACGACTCCATGTTAAGAAACTATTCTAATGGAGTCTGAATGTAGATTGAAGCATACTATTTGCTCTCTGCTGTTTCTTCTTTCTTGTGGTTTCTCCCATTGGTTCTAATTCTTCTTTACAACATGACTAATGTGGAAATTAAAAAAAAATTAACTGTTCTAGTTAGTTCCTTCTTGACTTAATCAAAGAGATTCACATCTCATAAACGGTGACCAAGAAGGGATACCAGTCCCCTGGTAGTTTAGGTGCAAAGACAACAAAAAATTCCATCTGACATTTAACACAAGGTTTACTTAGTCATAGAAAGAGTATTCTGAGGTGCAGAAGAGTTTTCATTCATGATAAAGCACTGATTCAGTTGAGCATAGCTCACCAGTGGAATTCATGACTATGGTCACAAGCCTGAGCAAAGAGCTGTAGCCTCTTACTCTGTGAACTGAGGGTTTGTTTTTTGCATAATATTTTTAAGTGATTGGCGTTGTTTTTGAAAATTATTGATGTAGCCCTGGTTTGCCAGCCTGAGAGAGCTGCCAAGGAGAATCTGGACACTAGAAGCAAGTTTTGCCCAGAGTACATGGGATTTGGATTTTGGGAAGAATTACATGGAGAATCCATCTTGGCCAAGCCATACAGAATCACAGTGTTTGGCTTGGCTCCCTAGGTGCTTTGTCATTCCCCTTCCCCAAGCTGTGTAGGTTGCTGTTGGAGATAATTTCAGTTGGGAGCTGCAAGCGGCAACAGTGGAAACAGCTAATGGTGGAGTGGGCTGGTGAATCATACACATAAAAAATCTCTGACATTTTTCTTTCTCCTTCCCCCATTCTTGTCAGTGAAGCAACCTTCTGTTAAATGCTCAAATATCTACTTTCTGATGCCCTCCCCTTCCAGGGAGGAGCTGAGTTAATAGAGGGAGAGGAAGGGGACAACTCATCCTGTTCCCCACCAGCTATCACCCCAGGTATTCCAAACAGTTTTCCAATTGACTATTCTAACTAAATAAAATAAAACCAAAACTGGCAGCCACCAAATTATGATTAGCTAGTGGGCTTTATTTGGGATGGGGGGGCACAAATGTAGGAAGGGGTTTTGCCCTTAAAAAGATCCAAGACAGTTGGATCTACCTTAAATAAGAACTGAAGTGGGAATGGGGAAAGGAGATCCTGAGAGAAAAGTGTGTGTTGTCAACATCAACCCCTATAAAAAACCACATTAAGGGAAAATGAGCCCCAGAGATAAAAGCCCAAGATTGAGGGTAGGAGAATTTGTCATCGAAGTTACTGAGGCCTTTTGCCAGTTTAGACTAAGACCCTGCTGCTGCAGCTTGCCATCTAAGCTTTTTGATTATGACATTGCTGGGAATAGTGATGCTTTCTACCTTGCCCCTGGTGCTGGAAGGATTTCTAGCAGCATACCTAGTCTGTCAAATGAGACTATATATGTATTATTATTATTATACTTAGGGCTTTTTTGTAATGTATTTGGGCATGTTATAGGTGGGATCCAGCCCAAGATTCTTTTATAGTTGAGATGCCTTTGTTTATATTCGAGAACATTGGGAACTCATTGTTATTGCTACACATGCTCCATGACTGACATTCGTTGTTACAAGTCTGTGACATGCTGATGCTTTACTTAAATTTAAACAGCATAGCTTTCTGAAATCCAAACAGTTTAGGCAGCTGTTTGTCATAGCCTACACTGCCTTTTTTTAGTTAAAAAAAAATTAGGATCCTGTCCATGCAGAAGAATATACACTGTTTTAATTGGAAACCATCTGTGATTTCAATTTGAACATTATCAGAGATGTACTTGATCTGGACAAAACTAAAAACATGCAATTTTATTTTGAAGATTACCACCCCCTCCCCAATACTTTGGGAAAGAAAATTGTAAGCCACACAATATGTTGGTTTGATTTTCTAAAACATTTTATTTAAAAGGGATCAGATGGATATTTTGTGAAACCAACCAAGCATTAATAAAAACTCAGAAAACAAATTTCTGTTTGCTTTAATAAATAACAAAATGCCATTTAATTTTATTTAACCTGTATATAACACAATGCACATTTAAAAACAATCTATTGTGTTGCTGGACATCTAAAAACAATCTCTTCTATTTTATTAGAATGGAAAGGAAAATTGGGCAATGTAATGATAAAGAAAATGTATCGATATTATGCATATGAATAAACCGACCTTCCTAAATAACAAAGCTATGGATTCTCCTTTTTCATTTTGCTCATCCTCATGTAGAATTTGGCTCTGAGTGCTGAGTAGCAGCTTTAACTGATGTGTAGACATTTTACAGGGCCTGCAACAACATTCCAGAGTACGTCTAACAAATGTAAACCTTTCAGAAACATCAGTGTTGCTTGTCTGGTATTCTCTGATATGATTCCGTTAGCCATTTTTATTTTATCCCAGCTAACTGGTTCAGGCTGCTTCGTTGTTCTATACTAATTTATCACTTCAGTTGGATGTAGGACAGTATATAGAGAAAGTTGGGAAAATACTTCATTGGGATTGACCTGCTCTAAGCTCAGTTTTGACTGAAGCTTGAGTAAATCAAATTTTCTTTTCAAGTTTAAGTTAAACTATTGTTTTATATCATTGACCTCTTTACCAGTTTGTGGCTGTAACATTTAATCTAACTACTAATATTTTTGAAAATGAGATTATTTCTTGTTAAAGAATAAACAGATGTTCGTTGTTGACGCTCTTTCCAGCATGGTGTTCAAATTGCTGTTATATATTACGTCACTAAGAAACCTGAGAATGGCTCACTGTTTGTTTCAGTGCCAGATCAATTCTGTATTTTTTTTCTCAAGTTAGTTCAATCATTGGATGAAAATGAATCTGCCAGGCACTTGGTATCTTTTCCTCATGCCCTTGACTAAAGTAGTTAGACTGAAGATTTCAGCAGCTCTTACTTCTCTGAGAACTATAATCCTGAGGTTCTGTATGTGCTTAATAAAATAAAAAAGGATGTAACATTTGCTTTTGAATCTCTTTCAGGTATGTGTGCAAAATGCATGAGAAGAAAGCAAATTCTTCAACGTGGAGTTGTTTACATCGTAACGTGTCTTGAATGATTATTTTTGGATGATGAGTACAGATTCTTCCCCAAATGTGTCTGAAATGGCTAATGTTCTTTAAACCTGCAAGAAAGTGATAATATGAGAAAGGATTAAACAGTAAGCAGCTGAATAATAAGTATATTAATAGACTGCTTAATAGAACATTCACCATCTTTGTGACTTTCCAGACCATAATTCCTTTTCCGTGCTACTATTGAACTACCTATGGTGTTTCCTCCATTAGAATGTAAGCTCTACGAGGGTAGGTACTGTCTAACTTTCACATTTGTATCTCCAATGTTTAGGATACTATTTGACCCATAGTAAGATATAAGATTTGCATTTGCTTATTAATTTTAAATCATTAATATTTTTGTATCAAGTATATTTTCAACATTATATATGCACCGTATGACAGCAGAAAGCATCTCTTTCTCTCTCAAGATTTCTTCCCAAACTATGTGCTTATTGAATAGCTCTTTCCTCAAATTCCTCAGCAAGGAAAGAAGCGGGAAATGGTTTGAAAGTCGCCATTTTTATTAAACTCTTTCAGCCTAAAGAGAATGACAAAAGCAACCAATTTTCATCTGGCATACTTGGTTCATATTTTAAAGAGAGATTGGCAGGTTCATGTTTGTGTGGGCATTTTATTCAAAAAGAAGGAGTAATAAATCATAAAGAATCTTCTGGGGAGAGCTTTTTTTTTTTTAAAAGGAAAGGTGATGTATGTAAGAAAGAAAAGCTAGAAAACTATTTTGAATTACCCACTTGATCATATTAATGAAAAAGATAGTGGATTTTAAACTTACTGAAGCTGTTCTCCAGGCATGGATCCTGTGCAGCAGAGTTCCTTCTGGATGAGACGCAGTAAGAACTGTGCCCGAATAATAAGGTTATTAATCCAGGAAAAAAAATACCAATCATAAAAGACATTGAGAATCTATATGAGTGAGGAAATTTCTAGTTCCAGAGTCTTAATTATTTAAATGGTATGCTAGATTTAATGATTTTGATCACCAGTTAGAAACTCATCTTCCTCAGATACATTTTTTTCTTTAAAATCTTTGATAACTGGTATTTCCAAAGTACAAGATTACCCCTCAGTAAGTTTTATAAACAACTGACAAAATACCCTTGAAAATATTTTTAGTCTAGATATAACACCAACTGTGATACTATTTTGACCTAGATAATATTTTAAGATACAATCAGTCCAATAATAGAAAAATTAGCTCAAGGTAGAAAAATAAATGAAATCAAAGACATTTAAATATATCAGAATCAAGACCTGCCAAGTGGGGGAAAGGCGAGAACTATAAAGATTTACTGTTAAGATAAATAAGGCACATTCAGGCATTTTATTTAGAAACAGTCATGAGAGCATCTCTAAAGATATTCTGTCTGTTTAATACATTTACCTTGTATTCCTTGGATCTACTGTGAACACCATGCAGTTCAGCCTGCTATAAATGACATTATTAAACTGAATATTCAGTTGAAAGAATGGAAGAATTTCCCTCATCTATGTTATCTCATATTTGTACATTAGCATCTCTTTTGATATTAAAGAGAGTTGCTTCAGAAATCCAGATGTTGTCAGTAATCAGATATTACACAAAAATAAAATGTTTTCTTTTGCTGGATTGTAATTGAAATAGTCCCTTCTGCTTCTCCCTCTCTGCTACTCCTCCTCTACCTCAAACATTCGATTACCACTACACAATTATTACCCAGAATTTATGGGGTGACATAAGTCCCAAAGTGAGTGCTGACAATGCTAGTTTCAAAGGATTCAGGACTTCCAATCCTTCTCCCTTTGGGATCTTGCAGTGGTTACCATGACTAGTAGGAAAAAAAAAAGCTGGAAAAGGTAATGGCAGCAAAAAGATGATCTACTAAGCAATGGGATATAGAAATGGGTGTTTTCTCAAAGGCTGATTTTTGCCATCCCAAACATTTGTTCTATCAGCATCTGGGTTTTATAGCCAGCTCAGAATCAACGCCCTCAAGGAACAAGAGCAGATCTCTGGGAGTGACTTTCCCAACCCAGACCTACAGTAGCTGGGACCGGGATTCACCTGGCAGCATCACCTCATTGGGACAGGAACTTGGTGAGACTGGCATTATAAAGGAACCTAGCTAAGTCTGAGTTCACTCTACTCAGATCAGATGGTAGGATGGGGAGAGTGTGCCTCAGAGGGGCTGTGGGGAAAATGTTTTGTCCTTTTGCTCTTGTTACATCTTCAAAGTAAATATCCCTTTGTAAAAGCTAGGAGAAAGAGCCAGTAGGCTCAGATGATGGCATTGAAAAAGAGACACTTCAGAGTACATTACAACTCTGAGAGGAAGATGAAGCCAGCCTTGCTTAGGGAGAGTGAGGCCAGTGTATTCTTGTCTCAGAAGAATGCAAACAAACCTAGTTAGTAAAACAAGCAACTATTAAGCATTTGCTATCTGTGCTAACCGCTACTGACATTGTCTGGGCTATAGAGGTGAGAGTGCAAAGAGAAATGAGCAGAATTTAGAGAGAATAAAAATGCTGTCTTGAATTCTGTCCCTCCTATTACCAGGTAACTGCAATCTAAGACATGGCTTTAGGGGAAGGACGTTCACCACGGAAGCATTCATATTCAGCTCTAGTAGTCACACAAAAGACTTGCATGCATATTTGTATTTAGTGGTTTTTCATTCAAAAGTGTGTTTTGTTTTCCGCCTTAAAACCAAAACAACTTCTTTCTCATGATTCATTCTATTGGTTATGATTCTTCTTTACAACTTGACTATTGTATAAATAAGTTTAATGTAAAGGTATGTGTAGAACCAGATTACACGAGGTCTTGGGGGAGAGGGGGAAGGAGGGAGGTGGAGAAAATTTGGAATCCAAAAACTTATGGAACTGACTGTTGTAAACTAAAACTAAAAATAAATAAAAAAAACAAAACAAAATAAATCTTTCTTCTCTGTATGTGTTTATATTTTCAAGCATGGAGCAAGTCTATGTTGTGAATTACATTTTTTTTGTGAACTACATTTTAAGAGGTTCCTTGGTTAGACACAATATTCAAAGATAGCTAGAAAATTGCCCTGACATGTATCTGAACCCTTTATTTAACTAGAGTCTCCAACAAAAGGAATATGTATGCATACTTCCATCCTTATGAGGGTTTTCACCATAGTCCATTGAAAACCTTCAGTTCCTTAGCTGGGAATTGCCATGAGTTTTTCTGGTCAAAAACAATTCATCACTTGTTGGCCAATTTTTTGGTGATGAGACTTGATTCCATGCCTGGGGTCACATTTAAAACCTTTCTGTTTTAAAAAGGTTTCTAGTGCCAGCATAAACCCTAAGAATACAGACCATCTTCATAACACAATGAATCCATTCAAACAGGACCTAAGTGGAAGAATCTACATAATGATGGCTGATGCATAATCCTTTATAGCTTTAAAAACACATCACCACAACCCAAGAAATCATAAAAAGTAGAGTATAAGTGAGAGGCAAATATAATATTATGAATATTCATTGGAAAAGAGAGATCAGGAAGTAATCCTTGAAGGATTTCAGCAGCAGAGAAGCAGCTGGGTTTGAGCATGGTATCCCAAATACAGACAATAAAACGACCAATTTTCTTGGGATGAAGGAATGAAAGTGAGAAAGTGAGATAAATATTCTGTGGACTGAGGACACTACAGAGAAAGTGGTTGTTACATCTTAAAGATGCTATGGCTCTAACAACAAGCCAATGCCAGATCATAGACCGCCTTAAATGCCAAGCTAAGGATTATAGGATTTAAAGATGGAAGAGATCTTAAAGCTCATCTAAAGAGTAAAGGACAAGAGTAAAAAAATCCCCTTCTCTTTTTTTTTTTTTTTGCCTGCATTGGAATAATGTCTGACAGCCTGGTATATAATAAACTCCTCTCTTTCCTGCCTGGACAACTATTCTGTAGACACAGTTTCACCTCCTTCTGAGTTCCTAAACAATAGCTGACAAAGATTGGGAGAGAAACATGGCTGTTCCTGGTAAATGATTATGCTTCATGTAGACAATGGGGTCTCTAATCTTCAAGTGTAATGTGTTCAAAACTTGGGAAAAATTTGAAGTTTTAGGACATTCTTCACTAAGTGAATCCTAACATCAGGATAATGTGTACCAACCAAACCATATCATCCTTCCACTCAAAATACTTCAGTAACTCTTTACCGCTTACTGAATAAAGTTCAAACCCTTCTGTTTGGTCTTCTATCCACCCTGTCTTTCCAGCCCCATTTTCTTATTATACCACTCAATAAACTACTCTGTGCTGTGTCTTTTGCTTCTATTCATGCTCTTCCCTTAACGTGGAATGTCCTCCATACTCTCTCTTTGCCTGCTACATTTTTATCTATCCTTTACAGCCCAACTTAAATGTTAGCCCCTTTACGAAACTTCTCCCCGCCCCCATTCCCCAGCCCCAATCCCTGTCATGACTGACCTCTTCACCCTGGACTTTACACAGGAGTTTGCCTTGAAACTTTAATGCTTGCCCCACATTCCTGAGTGTGGTTGTGGCCAATGAGTTTTTAAGTTCCACGAAATCAAGACCTGTCTTATGGAAGCTGGATCTCTATTCCAGTCCCCTGCACAGCACTTTCCACACTTCCTTCCCTCAAGGAGCTAAATATACATAGGATGTTCCCTAGAGTCATAGCGCAAGTTTAAGCTACTGAGGAGTAAGACTGCACTAAGACTTTTGGGACAACTTATGTAGTTGATGAGAAGACTTCCTTTGTTGACTCCGATTGCAGCCCTGTTGTAATTGGAGAGCTTATTAGACCATATACTATAGGATTAAAGATGTAAAGCTAGAATAGAAGATACCTTAAAAGTGATCTAGCCCAATCCCCTTATTCTACAGATAAGAAAATTGCGGGGGTGGGGGGCAGAGAATAACTTGCCCAAGATAATTCAAGTAATAAATCACAAATAGGAATTAAACTCAGGCTCTCTACTCCAATGCTTTCCAGTCAGTGCCCGTGCTGTTTTCCATGTTAATGTAGCTTTCAGAATTTGCTACAGCCCAATAAGTTAATCACCCTAGCAGGGGTGGGGAACCTGTGGCTTCAAGTGGCCTTCTAGGTCCTTGGGTGTGGCCTTTTGACTGAGTCCAAGTTTTATAGAACAAACCCTTCTGTGAAGTTTGGATTCAGTCAAAGGACTGTACTTGAGGACCTAGAGGGCCACATGTGGCCTTGAGGCTGCAGGTTCCCCACACCTGTGCCATTCTCTCATAAACCTCTGTGAATAGGCTGGCTCTGTAAGAGGACCTGTACTTGCTGCCTTTCTATCTTGGTTAGTAACCCCTGGGACGTGACCTCTGATCGCACAGCTTTTAAGAACCGCTGTAACATAATGAAGCTTTAGAATGGAGGCAGCTGGGTGGTACCGTGGATAGAGAAATGGTTCTTGAGTCAGGAGGACTTGGGTTCAGATTTGCTCACAGACACTTGACACTTACTAGCTGTGTGACCCTGGGCAAGTCTCTTAACCTAGATTGCCTTGTAAACAAACGAACAAAAGCTTTAGAATGTAGTTTAGTGGAGCTCAGTATGCAGCAGGTACTTAATAAATATTTGCTGAATTGAATTATATTTTAATGTGAATTAAATGGGTGAATACCCTACCTTTTCATGCTAATTTGCAGTCTGTTCAAAACCACTCAATTGGATTTTCAGAAGCTTGGTTTAGAGGAGGTTAGATTTCAAAAGTTTCTTTTTCATATTAAAAGGTCACCTCTATCAGTATGCCTTGAAGCATTACGAGCAGAATAATTTCTTTCTCCTGACAAAAGACTACACATTTTATCTGTGCAGAAGAGGAAATTGGGAGTCTGCCTGAGGCTTGAACTACAGTACCCAGCTATATAGGGGCTAATAAAATTCTTAGTATGGTTAAAAACACAGGTAGGACTTACCAATAAGGCAGTGGCATCTGCTACCATCAACATGTAAAACACATTGTTCCAGCCAGAGGGGGAGATAAGTCCAGCTAAGAGAGGACCTAAGGCAGCACCTGAAAGTCATGAACATGGAAAAAAAAATTAATGATAGTTACTTTTTTCCCTTTATTTTCTCTTTTTAAAATTTAATTTTTTATTTTTAATAAATTTATTTTTTGTTTTTAGTTTACAAAACTCAGTTCCACAAGTTTTGGGTTCCAAATTTTTTCCCCCTCTCTCTCCTCCCTCTCCTCCCCAAGATGGCATGTAATTCAATGCAGGTTCTACAGAGACCTTCACACTGAACTTATTTACATAATAGTCCAGTTCTAAAGAAGAATTATAGGCAATGGAATGAATCATGAGAAAGAAGAAACAAAATGATAGTTATTTTTAAAGTCTAATATAAATGCTCTTTACTCACTATTAACAGTATAGAAATTACAAATTCTGTGGTAGCAGAAAGAAGAAATGATACTAGACTAATATTTCCCAGTATCAGGAAACCATATGGCACTTTTATGATTCACTGAGAAGACATTAAGTTCTCATTTACGATCAGAGAAAAACTTGGCCTCAATCTAAACAAAACATGACTAATACATTTTATAACATAATAAACAATGGATTATTGTGAATGGACTTGTTGCTACTACAGAATGTTTCAAGGTTAACTTTTCCTTTTTTGGCCTATTGGTTGCCATGAATAGATATAAATGACCTTTCATGACTAAAGAATGATTATTTAAGATGCTGGGGTAAAGGGGTCAATGTGGTTTTCCTATGAAATTATTTTTCATACTTTTGGCTGCAGGATTGTGACATAACTTTAAGTAGAATATAAAGAGGACAACAGTTTCTTGTGAAAAGAGTCCTGCATCTGCAGACGGGGACCTCAGTTTCAATTCCATTTCTGATTCTGGGCAAGTCATTTAATCTCTCAGGTCTCTAGTTTCCTCACTTGTAAAATGAAAGGGTTGGATCTATGATGATGGAAATTGGCTATACTTAGTTATCAATGTTAATTCATGCCCCTTACTTTTAGGTACTACATAAACTCAACAGGCAATACTCCAAGGGTTCCTGCTGCAAGTAGGCTTCATGACCTGTGTTCTGAATAGAACACTCTTGACACTCTTGTGCTCTATTTTACTAGGTTAAGAATTGTGTTTTTTGTATGCTATGTATGCCAGCTGGCCTTCATAAGATGAATGTGTTAGGGAGCTAGGAGGTTACTAACAAATGAAGCCAAGAATATTCTTAGCCAATTAAATTCTTATTCATTACTAATACTACCAAAATAAGCTACAAAGTTACTTGTATAGACAGATATGTTAAATATCACCAAGACTTAGTGATTTACTTGTCCTAAGGACTTCTCCCCAAAGACACCAAGAAAATACCCTTTAGGAATATTATCTTCTTTTTCAGAGTAGGAAAATCACTAAAATATATCACTATTTAAAATTAGGAATCAGCGTTTACATCAACAATCAATTCATCACTCCTTTGTCAACAGCAGCCAAGTAAATTGTTTCATGATCTTTGAACAACTATTATATTGTGTCATCTATGTTAAAAGCTGCTATCACCTTCTGAGAATGGAAAGTAAAAATTTAGCCTAGTTCTTATCAGGAAAAAAATCATTTTTTGAATCCAAAAAATAAATAATTCATGTTTATTACCTATGTAGATTGCTACTGTGCCTACTTAGGATGGTGATTGGTGCCAGAGGAATGAATGTGGATAATGCGCTCTATCCATAAAAGAGCAAATTGCAGAGAAAAGCAGAAATAAAACCATAATAGAACAATGAGAAAAAAAAAATACCACAATAGCCATAGACTGCATTTTTCAAGAATTTTTCTACCAATAGAAATTCCATAGCACTATCTCCTATTTGTGAGATTTTTACTTTTTATTATTTCTATTGTTCTTACACATAATGCTACTGTTTTCATAAAATCAAGACAACTTACCTTTAGCTTTTGCCTTGTTCCCATTTCACAGCTGGAGAAAAGGAGGTTCATTGGAGCCTAACTTTTGTTTCTAAGATTTGAAACTCTGTCTCCTGACTCCAAAATTGATGTTTTTTTTCTATTATACCATGACTATGAAGCTATCCTATCAATTTCCTCTATTTTTTTGTATAATTCATAATCCTGTAGTCAGATGTCCATATTATGCTTTCCCCATCAGACTACAGAGATCCTAACTATATCAAGGTCCTTGCCTGTGGCCAAGCATTCTAATTTACCCATTTTATAGAAGCATTTATGGATTCTGACTGGATGAACTATTATTTAGCATTAGCAAATAGGTACCATTTTAGTTTAGGTGAGTTTCTGACAGGAAGTGTCCCTTTCCTCAAAAGATCCCCATTAATATTTTTAAATTTGAAATGCTTATAGGAACATATATCTACAAAATAATAGATGAACACTAATTCTTTGAAATAGTGATGTTTTATTTAGCAGTATACAAAAAAGACTAAACATTTCTTGGGCCTGATAACTTTAGTGAGTCTTTTCCAGAAGAAAAAGACTTAACTTTTTTTGATATCTGCAACTAGTCACAAGTGGAATTGAGTTGAGAGAATGTGGCTGGTTCAATGCTAATCCATTATTACCGGAAAAATCACATGTTGTATTGATGGCTGTTCAATTAAAAAGACTTGTCACAACTTGAGTAATAAGTATATTTGTTTAACTCACTTTTAAAAATATTGAACTGCAAATGGAACAAAAGACCCTCCTTTTTCTCTTCCCTCCCTTCCCTGTTTCTCCTATCCTGCAAAAAAAAATCCACAAACTCCAAGAAAACAAAAAAGGACATCAACTAGAACCATCAAACAAAAATGATAAAATATAGTTCAGAAATCCATGTTTATATATGAAAGGATAGTAGATAATTTTTCAATAATGTCCACTAGGCCCTCCTTTCTCCAGCTTTACTTAGCTCTCATTATCTTTGAATTATCTCATAAAACAGATATCCCACAGAGCCATTATTAGTTACTTAAGTTTGCATTTCTAAAAAGACAACTTACCTACAGAACCAGTTCCATCAATGATAGCAGTCACAGTGGAGAGGGCTTTGGAATTCCCCTTCAAACTTTTATGGGTACCCTAGAGTAGAGGGGGGAAAGTGATCTATCGTACAAGTCACCACAAAGTGTGAAGTGAGAAACAAACCAACACTCTCAAAACTTACTCCTGCCTAAAATTTCTCAAAGCCTAGATCTCCACTTAGAAGTTATCATACTCCCCCTCCTATCAGAGTTGTTTATGTTTATGTTCTGTTTTCCCTATTAAATGGCAAACTCTTTTAGATCAAGGCCCATGTTGTCTCTAGTTTTGTATCCCTAGCACAATACCTCAGACACAGCAGATGCTTAATAAATTTCTATTGCATTGAACTGTACATGTGAATAATTTTACAAAAGATAATACTGCATATAGATATTTTCATATTTTATTCATTCGACAGCAAAGGAAAAGTTCAAGCTTTTTGCTGTTATAGATATTGAAAAAATCAGTTTGTTCTTTTAAATGGAATTCTTAAAATTCTTCCATTGTTAGGAGGAAACAAATTGAGTTCTAAGGAAAGAAATATAGTATCCCAAATATAGGGCAACTATGGAACTTTTGATAGCTGGGTTTAAATATGCTGAAAGCCAAATTTCATTAAGATTTCATATCCATTAAATGAAATGAAGTCAGCTTTATTAGTGACGTATGTAATATGTCTGCAGATTGTAAAAAAAAAATACTGGTTGCTGAATGCTAAAAAAGGTGTTGTCTTCTGATTAAGCAATGACTAAAAGGATATTGTTATGAAACCCAGAGCTGGTTCACTTTCCAATATTAGGAAGCATTAAATGATAACCAGTGAAGAAAGATAACTACCTGAGAAATCCAAAATTCCAGACTTTATAGATCCCTTAGGAGAAGAGTAAGGTGAAATGAATTATTAGGTTTCCTAACTATTCCACTCTGTAGTGGAGAATTATCTTTTTTAGGGTAAAAAACCCCCAGAACTTTAAAGTAACTGATCGAAAGAGGTAGACCCCTTTTCTCTGGAAGATATTCCTTTTAGACAATTTCCCTCTGATACTCAGATGAATTCCCTAAACCCAGTAAAATTCTATCCTTTTACTAATTTGGACTGTGAATTGCTTTAGATTTATTAGAGCCTTTTACTAGGGTTCTACTTCTTGCAAATGGGTCCTTTAATTCTTATTTTTCTATTCTGTTTTCTAGTTCATTCCATCCTATGGTTGTTTTTCTCTCTTAGCATTCCTTTTACTATTTATTTTTTATTCCTCTCTGCCCATTTTTTCTTATGATTTTCTACCAATATTCCTTTTCCCTACCTCTCATCTTTCCTTCCTCCTTTCTTGTTCCCTTGAATCGCTCTGTCTTCCTTTCCTCTACCTTCTCCTTTTCTTTCCTTCCTTTTCTACTTTCTTTAGAGCCAGACAAATTAGGAAGGATGAAGGAAGAACTTGGATAGCTAATTGTTGGGTGGAAGAGTGAATATGCAAAGGCTAGAGGATGAAATTATCACTGGCTGAAGAAATGGTGAGGTCATTTGTCATGGGCTGAGGGAGGGGTAAAGGAAGCAATTTCCGGTCCCTTGGCATGACCCAAAGATGTACAAGCCAACAGAAAATGAGAGCAAGTGATTCTTATAGAAGTTATAGTAATGAAACAGACTGGGACAAATACACTTTCAGGATGAAATCTCCCAACAGACCTGTAGTCCATCACCTTCAAAGACAGATATTCAAGTAGAATACAGACTTTGTATAATATGGGACAGAAATATTAAAACAAATAAAAGTAAATGAGCTATTCTTATAAAACCCAACAACTATTTATTGCCCTGTCATCCTGCCTTTTAAAAATCTATGTGGGTATCTTGTTAGGACTGATAGCCCTCTGTGAAGGTAGACAGTGATGTGAAGAAGAGAATAGCATTTGTACAACTGCTTGCAATTATTAATTAAAAGAGTAGGAAGACACTTTCTAGATATTGGTGGTTTATTGTTTGGTATGGCAGTGTGAGATCTGGTCCTTGAGTGGGTTTATGACTAAGCATGGAGAAATTATTGAGTGAAGGAAGAACAGGAAGGGAGGGGATAAGGAGGGAAAATAGAGACTGAGCATGGGATGTGGATCACTTATTAAGTCCATACAGAGCAAGTGTTGACTATAAGTGAGGGTGAGGGAGGATGGATGCCTGAGTGAAGGCTCTTACAGACAATTCTACGTTCAGTGAGTGAATGAATTTTACGATATATGGGCATGGGGAGCAGGTTCTAAGGTGAAGTAGAAGCAGTCATCCCTTGTCTATCCAGCAGCCTAGTGACAATGACTAGATCCATATCAGCATTCCAGAACTTCAAGCCTGGAAGGTATAGATATCTAACTGGCAGAGTCGTAGGCCATAAGTAGTCTCTGCACGGGAAAAATAAATATTCAGGGAGAAGCCAACATAGCCAGAATCTAGTTGTGATCGTAATTAGATACAAATTACTTATGAAGATGGAGTCAAAAATAATCAGAACTATTACAAAAAAAAAATTGTCAGTCACCTGAAAGGGTCTGACTAGGGCTGTGAGAAGAAGCCTGGAGGAAATGACTTAAAGAAGATCCAGACATTGGTGGGTAAAATCCCTGTGTGGGTCATGTTGCCTAATTTCCTCACATCTAGCTCATTATCATTTTTGAGAGAGCAAGACAGAGAATCTGGTTCTTTTAAGGCTGGTGTTCAGAATGAACCCAAATATGTCTGCATCAAATCACCTCTGGATGCTTTCATCAGACTTAAATTGGATTGAGCAGTGCCTATAATGGAGAAGGACATTAAAATGGTGAGAAATCACTAGGCACTTTACAGGGAATCCAAAGATATATTCAGGTATCTGCATGGAATTTGAGCCAGCTGTGGCAATGTTGAGTCAAATTAGGATGTCTGAATGAGATCAGGCATTTGCAAGCTATTTTAGTCTGGAAGGGAAAGGTTCTGATTAAAATATTTAAGTGAGGGTGGGGCAATAAACGTCCTGTGACTGCCTCACAAGACATCCTCCCCTGACAATTAAAGTCTGATACATACGCTCATCCAGTTGGATAACAGATTACAATATTATTGGAGGAAAGCACATGACCCAAAGAGCTTGGAGTGGGGGTGGGGGAGAGTCAGGTCCCTGGACAGGCAGCCTAATCTAGAGCCAGTACAGCTAAGGGCCCCCTGGCATGAGCAGGTACCGCAGTATCAATGCTATAAGATGCAGATACTGGTCATTACTGATGTGGAGTCCGTGTCCTATTATTTCATTTGTGCTTTGGAGGCTGGGCTCTGGATGGGAAGCAGCAGCAGTGCAAGTGGCTAACTCCATCAGTCAGTCAAATTAGCAAGTTTTAAGAGTGTAAAGATAGTGGGGGCAGGTTAAGAAGGGCTTTGAATGTCCAACTGGATTTTATATTTGATCCTGGAAATGATAAGGAGCCATTTCAGCTACTTAGGTTTGCTCAATTACGTTTTTCCTCTGGTGCGCCAGGACAGTACCAATATCACAAATTCAGAGTTATCAGAGGAAAGAAACTGTCAGTACTTAGGTGAGGTAAAGTACTTCTGCAACTTAACCGTCCTTTGTGGAGATGGGGAATTGGGAAGGGGGGACATGGGGTACCTTTGCATATACCTGGGTTGAGATGGGTCACCAAGGAACCTTCGGAAATGAGATGACTATGCCCTGACAGAGGTGGATTGACAGTTTTTTACTGACATGGTCTTGATTGTCTAGTGGTTTCCACAAGGGAAATGAGGGTTCTTGAGAGAAGCCAAAGAACCTAGAGTCTGGATGTGGGTATGATCAAAGACAAGTAGAGAAGTACCTGAGAGTCTGTATGAGTGGATTTTTGTCATATCCAATCTTATTGTCTTTTAGGTAATCCTTCCCAGCAAGATATCTCTCTATAATAAGACAACATGAAGAGGATTCTAGCCTATGCTTGGGGAGTACCTGTTCTATGGATGGTGAACATCAGTTTCAAACGGTTGGCCATTCTGTCCATACAACACAAGACAGATAACGAAGTTAGTTTTGTACAAATCTGCACTCAAAAATGGGCTTAGTTTAAACATCACTTCATCAAGCCTAATCTTCCTGTTTTGGAAAATGAGAAATCATAACTTCTTTCCTCTTTCTATATTACAAAGTTCTTATGAGGACAAATGAAAAGACATTTTATAAGTTCAAGGTAACTACATTTCTTATTTAATATCCTCTTAACCATATTGTGGGGAAGAGATACAAAACTAATGTATTTTCTCAAATGCTAGAAACAATTGAGATTCAGTAATTGTCTGAGATGCACAGAAAAACTTACCAAGTCAGCAGAGACTGCAGTTGTGATCAATGCATAAGGACCATTGACAAGAGCTCCACTGATAAGAAGCATAACTGGTAAAAATCAGTGAGAACAAATTAGAAAACAGGGGAAAAAAGCCTTTTCCCAATCAAAACCTACATATTTGTAATAATTCCATTAGTTTTCCATTTTGGCCTCTAAGCTCCCATTTCAAGCATCCAGTATTCATTCTCTGCAGTGGAGGTGTATATTATGTATACAATCCAAGTAAGAGAGGGATTATCTTTTAATTATCTTTTTTATTGAAAATTATCTAATTATCTTTTATTTTTTAGGAATTATAAGGATTTATATTCGGAAGGACCAAATACAAACTATCTTCCAAACACATTCAGTTGAATTTCTTTTTAGAGATGGAGAAATAGGCTAAGTGAGGCCACATGATTTGACCAAGGTCACCAATCTAGTGTGTTTCAGAGATTCTTGGAACTCAGCTCTTCCTGACCTCAAGGCTACCTTTCTAGCCACTATACTATATTTTTTCCAGGTATTTAACCTATCTTTTCAAAATATTTAAATTCTTATCCCTCCTCATCTTGATTCTCAGATGGTAGTATCTCTGAACAGTCTAGTAATGTGAATACTTAACCCTTTGCTGCCCCCCCCATAATATATTTGTTTGGCATCTGGAGGTTTTCATAAATTTGGAGTTTATTAAAATAGGGCCATCTGTAGCAGCAACAGAAAAAAATAACATAAATTGTACGTATTATTTAATTATAGTATGTTATTCTAACTGCTATGACAACCTAGTGGTAGAAAAACCTATGGGACATTATGTGAAAGGGACAAAAAAAAATTTTAATTGTAAATAAATGCTTTCCACAGGCAAGACTTCAATAATTATTTCGAGCACATTGATTTTTTTCAACTTCATTCTTGCCAGAAATTAGGCTGAGCTAATAGGACACTATATGGCCTTTTAGAAATTTGAACATTGGTCAAACAGGGTTGCTCAGGGAGAAAACATCATATGATTTGTCAGAAGACTTTAATGACTGTTCTTTAATAACAAATCATAAACATCCATTAAATTTCTCTTTTAAGAGCAGAGAAACATTTAAGAAGTGACAGAAGCATAATTTGATATTGTTGCCTGCAGAAAGTTAAAAATAACTTTCTTTTTATATAACTGGCCCAGAATGTTGAATATGAACAGTATACAGTGGAGTGGAAACTGATGACAGCAAGACTTTGATTGCAAGAAGCCTGGTTCTTGACAAAGTCACACCCTGAGGCTCTTGATAAGACTGATCATATATCAGGAGCCAAATGATGCACTAATTACAATAACTGCTACAGTTCTGAATGCCAAAAATTTGCCTTCATATACAGTATTGAGCCATAGGCTAGGAAGAAGCAAAAATAGTGTTCATACTCCTAAGCTTACCTTTTTGACTCCGAAAAAGTCAGTTTTCCCTTTAAATACAAAAGTATCTACTCCATATTTTCCCTTGGTCACCTGATACCCAGGATTTGTAACTGTTCTGAACTATGTTCTATGCACTCTGCTACCATAATCTGTTCTAATACTTTCAGATGTCCAACTCTCACAGGATGACCGAATTTGGGACATGAATTTGTGTTCATGTCCTCACGAACCTCAGCCTAAAGAGAAACAACTAGATGGTCGAAGATCATCTTCTACCTGAATTGTTTCCTTGTTTATAATTGCTGGATTTTGTGTTTTGAAAGTCTTACTCGCCCATGTGTACAACCTTCCAAACTTAAGAACAAAGCTTATGAAAAAATACATAATGTTCTCACCTATTGTGGCTTCTAGGCCCATTTTACTGACCATAGAGAACACATAGAGCTGCCAAAGTTAAAAAAAAAGTCAAAGTTATTTTTGTGGCAAAGAGATAGAATTCATAATTAGAACTGTGAGAGAAGAGATAGTATTCAATCGGTTTGCTATTTTTAAAGTGTACACAATAAAATCCTATTATGACACAGTTAATCATTATGTAGATTTGGATATATTAGTTTTCCATTCAAGAGATTTAAGTTCAATAGTGGTTCTGCCACTTCTTAGGTGGGTGACCTTGAGAAAGTATATTCAAATGGGGATAATGATGTTTATATCCTTGACTGTACCAGATTTTGGCTTAAAATATAGAAATGGTAAACTCTTGACCAAGAAGGGAATATACCTAATAAGGACCAATAAAAATATATTTGCCTGGAGACTTGAGGATACTTAAGAAGAAAATCAGCAATAAAACCCATGACTTTGGATATCTACATACAACTAGAAGACTGGACAAAGTCTTCATATAAAGAAATAACTTTTAAGAAATAGAACTATCCAAAAATGAAATGGGGTGCCTTGGGAAGTCGTGTGTCTCCTTGCTCTTTGGACGCCTTCGTGAAAATGCCAGATCACGTAGAAGAGGCTCTTGTTTAGGTTCAGATTGGACTGAGATTCTGTGATTCTGAAATGCACAAAGTATAGGAATTCACAAAAAATAGAGATCATATTGCAAAGAGGCAAATTTGATCTCTGATTTCACTTAGACTTGGTGGGATGTGATTCTGGGCTGTAACATGATTCTGGAAGGGCGTACATTATTCAAAGAAGAACAGAATAAATAAAAGAGACAATGGAATAGCGTACATTTTAAGAAGATACACTCATGTAAGGAAATCCAGGAACCTGAGGTGACAATCATGAGGGAGAACACTCGAGTAAGAATCAAAGAAGACAGAAACAGAAATTATGTTGGAATACATTGCAGACCACCTAGATAGGAGAAATTAGATAAGGAAACTGAGAAATAGATCCCAATTCTGTCACAAACACATTATTTATATATATAATGAAGGGATACCAATTATTTAGGGGTAGGGAACCTGCGGCCTCGAGGCCACACGTGGCCCTCTAGGTTCTCAAGTGCAGCCCTTTGACTGAACCCGAACTTCACAGAACAAGATAGATATTTGCTAGGGTGCTCTTTTTCTCTGAAAAAAGCAAAGCATTGTTTTGCCTTAACGATATTTTAATTTGTCAATGTATATAATACTTCAAGGTTTGCAAAACACTTTACATATTATCTCAGTTGATCCTCACAATAACCTTGTAAGGTAGGTGTTATTGTTATCTCTATTCTTCAGGTAAAAAAGCTGAGGGCTGAGAGATATCAAGTGACTTTCCTAGCTATTAAGTGTCTAACAGAGGATTCAGTCTCCTGGACTCCAAGTTCTGCCTTCTAGCCACTGCACCACCTAGTTACAAAAACAGAGGAAGAAACAAGGGGAAAAACGTTTTCAGGATAAGCCCCCGCATCAGAAATGAAACTTGGCTTTTTAAGCAAAAATGTTCTAAACTGTGACTGTGTCTGACAAGGTATGTGACGTTCTGCTTTAGAGCTGGACCTTATTCTAACCAAGTAGGAGGAATTGGATCCTAAAGAAGAAATAAGAGGGTACTTGGAATGAAGCAAACACTCCTTCTTTGAACTGGTGATAAAAGAGGTGAAAGCTAGGCCTTGTCTGAGGTAAAGGGTTCAGAGAAAGGCTAGGTAGAATCTAGTGCCCTACAATTCTACTACAGAGTTTCGCAAGAGTGAGGAGATGTTAAGAATGAAATCCTGGAGACATAAATAGAAATTATTTTAATGGAGAGGAAAAAGAAAAGGCATCTGAAGTCATAAATGTGCCTCCATAGGAAACATTGAAAAGTTTCTTTAAGACATGCATAAAATATACAAAAAAGAAGAGGGAGCAGAGAATAGATACAGAAAGACATAGTCCTTTAAGAGTAGTGTGAGAACGGGCTGAATCTGGTGATAAATTTCGAGGATACAAAAAAGCATCACTTCAAAGGGATGGGGAATCTGTGGTTTTGAGACCGTGTGTGGCTCTCTAGGTCCTCGAGGGCAACCTTTCCACTGAATCCAACTTGTGAATTTGGATTTAGTCAAAGGACCACACTTTAGAACCTATAGGGCCACATGTGGTCTCAAGGCTGTAGGCTCCCCACCTTTGACTTAAGCTATGCTGAGGAAAAAAATAAAATGAAGAAGAAATAAGTAGGATGAGACGATGATAATGGGTGACAGCAAGAAGTCAGAGAACTTCTTAATCTTTGCTTTCCTTCCATTATTTTTTCTTTCCAAGGAGAAAGATTATTGGATTGGGAAAGATACATGAAAAATAACAAAGTGAAACCAAAGATACACAAAGAGATAGTAATAACTAATTATCTTCAATGAGTTCAAGCACTAGCCCAGATGTGCCACATCCTAGGTAACTAACGTAGGTGGTAAATATGGTTGCTAAGCTACTGTTATGATCTCTATAAAATCGTGGAGAATGCAAGAGGTACTACAGATTGAAGAAGGGCAAAGGCTAGCTTTTAATAAAAGGGAAAACTGTGAAATCCATTTATTTAAAGGATTCTCTATTAAAGTCTCATTCTGATTATTTATTGTTGTATGGAGGGTATCCCTGGATTCTTGAAGGCTATGCTATCATAACACAAGTGCTGGGGGCTATCATTAAGTCAGAAAGGCTTTAAAAATGGCAGCAGTGATATACTTTATGTAGCTTGTCTGTCTAGCTAAGTTTCAAGGGCTCATCATTAGGTTTGCTACAGGATGGTGAATCTTTCAGCCACACAAACTGTCAAAAATCATCTGCTGCGTGATTTCCATCTACATGTAGGAGCTGTGGTATGTAGTGGTGGAAGGAATGCTCCCCACCCAGTCATAGAATCCTGAAGTATTAAAGAATTATTTTAAAGGCTGAATATTTACAAATGGAGTAGTGACAGTTTCAAAGAACAGGTCATGCATGCCACACAATGAAATTTTTCCTTTAAAAAATAAAACAAATCTACCAGCCTTGTATTTTCTGTACACTTCAATCAATTTAGGTGACTATTGAAATGCTGTTTCCTTTCAAATATTTTATATGAATCATGTTTGTTGGCTTATTCTCAATATATGTCCATTATTGTCATTAAGGTTTTCTAAGGATAGGAAAGTACTTAATGAATAGGAAATATAAGAACAGAATGTGTAATTCTAACGAGGATACTTCAGCATACGAAATCTCTCTTCCTAGTTGCTTAAAGCATTTTTCTATTTAACTTGAGATCTCAGAAGCTTTCTCACATTTTTGAGTATGTTACCCCTGGACATTTTCTCTGGTGTTATCTGAGAAATACATGCATTAAATATGGATTGGGTTGGTTAACTATGTGTATCTATCTATCTACCTATTTATATACATACTATATATGATTTATAAAATATCCATTAAATATGGACAGTGGTTAAATATGTCCACTTTCATATGGTTCTAGTACTTTGGGGCAATTAAAAATTAAGATTTCCTGAAATAAGGAATTCAATTTTTTTGTTTTGTTATTCTTTTTGAAGACTCCAGTTTTTTGAGGGGACTATCTTTCTATCCTCTATTTCCCAGATCAGCTTTTAAAAAAATAAGTGTGTAGCTCATGTGTTCTGAATTTGTTGTTTTTTGACCTTTTGTTAAAATTTCTTATTGTATTATTGAATGTTCCATTTCTTTAATTATTTGCTTCAAGATGTTATTGCTTTGTTAAGAACTTTCATTTACTGTTCTAAGCTATTTATTTTATTCTTTATTATTCCCTTCAGTTTTATATTGGGTCTTCTAATCAACTTCAGAATTCTTATGGCCATTCTATTCTCTTTTCTGGCATTTTGGTTGTAATTATTATTGAGTTATTGTCTACTTCAGACAAAACTTCAGAGTTTTATCCTGGCTTTCTTTTACCCCAGTTTGTCTTCATTGTACAAGGAGTCTTTTCTTGCTTGCTCATTTCTTTAATCTTTGTACTATTGCATCCCTCTATTCTGGGGCTTAGCTCCTAAACTTTTGAGAGGTGGATTCTGGATGAGTTACTTCCTAGAGGATACCCTGCCAGATTAAAATAGGCATTGAGGTGACTGGTAAAAGCCCTTGGTGAATATATACCTCCAGCCTTCTATTAGCCCCAGACTTCACCTCTCTTTGGAATTACCATTACACGGAGCCCATGATGAAGGTGGAGTAGGATTAGGTAAGGGACCAGAGCTCAGTGTGGAAAGGTAATCAGGAACCAATAGCAGTGATTTATATTGGGATGACTAGTGAAGGCTGTTGGTGGATGATCACCCAACTTGCTGTTCATTTTAGCCTTCTTCTGTCTTTGGAACCATTGGAGATACCACCACATGGAGTCCATTGCACAGGGCCTAAAGTCATGGGTGAAGGGAGACAAGAAGGAACAGAAAGACCAGAATGCGGAGATCATAGCACATAAAGAATGGATAGCTGGTAACAGTCACAAACAGGAATTCTGGTGAAAGCTTCTAGTGGAAGATAACACCACTTGTTGCTATTCCTGCCTTTCATCTGTTTCTGGAGCCATTAGGGCCACCTCCATTTCCACCAATCATTATGGTGGGGTAGGGTGGGTGGGCACAAAAAACTCATGGTGAAGAGCCAATAATATGTCTTTTTTTCTCTCCTGTTTTGGAGCTCCTTTCCTTTCTCTCTTTTTTTTTTTTGATTGTTCCTTCATTTTATTTGAAACATCTTACAGTTTTGAGGGGATGCTTGAGTAAGACACATTTTACTCTGCTATCTTGCTGAAATACCTATATTTCAACAAAATATTTGATAACACTATGTTATAGTTGTGGAAAATATGGAGACATATCAAATAGATGATAGTATAATTAGATAAGTTTATCACTCTTTGGATGAACATACCCAAAAAGTAGTGATTAATGAGTTTATATTAACTTGAAGAAAGGTCTTTAATAGAATAGCCAAGAAATCTGTCCTTGGCACCTGGGTATCCTATTAATTTCCATTTCTATTAATAATCATTTAATATCAGTTTAGTAACTTCAATAAGGGCCAGAGCTTGAAATAATCAACCAGAAGCAAAGCCTGGACCTCAACACCTTCTTTGTCCTCTTTTTATGTCAACAAGCCCAGATGGGGCTAACTTAAGCACATTATTTCCTCTGTTCATAGCCATTAAGGATGAGACCCTTAACCTGAAACACTACCTTGAATAATGGGACCTTAATATTTTATTGACACGTACTATGTTATGGCATGTTAATGGTAAATTAAACATAGAGATCCTGGGTTGTAATTTCAATGGACACTTTGTCAACTCTCTTATTTTATTTACCACCTATCCAAATAAGAAATTCCTTTTCTTACACTATGATTAAACATACATGGAGATCATAAATTTTGAGTGGCACAGACACGCTGAGTTGGGACTGTCCTGAAGTGCATTTAAGCTTTCTCATTCTTCTGTTCAGACAGTCAGAACTTACACTCTGGCTCCTTGTACATACAAGTAAGCTAGCCTTGCTAGCTTTACAGGAATAAACATTATGAATTTACATATCACCTAGCTTGTTTGCCTCCTTTAACCAAACTTTCAGGTCAACACTATTAAATGAAAATGGATGGAAATGAATTGTGTGTACTTGTCAAATTTTCAGATAACAAGGCTGATAAAGATGACTAACATGTTGGAGAACAGATTCAGGATTCAAAATGATAGAGAGGATTCATAAGATGATCTATTTCAAGCTAGAAGGCACCTTGTAGGTTATTTAGTCTAACATTTTCATTTTACAGATACAGAAATTAATGTTCAGAAGGGTTAAGTAGTCAGATAGGTAGTAGTGGCAGATTTGGGATTTGAACCCAGACCCTCAGATCACAAATCCTGTGCTCTTTCCATCATACTACAATTTAAAAAGATACACACTTTGTAACCCTTAAATTTATATATGTGTCAGTAACAGTAATGATAGGCTGAATCTAATAAGATTAAATTGAAGGGGAATAAATGTAAAGTTTATCATTTTATTTTTAAAAAAATCAACTTCACGCATAGAAGATAGGAGAGGCATAACTAACTAAAAAGCAGTTAATCTGAAAATGACCATAGGGATTTAAAAGTACAGAACTAGGAAAAATGGGTAGAAATGGCAGAGTGTTGGATTTGTTTGATGTAAGAAGAAATTTCTTTTAAAAATTAAGAATTATCTAAAAGGTAACTTCTTCAGAAGACAGTGGATGGCCCCTCATTGTAGTTTTTCTTTCAGAAGATAGATGGCAATTGATGTTGAAGAGATTCTTAGTCAGTTACAAGTCAGACTGAGCGACCACTGGAGTTCATTTCAGCTCTGAAATGTCTTATCTGTGATTATTGTAAGGAAAAGTTTTGCAAATCTTAAAAATAATATTATGAGACACTTTCCAGTTTTTTGTCTTCTCCCTTGTACTCCTATTATTAAAAATTTTCCTATACCAAAGCCTTTTAAAAAAAAGTAGGAACGTGTCAACCCATGTTCACCTTCACATTCCTTATTTCACCTCACAGAAATAGTTAACACTTATTAAACTGTTGTGTCTAGTTCTAGGTTCAAAGAGTAATATGAAGAAGCTGAAAGAACCAGAGTAGAACAACGGACATAAACTGAAGGAGAGAAAGAAAGACCTGAAGAAGGATGTAAGAATAGGAATTATTATGCTTGTGGAAAGGATGGTAGATAAGTGGTCTTAATAAACATGTCTATGTAAACAAAGACTTATTGCGAGAAATATTTGGCATGGCTATTTTCCAACTATATTAAGGAGAAAAAAAAGACATCAATTTCAGGCACAGCAGAAAGGAAATGGGAAGAAAAGAGATTTATTGGGAGAAAGAGCAACAGAAACTAGTTTAGTAGTGGAGGTTTAGGAACTTTTTTCCTTACACATTTTAAAAGCAGAGTACATCTATTTAGACCAATTTTTAGGTAGAATCGAATTTAAGAGAGGAAATGATCTAGATAACCTGTCCAAATGTTCCACTAGGATTGCTATATGGATTTAGACAGCTTTTCTTTATCATTATATTATAGCTATTTTATTCCTTTTTTAAATTGTTGCTTCCAGAGCAGTCACATCTACTGAAATTGTACTTTTTCTGCTGCAACTTAAGGTGGGAGTTAGTCAGCAGCAGGTTTAATAGTCTGAGTCAGAGCTCTCCCTTTTCCCCAACAGAGACTACATTTTGTACTTTACAGATATTCAGTTAATCACATCAAGTTTTATATTGCAGTAGCATTGAAAATAAAGGGGAATCAAATCCAGTGTTGTGCAGTGCAGTTTCAAGTTTTAGGGTTCTTGAATGCTTTGTCAGCAAAGTGCAAATTCTGGCAAGCTGAAAAGGTAACTTCAGGTCATAACTGTGTTTGACAAAGTCTCACGCTATCAGACAAGACAGAGATGTCAGCTAAAACAGAGGTGTCAAACTCCCCTTGCCAACAGCCAGTGAGGCCTGAATCAGGTTAAAATGTAATTGGGGGATGGTTAACAAAACAAATAAAAATACAATACAACATAGATTATGTTAATATGTGGCTTTCTGAGTCAATACACGGTCCACATCTGTCTCTTTCTATTTAAATTTGACACCACTGGGCAAAAAGGTAAAATAGATTTGAACTAGTTGAAGGATTGGACACAAAGATTAGTCAGTCATTAACGTGAACTTGGGGAGTTTATCTAGTGGAACGGTTTAGGAATCTAAGGCCTTGTATTCTTAATTTTTATCATCGACTGGCAAGCTTGTTAACTGGCGGGCTTGTTAATGCTTCAATGACACCAAGTTTTGAGGGCTATTTAATGCATGGATTACAGAGTCCAATTCCTACAAGATCTCATTAGGCCAGAAGGGTACCCTTTATCTAATGAGATAGCAATGAATAAGCATAAGTGTAAAATTTTACAATGGGGGTCAAAAAATCAATTCCACAAGTATGGAGGGTGGGACTTGTTGCCAGACAACAGTTCCTATGAAAAAGATCTGCGGACAGAGAGCTGAAATTAAGAAGGTGCCCATCAATTGGAAGAATGAATGAATATGTTAAGGTGTATGAATGGAATGGAATTATGGCACCACAAAAAAAAAAGACAAAAGGAATGGATTCATAGAAATCTGAGAGCACTTGAGTGAACTGATGCAGAGTCAAAGAAGCAAAATGGGGAAACAGTCCATAGAAGAATTTTAACAATACAAAAGAAAACAACTGTGAAAGACTGATGAGAAATAATGTTTCTTATATCTTGGCAGACAGATGAAAGGTGAAATAAATTCTAGACATTTTTAGTACATGCACGTCTATACATGTCATGTTTTAGTTGACAATACTTATTACAAGAGAAGGATTTTCTTTTTCTTTGGAAGGCAGAGAGCATTGCGGGGGAATGTAGGGAATAATGATAATGATAAAAAAGAAGAGAGGAGCATCAATTAAAATTAAATATTAAAAACATACATAGAAGAAAGGAGAAGGAAGAGGAATTAGATAAACAGAGAAGCATTGGAACTCTTGTGCTAAATTTAAATAATATATACATGTGTGTATCTTAAAAACCAAACTATATAATAGAAATTTATAGTGCCATATATAATATTCTTTTTCATTTTTCTTTTTCTAAAGAAATTTTAATTTAGTGATTTTATAAAATTTACCATAATAAAATGTTTCAAAAATTAAAAATAAATCAAGAGAATAAGACAAAAAAAGATAAAGATGGCTTTAGTGGATCATAATAGGTGGGATAGGACAGCTGAAAAAGTTAATGCTATCCAAAGTTGTATTAAGAGAGACATAATGTCCAGAGTGAAAGAGGTAGCAATTCTATACTCTACCCTGCTCAGGCCATATCTTGAATATTATGTTCATTTCTGGGCAACATGTTTTATGAAGAACACAGACAAATTAGAATATGTGCAGAAATGCATGACCAAGATGGTGATAGGACTGGAGAACATGCCATGGGAAGATTGATTAGAGAGGTGGGAATGCTTAGCATGGCAGAGGATTAGAATGGACATGACAGATGTATTCAGGTATTTGAAGGGCTGTCATATGGAGGAGAGACTGCATTTTTTGCTTGGCCTCTCAGAGGATAGAATTAGGAGCAATGGATGAAAGTTTCTGAGCAGATTTAGATGATGTGAAAAAAACTTTATAATTAGAACTATCTGAAAACATAATGGGCTGCTCTCTTCGTGGATGTTTAAGGCAGAAAGTGGATGACCATTTCTTAGGAATATTCTAGATGACATTTTTAGTAAGTTTGTGTGACATTCAATGGCCTCCAAGCTCCCTTTTCATTCTTTGATTTTTTTTTTGAGTATTAGGCAAACTATGTATCTGTAGTTTACTGACCAGCCCTACCTAAGTCTGGAGGGATTCGGCTCACCACCAAAAGGTTAGCCACCAATGATGACTACTTTTTGCCTCACCCAATTGTGAAATTACTAATGTGAGGAGGGCTTTTGATTTGCCTTAGTGGAGGGAATGCTTATCTGAATGAACTCATGGGTATTTCAAAATACCGAAGTATATCCATAAGCTTGGGGAGGGGGGAGTTGAGGAGACATGTGGAGGTCAGACATGGACACAAACAGGAGAGGGCAGGTGACATGGAGGGTTCTGGGGGCAGCTTGGACTGATGAAAGACAGACACATGGGGGCTGGACACGTGAGCAGGTAGGTAGAGCAGGAGAATGGTATTCTCTCTCAGTGTGGTGCTGTGGTGGCAGTGTCTCCGTGTTTTTTTTTTTTCTTTCACTTGGAGGAGTTTATTTAGAGTTTTTTTTTTTAAGTTTTTGTTTCAGTGGGGATGTGGAAGGCCACTGAGCTGAGGGGCAGAAGAGGAGAGAGGGAGAGAGAGAGAAAGAGAGAGAGAGCGCGTGTGTGTGTGTGAGAAAGAGAGAGAGAGAGAGATAGAGAGAGAAGAGAGGGAGGGAGGGAGGGAGAGAGAGAGGGAGAGGAGGAGGAGGAGCAGAGAGAGAGAGAAAGAGAGAGAAAGAAAGAGAGAGAGAGAGAAAGAGAGCGAGAGAGAGCTCACAGAATTGTACATTAAAATTAACATAGGGTTTTTTTTTTTGGAATGTGGATTTCTTTCAGAATTCTTTATGTAAAGTTGAATATGCGTAATGCAAATGTATGTAAAGTGAGAACAGTCTGTATTTGGAAATAACCTGTAAGTCTTTTTTCTTCTATGCTAAACATTAACAGTTTCTACTTACATGCTGAATGGAAGCTTTTAAGTGAAAGCCAAAGAAAAAACAACTGAAACGAACCTTCGGAGGCCTTCGGACCTCTATCTTGTTGCAATACCACATTGCTGTCCTACGTACATGGTGGCTGATATTTCTTTTATAAGCCATCTGAGGAGTTCTTGTGAGTCTATGAGATTCTACTACTTTGATTAGCAGACCATTCCAATGTGGTCTGTCCCTTTCTTTAATTTGTGTCAATATGTCCATTTCCATTTGTAATGGGAACAAACTCTAGAAAAAAAAAATCTTAGGTGGTAACTTAGCAAACTATTCAAGCATTATCTTGCATTCTTAGCCTTTAAGGTAGAATCCAGTACACCAATTTGGAAGTCTACAGCCAATTATGCTGAAATACTGAAACGGTGAAAAAAAAAAAATGATGGTGCCTCAACTACTAATGCACCACTAGTGCAGAAGCAGAGAAGGATCTCAAACTCTTACCGCTGGAGCTGCTAGCAGCAGCATTAATCCACAGGTAGAAGCCCGCTTTCCCAGCCTATCAGAGACCACACCTGCCAAGATTCCACCTGAAAAAAGAGAAAAAGAGAAGTGTGGCACACTGGTAAGAATGAGCAGCTAGGTGGCACAGTGGATAGAGCACAGGGCTTTGACTCAGGAAGACTTGAGTTCAAATGTGACCTTAGATGCTTACTAGCTGTGTGATCCTAGGCAAGTCACTTACCTCCTATTTGCCTCAGTTTCCTTGTCTTTAAAATGAGGGTTATAATAACGTCTACGTCTTAGGATTGTTGTGTAGATGAAATGAGGCAGTAATTGTAAAGCGCATAACACAGTGCCTGACGTACATTAAGTACTACATAAATGTTAGCTGTTATTATTAGCTATCATTGCAAGATTAAACAGAGTCTAAGGTCCGACCATACTTATATGTAGGTCATTCAACCTTAGCCTACCACTTAAATGATTCTCATTTGCTTTTAATCTTCTGAGATTTTTAATGATTAATGGGTATGTTGTGATAATTTATTTCGTATTAATATATTTTCAATCTTGTTCTCACTGATTACTTAATTAGCTCATGTCCCCCATTCCTGTTCATTAAATAATCACAATTTAGTTAGGAAACGGAAATTCCCATTGGTAATACTCATTTCTCCATAGCTAAATATTAAACTTGTGGAACTTCTAAAATCTATTAATAAATAGAATCAGTTAGAAAGCAAAGACATATAATCATTTACATTATTTTGGCTTAGAGTGTCACAGACTGAATCATTTCAATATGGTGAGCATAACAGTATGTGATTCTTCTTCCACTTGTCTGGAAATACAATCTCAAGTTTATTCATGATACCGAAGTACAAGTCTTACAAGTCTTGAAAGAATATTTGTCCTCAAGATAAACATTAAATTCAATTTTTTAGAAAGTATGCCAGATTAGTCTTTGTGCAACCCAGGTTTCAAGCCACTTACATAAAACTCGCATTGATAAAAAGAACGATGAACCAATGCTGTATACCTACATCAGGCAGAGTTGCCATGAGAGCTTTAGAGAGGGAGAGACATACTTTTGATTCCTACTTCAAGAGAGGACACACATGGTTCCAGGCCCTCTTCAGGGAGAGACCCATGAAGCGAAGAACCTATAGGGGAAAACAGCTTCTCAACATTTCCCTAATTTCTAGCTTTTTTCCCTAGAGATTTTTTGGGAATTTCCCCTTGGATAAAATACGGTCCTCTCTCTCCCTTGATTTAAGCTCTGATATCTCACTCCCAGAGGGAGAGCTCATTCACTCTGTGTATTGTCTGGCATATTCTAATCTGTATACTTTTCATGTTATCTGTTTTTATCTGCTTGGATAAATGGGTGTAATCATTACCCACTATTCATGGTGGTCTTTTGTGTACCTAGCATATGGTGGGAAGGAATCAAGCCTGAAGATAGAAGGTTGGTGTTCCCCTTTCCCCATCGGAAATATCAATCGGCAAAGTAGCTTGGACCTAAACAAAAATTCCCCTTGACTAGCAATATTTAGGTGGAGTTGTAAAGATAAATGATATTCTGGCCTAATTGGTGGTGCAGTGGATAAAGCATTGGTCCTGGAGTCAGGAAGCCTTAAGTTCAAAACTGGCCTCAGGTACTTGCTAGTTGTGAGATGTTGGGCAAGTCACTTAACCTGTCTCAGGTTCCTCAACCATAAAATGAGGATAATAATACCTATGATTCATGGTTGTTGTAAGGATAAAATGAGATAGTGTGTGTAAAAGCACTTAGCAGCACAATGCCTTGCACATAGTAGGTACTATATAAATGCTGATTTCCTTCTCACTTGCCCTCTAGTACCCTTCTCTCTTAGAGGAGAATAGAGCAGGCTATAGCCCTTTTTCCTGCTCCTTGTAGGCAAGAATAGTCTCTCCAGAGATATCTCTCTATGCCTCTCCACGAGCTGCATTTAGAAAACTCTTTGGATATACCCCTAATTTATTTGGGCAATACACATGGCCCCTACACTTGTCCTCTCTTCAGGCATTACAGGAACTAGTCTTTCCAAAGTACATTGTACTTTGCCAGTACAAGTACATTGCCAGTCTCTCCAAACTCTTCATGGAATTCTTGTTAGGTTATAAGGTTTCTTGATAACATAGCACTTGTGAAGGCTCCCATTAAACTCTTCCTATCTGAGTATTTCCACAGATTCCTCATAGATCTTCATAGACTCCTCCCTCCCCTCCCAATATTCAATCTGTCCTTGTCTAATGATTTCTAAAATAGATCTTTTTGCCTATGAACATGCTCAAGTTTTCTCCATCTTTAAAAGGCTGTCATTTTTTTCCCTCTCATCTATGCTAGTTATTGTCTTATATCTATTCTTTTTTTCAACTAAAGTTGAAAAAGCTATCCACCTCTGCTGCCTCCACTTCCCCTCCTGTCACGTTTTCCCAGACTCTGTAATCTGGTTTCATCATTCAACTGAAACTTCTGTCTACCAAGTTATCAATGATGTCTTTTTAATTGTCAAATCAAATGGCCTTTTCTTGATCCTTATGGTTTTTGATCATTCTGTAGCATTTGACTCCTAGATATTTTGACTCCTGGACTTTTACTCCTGGATATTTTATCCTCTCTGGCTTTTTGTGATATCACTTTTTCTTTGTTCTCCTTCTACCTATCTCACTGTGTCTTCTCAGCCTTTGCTAGATTTTCATTTATATTATTTCCACCAACAGTGAAAGAACCCCAAGACTCTGCCTCAGGTCCTCTCTCTTTTTTTCTCTATAATTTCTCACTTGGTGATCTCATCAGCTCCCATGGTTCAGCTCTCATTTCAACTCAGATCTGACCCATATATCCCTATTTCAATCCTAAGCTTTCTCTTAAGCTACAGTCCCAAAACACAAACTGTCTTTTGGGCATTTTGAATTAGATGTCCCATTGCTAATGCATCTTTAACATGTCTAAAATAGTACTTATCTTTTTCTCATAACCCACCCCCTTTCAAATTTCCCAGTCATTGTCATGAGTAGAGCCCTATTTCTATTCACCCATGTTCACAATGCAAGTGTCATCCTTAATTCCTTATTCTCATTGACTTCATATATCTACTGAATTGACTTCTTTTCTCAGCATCATATCTCCTACTCAGCCTCTTCTCTCAATTCCTAGAGCCTTCACTGTAGTTTAGATCCTTATAACTTCTGATCTGACTGATTACAAGAGTGTCCTAATGAGTCTCCCTCAAACCTTTCCCCACTCCAATCTTTGATCCACACAGATACTGAAGTGATTTTTCCTAAAGCAATAAACTCCATTGACTCCTTATTACTTCTAGAATGAAATATAAATTCCTATCTAGCATTCAAAGTTCTTTGCAACCTAGAAGTCCTTAAGACATTACTCCCCTGCATACACTCCATGCTCCAGCAATATAGTTGAGGTCTACTTGTTCCCCCAACACAACACTCTATGTTCCATCTAATTAATTGCCCAAGCTGTCCTCCATGCCTCTCCCCCTAAACTCTACCTCTTAGAATCATTAACTTCCTTTAAAAATCAGTGGCATGTTCCGTAGGCGGCCTTAGTTCTCCAAGCTGCTACTACCTTATCCTCTAAATTTACCTGGAACCCACTTTGTATGTGTTTTCCATATATGTATACCCATATCCAAATATATATACCTATTGGAAATTGGGACTGGGTTTGTGATTTCATTGATATAAGAAACTCCTAGGTGAGGGAATTCTTTTTATCATTGCAGGCTGCCATCTTCTCTCGAATTTCTAATCTTAATAAGTTGTATAGAATCCTTAGACATTAAGTGACTTCCCCAGGGTCATAGCTAGCATGTGTCAGTTCACAAAAATGGATGCATAATGCTTGTGTCTGATAGCAAGATCACACCCCTGTGACCCTTATCTCTAGTTGGGTAGATGGGTAAATCATGGGAGCTGAGTAGATTGGAGAATAGGGAGGTTAGGGTACTTGAGGAAATATCAACATGTATGTAGAAGTCCCATTCTATTAGGGCAGGAGTTGGGGGGTGGTGGTGGAAACAAACTGTCGATCATGTACCATTGAGAAAAGAAGGTGAATGTTCTGGGCATTGGTAGTGAAAGCCCATCAGGATTTTTAATGGTTGATCAATTGGATAGAATGAAACTCAAAGGAGAAGTTGCTGAGTGATGATGATAGAGAAAATCTGAAAGTGGCAAAGAAGAGCAAAGATTATTCCAACTACTCCCACCATGACCAGTGAGTTAGGAGCAACCAATACTGAAAGGGTGACCAGGATTGCAAGGTCAGCTCAGTGAGCCATCTCTAAGTGAGTGTGAAGCAATTAATTGAGCATGAAAGGAAGAAGTAAAAATGAAAAGAGCTTTGTTAATCCTGGAAGACTTGAATTCAAATTCACTTATACTGGCTGTGACTTCTGTGCTAGTCATTGATCTTCCCAGTAGCCCAGGCAATTCTAAGACAACAAGCTACAGAATAGTTATAGATCTGCCTTGGGAGCAGACATCCTCACCAATCATTCACTTACAAAAAAACTGATGATGATGAAGTAGCTTAAGAATGATTCTACTGTCCAAGGACAGGCAAGTAAATGATCAGAGGAATGAAACCAAAAGAGTTTATATTTTCTTGCACATATTAAGGCAGATGGATGCCCAGAGCCTAGAAAACCTGAGTTCAAATCCAGCCTCTGACACTTACTAGCTGTGTGACCCTCAGCAAGTCACTTAATCTCTGTTTGCATTGATTTGCTTAGTTGTAAAATAGGGATATTTACATTAGGTTTTTCCCAAAGTAATTGTGAGAATAAAATGAGATAATCATGAAGCACTTTGCAAACCTTAAAACATTAAACAAATGCTAGCTATTTTTATATAGTAGCTACTTAATCTTTAAGTGAATCAATGAATGATTTAATGAAGAGTACACGTAGAGGTGATATAAGAAATGGGTAGATTAAAGAAAAAAAAGAGGTGCTAGGAAGTCCATCATATTAAAATATGATTTTTCTTCATTCCTACATGGATATTTTCCATTATATAGTTACAGATGTACTCTGAAAATACTCAGGCTTAAAGGTAAGGATAAACAAGAACTTAGAGGATGGCAGAAATTGAGATGTTCTAAAGGGGAATGTCAAGGTACAGGGAAGCAATTCTTCTGGGGAAATGATTATCACTGAATTGTCAAATGACATAAAGAGAAGAAGCATTTTTTTTTTTAGATAAGACAGTATGCTGGCAATACCCAAGTTATCCACAGGTTAGGATACCTCAATCCAGAACTAAGTAGAAGAAAAAGTCTCTGAAATTATTTTCAAAAATCTTCTGGATTTTACTCCTTAAACCCTTACTTAGAATTTAATTAACTCTTATTAAGCATATACTTTTTTTTTAGCTGAGTTTTGTTTTGACAATGAAGACATATTAAAAATATTCTAATGCCCACTCCTCTTCCAAGTACATTCACGGAAAAAAATTACACAAAACCACTTGGTAATCTATAAGCAGACAATTCTCAACAAACACAGATTCTAAGTACATTTTCAGCCAATGTATAGTCATAGAGAGAGGCCTAGAGAACTGAGAGGTTAAATGAATTACTCAGTCATATAGTCACTATATGTTAGAAGTAGGGCTTAAATCCATGTCTTCCTGGCTCCTAAACCAACTCTTTCCATGACATTATATTGCCTCTCTAACATGAGATAAAGCTGAGTTGTACCAGGTTATGGAGGGCCCATAATGCCATGCAAAGAAGTGTTAACTTTATGTGGTAGGCAATTGGAGGCCACTAAATATTTTGAGCAGGAGTAATATGACCATATCTATGGAATTACAAAAATCAATCTGGCAGCAACTTGAAAATTGGATTGTTGATGCTGGATAAATCAAGTCATATGTAGTTTCTAAGAAATGGAAGAAAAATTACTATCTGAAATAAAACAATTGCGCTGGAGCAGTGATGTCAAACTCAAATAGAATTGAGTCCACTGAACTATACATAAGGATGCCTGAGGGCCATATGTTGACTTAGCTTTAAAATGTAATGCTGTGTTTTATTGTATTTTTAATTATTTTATTAAATCTTTCCCAGTTACACTTTGATCTGGTTCAGGTCACACTCAGAAGTGCCATAGGTCTCCAAGTGTTTGACATCTCTGCTTGGGGGCACTAATAATAGATTATTTTTATTCTTACCTGGAATATCACTAAAAAAAACTGGATTTGGGATCCATCTACACAGGGTGAAAAAACCAACCTATCTCTCTCCATCTATTCCCAACTGCCTTCTGTTATTCCTTCCTTTTTTACTTCCTTTTTTATTCTTTCTACTAAAACTTATTGACTAAATATTCAATGACAGCTGACATTTATATCAGTATGTAATAGAAATATGACTTCTGAGAACTGGAAGGGGTTTTTTAAATCATGTAATCCAATCTTATTTGGCAGATGAGGAAAAGGAGGTAATGAATTGCCTAAGTTCACACTACTAGTTAGTGGCAAGAAGGGGTAAGAACTTATTTCTCAACTCCCCATTGAGCGTAATGCTTTAACTAGCCAGTTTCTTCTGAAGACATATGATGACAAAATAGATTAGATCTTATATTCTGAGGTGGTAGGACACTCAAGAGTTGGTTCAGAGGTATGTTGGATGGAAACTGCTTTTAACTTTGGAGAAACTTTAACTCTTATGTATACAAATCCTCAGAAAAGACCAGGTATGAATATTAAAATATCTGCCCTAGGGGAACTTGGAATGAAATATTTTTAAAGCACAGGAAATCTTATGCCCACCTTCATTTCTCAGTTCTAAGAAATGCTACAGAAAAATCATCCCCAAGACTATTTAAGTACTTTCTGATACAATCAGATTAAGAAACTAGTTCAACAGTACAGGATCTTAAGAAAAATATTCACACCTTTCTATTAAAACCAACACACAAAGAGAGACCATAAAACGTCTGCTAGCCATCTGTCCAAACCGGGAGAAAAACCCAACAAACTTACCAATGATTCCTCCAACATCAAACAAAGTGGAGAGATCCCCAGCTTTTTTGGCATCAAAATGATCTAGTTAAGTGATAAATAGAACATTTGGTTAATGTGATGACTTTCTTCCAAAAATTGAGGGGCAAAGTTATAAGAAAGGAGTCTTCAAAAACATACAATAGTTAAGGCTATGTTTATTTTCTTGGTTTACAAGCATGGTATTGAAATTAAGACCATATTATTTATCTTGCTACCTTGACTTAATCAAGACTATATCTTTACTAAAACTACCAATTTAAGTTACAACAATTTTTTAAAATGTATGTTGTCCATAGAGGTATAAAATCAGAGTCAATTACGACAAACAACACTAACCAAGGGAATAGCTCAGTTATTAAGCTGTTCTCAGGGGCTAGTCTCATAGTCCAGAATTATTAAAGATTTAGTATTACAGAGTCACACTTAGAGGTTTTAGCAGTGCCATCTCTGCTGATTCCAGGAATCAAAAGCATCTTATTTCCAGATTGATGCTGCATCAGAATGACATGTGCCTTAAGAAAGAAAAATATTTCTACTTCCAGCAAAATGGATACTTACCTACATTTGTGATATAGAGTGGCAGCCAAAACAGAAAAGTGTAGCTGACCAGCTTGGCAAATAACAAACAAAGAGAAAACTCTATGACTCCCTGAAAAACAGAGAAAACTAATGGTATATATATATATATTTTTTTTTATCTTGCATTTTCAGCAGGTTTATGTTAATGTACTAAGTAACATTTTATTTCTTTCTTTTAATAATTTCTTCTGAGGTCAAGTGAAAGCACTTGACCTATAAATCAAAATATAATACAATCAAAACATAGCATAATCTATCCAAAGAACTGGACTGAGCAAAGGAGAATAGAATTTATTGGCATAAAGCTAGTTGCTATTTTTAAGGATCTAATTCCAATATCATTATAGAAGATGGTGAGCCTGATTTGCATTTCAAGTAACTAACTCTGAAAACTTGGCACTCAGTAAAATTTCTGTCTTTTTTTATTGAGAACCAAGTCTATTTGTTATGTGTTCAATGGCTGTTCTATATTAACCTTGAATTATTTAAACCATTAAAGTCTTCCCTGACCTCTCTACCGTATCTTGCTAACAGCTTATCACTATCGCCTTTCGCTGCCAAACTTCATAATTTTTTTCCTATACCTGATGCTTCCATATCTTCCATCCCCCTGAAATTTTGCTTTTGCTGTGACTGCTAACTAAAAATACTCTTAGATGTCATCAGAGGTCATCAGTGACCTCCCAATCACCAAATCCAACAATATTTTTTCAATTTTTTATTTATTTCTTGTACTCGTTGATCTCTAATTTTTTTTTAATACTGATGACCATTTACTCATACTGGAAACTCTGTCTTCCCTTGGCCTAAGAAACTCTTCTGATTCTCTCTGGGTCTCTCTAATTGCTCTTTGTCACCTTGTTCACTCCCTCAGTTTCAACTCTCATTTCTATGCAGATAACCACCAAATCTTTATCTCTATTTATGACTTCTTTTTTGACCTCTAGATTCATATCTCTGAATACTAATGCCGTCTCCATTTCAGTTTCATATCCAGGACCTCAAACTCAACCTGTCTTCCTTCTGACTTCACTATTTCACCAGTCACCCAGTTTTCTTTGGGGTTGTTTTTGACTCTTCTTTCTTCCTCACATCTCACATTGAATTAGTTATCAAATCCTTTTGATTATATTTGCACACCTTTCATATTCATCCTCTCTTCTTTATTTTTACTTCTACTACTCTAGTATAGGACTATATTACTTGGACTATTTCAATAACCTGACTATAGACATTCATCCTCCCCTCTCCCCCTACACCAATAGTTTTCAAGTTGCTGACAGAATGATTTTTCTAAACTTTTTTTCTAAAACTACTTTGTTATTTAATTTATTCATTTCACATTATTCCCCTTTACATGGTCTAGGTTTTAGTCTAACTGGGCCATTAGCTATTCCTCAAACTTGACTACAATCTCCTGCTTTATACACATGTACAGACTCAGCTGACATATTTGTAATGCTCGTTCTATTCATTCCTACCTTTTAAAAGCCTTATCTTCCTTTAAGGCTCAGCTCAAATGTGATCTTTCACACATCTTTTACTGACCCCAGTAGCTGAAAGTGTTTTTCATCTTTGGCTTTCTTTGAGTACTATGTTTGTATTTCTTTGTCTCATTCACTATATTGTATTCATCCGTAAATGTCCTAATATGCACAGTCAACTATAAGCTCCTGGAACAGAGTCCCTGCCCTCTCCCCATACCTAGCACCTTACTGCTAGGCTTAGTGCTTAGGCACCCAGTGCCTAGCATAAAGGAAGTATTCAATAAATATTTATGAGGAAAATAGTAATGAGACCTCTAGTTTCAATTCAGCACGAACAGAATTTTCTCTCTCAAACAGAATCTTTTATATGTTTTCCCAATCTGTGTTCATGTTCACATTTTAAATGTGTTAAATTCCCAAGGGGAAGGGTAGAATCTTTGTTAATTTTATAGAACATTTGTAGCACAAAGCAATGTCTTTACTGTCTAACTGCTGATATTGAAAAAGCATGTTAGTCTTCCATGTATCATCTTTGTCTTTGCCCTTTCTCTCATCCTATAGTTTACAGTATTGATTAGTATTTAAATTTCTTTTTGTTGGTCCCTGAAGTTTCTGTTGATCTTGTCAAATAGCTTTAACAAACAAAAAGCTAAGGCACCAGGAACTCATTCTCTGGTATCTGAGTAACTCCTCTCTTCCCTATTCGCTTCCATCCCATTCTTGGAGCTCCTCCATATGCACAAGGCAAAAAGTTACTAAGATTTAAAAAAAAAGACCCCTGCTTTGCCTCATCCTTCCACCTCATTCTGCACATGTTTCCGTTGGAATTTTCTGTATTTTGCTAATAGCAGGAACCCTGCACAAAGAATGCAGGCACATGATGAAGTGTGCCAAGGGAATCTGAGAGTATTTATTAGACTTCTATACTTCCCAAAATATGTCTACTATGGTTTCTTGTCTTAAATTTTTTTTCCTTCTTAAATTTATCCAGAGCTTCACACCTTCATACTCCTTTTATTAGTACTCTAAGATGGTGAGGAAAAATAAGCCTGACAAATATAAAATTTGAGAAATTAAAACAATTTAAAAGTTTCTTCAAGTTGTTAATTAAACTAACATTTTTATGCTCCTTTTAAAACATTAATAAAATTAAATGCCTATCTCTATATATATTTGCATACATTTGGGTTTGTCTGTATCTACCATACCATGATATTCTAAATTGGTTTTCTTTGCTCTGTATAATTCATAAGATACAACTCATTTTTAGTAGGACAATCAAACAAAACTGTTTGTCAATGTGTATTATAAAATAATATCATATAGGAGACACAAAGAATAGACTTTGACCCCTTTTAGAAACACACTTACAGGTATTTTCAAAGCACCTAGGAAACTGATTGCTGCCATCCCATTTCCTCCATCACCACGAAGCACTGTGACAAACTTTGGTGGAATTGCACCATTTTCGCCATCTGATAACAAACTCTGAATCTCTGGTTCCTGTTTAGAAATCCAATTTAAAGGAGAAAGATATTCTAGTCAATAGTTATCAAACACTGATTCTATCATTAAAGTTACTCTCAAATATCTCATTGTGGCATAGAGGTAACCTCACCTTCTTAGAGACTATTTGTGTGGCATTTAAAATTTAGAAGGTTTTAATTAGCTGGGAGGTTGAATATGAGCCTGGCAATAAATTTCATGTCCTGCTCTCCAAAAGCAGCCTACCTGAATGGTGGGGTGCTCAGCACTATCCAATTGGATGGAGCATAAATCGTATTGTTGGAAAATGTACCAACACTGATGAAGGATCTTCTGAATACTAAAGCAAACACTGGCTAAGGAAGTAGCCCTTTCTGTGCCAGAATACTTTTATAAGGCTACGCATGCGTGATATCAGAATACTTCTACAATGCTATGGATCTGTGATTTCATAGTATCTGTGATTTTCATTTCAGTGTAGATACTCTCTCCCATCATGAAGATCGTGACTTATACATGTACTTCTTTTTTGAGGCTCTTGTTCATGTCTTCCAGTAAATACTCCATTGGGGTTCTACCCAATATATTGGCAGTCTTCCTCTACTTATGTTTGCGTGCATACAAACAGGATGTACACCTCTCTTTCACTGTGACTAACCTACTTCCTTTTCTAGCCATATTATTTATTAGGTAATATCTTTTATAACACCACTTATTGAAATGCTGCATCCAATTCTCTTCTATAAGGAATCTTTCTGTTACCTTTTGGGTGACTTAAAACTTCAATTTTTTACAAACTGTGGTAGTCTATGCTTTACAGCAATATAACATTACTGGGAAGACATGGGGACTTTGTTTCAAAGAAGATATTGGCATCATTAGCTGATTTCCCAAATGCAATCTATTCATCTTCTTAAATTACAGTCTTAATTAATTTTCTGTCTACAGTATCATCCAAGATTTATGTACTTATGGAACAGATCTATGAGCTGTCCATTTCCTTGTACATCAAAGTCTAAAAAATACACTTTTTTCATTCTTGGTTTTTGCCATCTGGGTTGTCAGGCAGAATTCTTTTGCATGACTATGGATCTCACTTAGGAGTCTTTGCAGCATTATGGGACTTAATGAAATGTATATCTGTTACTTCAAAGTATGCTTGTAGGCTTTTCACTGATTATCTGGGAATAGCTCCCAAACCATACCTCATCCAAACTTCCCTATTTCAGTCAATGACATCATTATTTTTTCAGTTTCTCAGGTTTATAACCTGGGAATCATTCTCAACTCCTCACCTTCACTCAGGCCTTCAGATGGTTTCAGCACTTCCCTAATTGGTCTCCATTGCTCAAGTCTTTTCCCACTCTAGTCTATCTTCCACACTGATGCCACAGTTGGGATCCTTAAGCCCAGCTTTGATCATTATCATTCCCTTTCTAAATAAATTTGAAGGCCTCTCTATTGTCTCTCCAATTAAATACTAACTCCTTGGGTTAGCTCAATCAACTCTAGCTGCTTCCTATTTCCTCTAGGATCAAATATAAACTCCTCTGTTTAACTTTTAAAGCCCTTCCTAACCTGACTTCACTCTATCTCAGCAGCCTCATTGTTTATTGCTCCCCATCTTATACTCATGATCTGGTCAATATAACCTCTCTGTTTCTCAGATACGGCACTCCATCTACTGTCTCTGGGACTCTGCACTGACTTTCCTATGACAGGAATACACTTTCTCCTCATTTTCCCCTCACAGGATGTTCTCTTCCATCAAATCACAGGTCAAGTACAACCTTCTACAGAAAAATTTTCCTGATTCCTCCAACTGATAGGGTCCTATCTCCTTGTGTTGCACTACTTTGTACTTACTCTTTTATATTCCTGACTTATGCTTGTACTTGGTTTTTCTTTGTTTAGAATGCAAGTTCCTTGAGAATCCCATGCCTAGCACACAGTGAATGCTTAATAAATGCAATGGTTGATTGAACTCCTTAGACAGTAGTCTCATAATAGGACTCCAACTTTACTCAATAGCTTTCTTTTCTTTTTTTTTTGTTAGATCTGTGATTTCAGTGTTCTAGAGAACTCCTAGAAAGCTGTAGAGGACTTCCACTATTAGTTATTATGTAACTTATTGTTTTAGAGAGTTTTCCAGAATACTGAGAGGTTGTGGTTAGTACAGTGCCACACAGCCCATCAAACAGACTGTCCTCATAGTGCCAGGCTGCCGCTAATAATCTTATGTACTTATCTTTATGAAATATTTATTACAAATAACTAGTCTTTTAAAAACATAACTTGCGTACATTTAGTTCAATATATATTTATTGAGCCCCTGCTATGTGCAAATCATTGTGTTAGGATACAAAGATGAATAAGACATGGCCTTTGCCTTTAAGAAAAACATAAATATAATAGTTAGCAAGTATGTAAGAGGTATGAAATATTTGAACATGCTAAGGATAAACTCCTAGCTGTGGATGTCAGAGTTTTTTTAGCAGGATTATACAGCTGAACTGAATCTTCATCAGACTTTTGGCTAGAACAACTTACCTTTTAAGTGTTTATCCAAATGTATATGTGACATCACTATTAGTCTATTATTAATTTAATAAAGCAGGAATCTTAGAACAAGAATTCAAAAATTAACTATCAGTACCTTGACCAATTTTATGGTAATGAACCTCTCTGAATTTAGCTAAGCTGGTATCAATCTATTGCTAAGCCTTTACTCAAAGTCTTTCTAGCACCTGCCAGAGTTTGAAATTAAAAAATCCAAGGTCATACACACACATGCACACAGGAATGCAAATATACATATATGTGTATGGGTGTGTGCATGCGCTGCATTAAAGCATTGTAGTAGAATGTGGAAATAATATATAATACAGGGAACAGAAAAATTATGAAACAATAAAACACATCTAGATAATATGGATATCACTAGAGTACCCAGCATTTACTTTTGTCCTAAAATCCCTGAAGAGAGAGCAATATTAGCAGTCCTTGCTTAGAAACCAGAAGTCAGAATAGTGTTTTAGAACAGTACGTGAAGGTCATCATTTGTAATTTAAATACTAATTAAATGAATATAAACTAAAGTTAGTATTCATTGCAAATTTTAAAATCTTTTTTTCAGGATGTTTACTGATTTAGAATAAAAAAAAAAACCCAACCATATTAAGAGTCACACAAAGGTGTGCAAAGACCCAAAATATAGCACTATCTAGGAGATTTAACATGTTGACCTATTCTTTCTTTAAAGAAGACAGAAAACTGTGGTCTAAAGGTAAATTAGTTTTATTCCTACAGTTCCTAAAAATCCTAATAATCTCATGAGTATTACTTTAAATAGTTCATAATAAAAATTAAGAAATGTCTATCCTTAGTACCAAGTAAAGCCATAGCAGTCAAAGGGAAAACCCTTGAAATTTGACAAACTGATTAAAATGTTTAAATATTTGGTAATCAGAATCACTTTCAGAGATAAATTACCACTCTTTTCAGATCCCAGTTTCAGAATGTGCAGTAGCCATTACACTTAAATTTCCTTTACAGATGGAATATTTGCATGTATAAATACAGGCTTGTTAAGTTTATAAATCCTTTTCAAGCTTCCCACTTAAATGAAAACACAAGATGAAAACAGACTAGAGTAAGCAAAATTAAAAGCTACTAGCAAAACCAGAAGAAAACATTTTAGAATTGCAAATGTACTCTGGTCCAGAGTTGTCAAACAATGCAGCCCAAACCAATTTAAAATGTAATTGGAACATATTTAACTAAATAAAAACACAATAAACATTGATATTATATTTTAAAACGAAGTCACTATGCAGCCAGCAGGGTTCCTTATGTATGGTTTCTAATTGACTTTGACACTACTGTTTAAGATACTTGATTTTTAATCTAGCATTTAAAGAAATCTTATAGCCTTACCTGATTCCTCAACCACAAATAAACTCTTTTCTTTTTACTCTATATAGTACTTTTGTATATTGTGAGAAAATGATTTATGATATTGTTCAGGAAAAATTATTACACTTTTAAAATCAAATCCTATGTGATTAAGGATTGTCTACACCCAGAATGTCACCTGACCCTAGTAACTCTCTAGGAATGCCCGAGATGGCTACAAGGTATTTTGGGTTCTCCCAGGTCCTAGATATACCCAAAGCATTTTTGTTTTGTATCCCCACACATAGGTCTTGTTTAGGGTCCACCCAAGCTTGTATTTGGGATTTTTTTGTGTTTTGTTTTTTCCCAAATTTTACTCGATGTTTTCAGTCACTCTTATCTATCTCAATCTATCCTGCTTTCAAGTTGCCCTCTCAGCAAAATAGTTTAACTGTGTTCTTGTGGTTTTATGATTGGTGTGCAGGCACCCTAGTCTAAATCTTTTACAATGTAAACCTTCCAGAACCTGGACAAGAAGGAGGCACACCTCCTTTCCAGCTAGCTCTCTTCTACCAAACAACCTAATAAATTTCTTTCTTAAAAGTATTTCGGATTTTGGGGTTTGTTCTCACAAATAACAACATCTATTATTGGAACTTACCATATTCTGTCCTGTGTTCCTATACTTGTTTTATACTTCCTTCTCTTCCAATGTACTATCTTATAAACTTTTTGGGGACAAGAATATTCTTTCTTCAACTTGTATCTTTTCCCCAGAACATGAATTGAGTGCTTAGTGACAGGAGTATGGTGGGCACCCAATAGATATCTGTTGAATGAAAAACTTTCCTTCTGCCAAATAGATACAGTGTGACTCACTAAGAAATTGATTTTCCAGTTACGGATTTGGTACAGACTTGCTGCAGGGCAGTGAGAAAGTATTATGTGATTCTATGAAAATGACCCTCCTTTATGACTTACCAGATTTTTGCTACTTTCCTTGGTGTACAGAATTTGTTTTTGCACTCTGAATCTATTAGTACCATTCTCATAGCCTTTTGAACTCTGAAAAATAAAACAAAACATTGCATTCCACATGTTAAAAAATAATTCTTGAATCAACAAACAAAATTCAAGCCAAACTTACTCTTTTTACAAAGTGATACAATGGAGAATGATTTAAGAATGTTAAGCAGTAAAAGACCAATAGTATAAACATATGACCACAAACAGAAAATAGAATGTAATATGTCTCTGTGTATTGGAGTGGGTGGAGAGAGTAGTAAGAGTCAGCTAAAGTCATTTTATTTCAGTAGATGAATCATCACATTGATACAGGTGTTCCTGACATTGCTGGAGATTACCAATCATCCACACCCACTTAAGCTTTGTGTCTCTTGTTCACGTTGTCCCTTTCAAAGTAGATCTGTCCAATACACCGAGTCTTCCTCTAGATCTATTTATATTTTGTATGAACACTTGGCCTGTTCATTTGTAATCCCTCACTCTTGCAACATGAATTGCCTCCTTTTACAATCACATATTTTCTTTAAAAAAGTTTTATTATAAACTTAATATCATTAATAAAACAATCAAATGAACATATAGAACATGGGTCAAAATCTTACTGAAAACTCCTAGCTTTTAACAAGGCAGAATCAAATAGTTTAACAAATTCTCCACTAATTCCTGTTTGGTTTCCAAGGACCACTTGCTATTTTCCATGTTTGATGCCCTACTTTGGATTAGTATCAAGAATCACATCTCTAAGCATCTTGTTCCACTCCCATCCCAAGATGCATTGCCAGACTAAGACAGATAACATGAAGCTAGAATGAAAAGCATTTAATAAAAAGAGAGTGCAAAGTAAATAAGAGGACCAAATCAAATTGTAAATATTTTCCAATTTATCCTTTGATCTGACACATGTTACTGAGCTATATTACTGTAAACTAATTGCACTGGTATTAGGGTTCAGGGTTTAAAAATTTCTTTTCCTGAAAAGCTGTCCACATCCAGAGAAAGAATTATGGATTCTGAATGCAGATTGAAGCAAACTATTTGCTCGCTTTTTTTTTTGTTTTTTTTTTTGTTTGTTTGTTTTGTTTCTTCTTTCTCATGGTTCATTCCATTGGTCATAATTCTTCTTTACAACTTGACTATTGTGAAAATAAGTTTAATGTGAAGGTATATGTAGAACCTATATCGGATTACATGCCGTCTTGGGAGGAGAGCTGGGAAGAGAGGGAGGAAGAGAAAATTTGGAACTCAAAAACTTGTGAAATTGAATGCTGTAAACTAAAAATAAATAAATTAAAATTAAAAAAAATATCTTTTCTTGGTCACTTCCCTTTCTCCCTTGGTACAGTAACAGCAAGTGTTGAAACCTTGGGAACCAAAGCTTTAGAGTGTCTAGGCCAGGAAAATACCTCCCTATGTCTTTCTCCTCCCTTTCAGTCCATGTCAGCTTGGATTTTCCAACCTATTTTTGTCCTCAGCACCCTCCAATCATATACGTTCTAAGTAATACCTTTGATGTCATTTTCACATAGGTTATCACTAAAAATATGTTACCTTCTACTTAAAAGGTATATCTCACCTTTTGCCTTTTAGGCCAATTATGATTTTTATACTTTGAAGAGTGTTGTGTTCCAAGATTCATAGCCAACCATGCAGCATATCTGTAAGTATAGTTATGTTAAAAACTATGAAACTCCCTGTTTTCAGTCTCCCCATTCTCCAAACTGTCTTTCAAAAGCCCTAAAAATAATCTTCCAAGGAAATGTTTTGATCATGTCAGTTTCCTGCCTGAAAGTCTCTAATGGCTTTCTATTGCTTTCAGTGGTTTCTTACCTGACATTTAAAGCTTGTTACAAGTTGGTTCTACCTTATTTCATACTACTGCCCTTCACATGATCTCTATTCTTGTCAAATTGGATTACTAGTCATTAAAAACTTCCTATCTTATCTCTCTCTGTACATTTGGATAAGCCATTCCTTACTCCTAGGGCAGACCTCTTCTTTATCCTACCTCTTAGAATCCTTATCTTCCTTCAAGGTTCAATTCAGGTCATGTGTTCAATCTAGCATTCCCCAGCCCCCTAGTTCTTAGTCCTTTCTCTCCTCATTTTACTTTGTATTATGCCTATTCATGTACATGTCTCCCTCCAGTAGAATGTAAGGTCCTTGAGGGTATGGATTCTTTTTTGTTTTCATCTCTCCCATGTCTCACATAGTGCTTTACACATAGGAGACTTAAGTTGACTTAAAGGAATAGAACGATATCATTTTTGTATGTTCTTGGAGATAATTTATAATTGTTGAAAGCTTTATGAAATTTCTTTTCTTTCTTTTTTTCTGGATTGGTTCTCCCTATCTCATCCAGGTTGTAAGTCCAAGAGTCCACTTATGGCCCTGACTTTACTATAAATTGACATGAAAGCTTTGACCTGCTCTGTTTCTGACCTGTATCAGTTTGCTGTTCCTTAGGTAGAATGATCCCTCTGATCCACAGGGCTCAACACATTAAAGCTGGACTTAGTGTGACTATCTGTCAGCTAATGTAGCTCAGAACTTCTGAAAGTAAGCAATCTACTAACCTCAGCCTTCCCTAGTAGCATGTGCAAATGCAATCTATGCTACTCTCTTCCCTCTCAATTATGAATCCTGTTGTCTGTCTTTAGTGCCCATCTCATATATATTTGCTGAGATATTCAACTCAAAGGACAATCTACCAACTGCATGATAAGGTCTAAAAAATAGAGAATCTTTATCCATTTAGGTTTCCCTGGGGTGTTTGAATCATTGATTTTTGTTGTTCATTTGTTTCAGTTGCATCCAACTCTTTGAGACTACTCTTCCTTTTTTATTTTTTCAAAGATACATTGCTGTGTATGTCATTCTCAAAAATTTTAAAGAGATGAGAAAATAGAATTATTTTCATTGTTGATAGCTTTTAGGTAGTTATTGAAGACCTTTGATTGCATTTCTTGAGTAATAATATTATTTTTGATTCCTTTCCCCATCTATCTTTCCTTTCTTTTGTTTATTATTTGACAGAAAAGTGTTTGTCTTGGAAGACCAAAATGTGTCCTTAAAAATGTTGTTCCAATAGGGAGTCTCTCCGGCATTTATTAAGATCATATAAGAACTCTTGATAAATACAATCAGAGGTAAACTATTTAGTAACCCCCTGACTGAAATCAAGGAAGGTTTGAGGCAGTTCTCAAACCCAGGTCTTCCTGGGGTAGAGGCCAGATGGCTAACTATCATGTCATAGTGCCTGTCACTGTATGTACTATTTTAAGAAGGGCACCACATTATGGTGGAAAGAGGACTCAGGAGAGTCCTGCTGTCCCTTCCCAGTACTAATGCTTACTTTCCTTAGGCACGTGGGTAAATACATCATTTAACCTCTCTGAATCTCAGCTCACTCATTTATTAAACAAGGAGAATAATGCGTGCCTGAGAGGCCATGTGTGATATAATCAATCACTCAGGAAGTATTTGAGTGTGCCAATTATATGCTAGACGCTGTGTTAAGTTCTGGGAATATGAGTACAAAGAATGATACAATACCTACTCATAATGAGTTTTTATTCTGCTGGGAAAGACTAAGGGCTTTAAAGACAAACTCTAAGTCAATAACTATCTCATGAAAGAGGCTTTAAATGGAATGGCTGAAAATAAAGATATTAAGAAATCATTGGGAAAAGAGTTTCTGATGATTTCCATTATATTCTCTATAATTGTTGTAAGTTTTTAAAATTTCGATATGAACAACATAGCTTTCCTATCTTTTTAAAAAATGAGATTAGCTCTTTATCTATTTTGTTAGTTTTTGGGGGGTGAGGGGAGGAAGCAGGGCAATTGGGGTTAAGTGACTTGCCCAAGGTCACACAGCTAGTGTGTCAAGTGTCTGAGGCCAAATTTAAACTCAGTTCCTCCTGACTCCAGGGCCAGTGCTCTACTCACTGTGCCACCTAGCTGCCCCCTATTTTGTTAGTTTTTTTTTTAAGTTTATAGTTTATCAATTCAATAGACTTTTGTCTCCAATTTATTGGTCATCAGTTTTCAGAATTTTTCTTTGTTGTTCAGTTGAGGATTTTTGATTTATCATTAAAGTTTTTTAGTTGTGTGCCCAATTAATTGATTTTTTTCCCTCTGTTTCATTGATAAAAGCATTTGGGTACATGAATTTTCACCCTAAAAACTGCATTAGCAGCATCCTGCAAGTTTTGGTATGTTGCCTAATTATTGTTATTTTCTTTGATAAAACTTTCTATTATTTCCATAATTTTTCTTGACCCACAACTTCTTCAGAGTTATGTTATTCAGTTTCCAATTACTTTTAATTCTTTAAGGATCCTTTATTGAATATAATACTTATTGAATTGTGATCAGTAAATTACATATGACATATTTCTGCTCTTCTACATTTTTGGTGAAGTCTTTATGCCCCAATACATCATCAATTTTTGTAAGGGAGCAATATATATCAGCAGTATGTAAACTTTTTTTTCACTCTCTTATTAATTTACATAAAGCAGTCATCTTTATTACATGAAACATCCATTTTCCCCTTGTAGGGTTAAATATTTTCTTCAAATAGATTTTCCTTAGTTATAACCTTTTTTCTTTTGCCTTTCAGCATATTGTATCATATACTCTCCTCTTCTCAAAAATCACAGCTACCAAGTCTTGTGTGATGACTGCTATTGTTTTTGGTAGTTTTAACTCTTTTTGATTAATTACAGGCTTTTTCTTCGATCTGGAAGTTTTGAATTTTGCTTATGATATTTCTGGGAGTTTTCATTTTGAGATTTCTTTCCAGATGTGACAGATTCTTTCTATTTTCATTTTGCTTCCTAGTCCTAAGAGTTTTAAGCAGCTCTTTCATTCATGTATAGATAATTCTCATCAAGATTTTGCATGTATGGCAAATTAGGCATACATATACACTAAGAATTGTTGATTTTTTTCCTCAGTCATCTTTTATAGTTTTAATGAGGTCTATAGCTTAACAAGAGATTTTTTTTACACGCCCTTTGAAATTTTTAAGAAGCCATTCTCCTCAGATAAATACTGTATTAATCACTCAACACCTTTACAAATGCATCATTTCCAGCATAGTTCTCTTCTATTTATACTTAGTCCCATTTGGCTACTTTCCATATCTTTGTTCTCTTTAGTACTGTTTCTATCTCCCCTACAAGGACATCTTGAAATTTAACGCTAGAATCAAAGAGGGATAATCTTACTTTCCTTAATGTTGAAAAAAAAGTTTATTATAGTAATCTTCCTCAATCTTTTCCATTTTAATCATTTATTGTTCTCCCATTTTGACTTTAAATAACCTTTGGATGCCTTTGCTTCATTGGTTCTCTTGCCAGACTTTTGACAAACAGGTTCTACCCTCCACTGTTTTTCTTTGCTTAATAAAATGTTACTGCTTATACTCATGTTATTTTCTCTGTAAGATTTACAAACGTCTTTATGTTCTAAAAGCAGTGTGGCTATTCCTCTTCACTTGGCAAATAATTCAAGTATTTATTGCCTAAGATATTGTCTAAGATGTTTTAAAATCAGTATTGTGAGTATGGCATGGGAAATTTTCCCTGAACCACCAACTCTTGTTAAAAAACAATTCTTCCTGTAATTTCAGAGAGAATTAAAATATGAGACAGGAAAGAGAGCCTCTTGTAATGCCCTGTTACAATAAACAAATCATTTTAGGCCTATAGGCAACAGAATGGCCCCTAACATCCATGTGCTTTACTCCTTTTTAGACGGAAAGTTAGGTATTTGCTCTGATCAGATTTGCTGAATCCCTCATTAGGGGATTCATATACAAGTTTGACTTTCTGCATTTATCTTTCCCTCTAGTTAATACCTGTCCTCTTTATCGTTGAAGCAAATTTCAGGTTACTGGAAACATTTGGGCAACAAAGCAGTGGATTGTATTATAATTTCTATTGATACACATATATTGCAGAGAGAGTTGGGCATAGAGCAGACCTTTTCTAGAAACTTCCCTCAGTCCTTGGGTAAGTAGGCAAAACTGGTAGGATCAGTCCAAGTCTTTTGCTCTGAGATGCTTATAGGACCTATGACCCTCCATGATATTTCCCTTCTTTGACACAGTTCCTTTTTTGATATGTTCCTTTTCTTCTTCTACTAGCTGTCTCTGGATTTTGTCTGTTCAGTTCAGGTTTCCTCCATGACTTCCTCTCCATTTCCAGACCTTCAGAATCTCTCTAATTCTGAAATACCACCCCCCTTTTTATATAAATTCATCAAGGCACAACCAAGTGCCTAGATTCAAGGTGGGGTACATGCCCTCTTTGCATTCAGTTCTTACTGACTGAATCAAAGAAAGTTCTTACCTAACAAAGGCAAGTACTTTTAACTGGAGTGAAGCATTCAATGGTGCCCTACCCTTGAGATCTCATTTTCTAGATGAAGAAGCTGAGGACTAAAGATCCGCCACTACATCTCTTACAAATGTATCTTCCTCTCCACTCACCCAGACACCAGTCTCATTAAGGCCTTCATCATCGCTCATCTGAACTATTGGACTAGCTTCTAGTTCAGTGCCCTTGCCTCAAGCCTCTCTCCACTGTAGGTAAGTGTTAGGTAGAGTGGTTTTTGCTAAAGTGCAGATCTATTTATGGCATAGCTTAGTTCAGTAAGTTTCAGTGCTTTAAAGACCACGCCATAAAATAATTAGAAGAGAAGTAGATATGATACTTTTCACAGCCATGGGTAGGAGGAAGGTAGGAAGCAAACAAGCATTTGTTAAACACCTACAGTGTTCTAGGAAGTGTGCTAAGTACTTTACAAATAGTATCTTATTTAATTCTCACAATAACCCTGGAAGGTAATTATGATTATTATCTCTATTTTACAGGGGCTGGGTCTGAACTCAAGTCTTCCTAATTCCAGGGCCAGCATTCTTAGTCAAATGAGGGAAAGGGCAAGCACAAAAGATAGCATAAATCATTTTGATTACATGAACTTGAAAACAATTTATGCATCTAGGAAAGAAGTGAAGTGAAAAGGAAGGGAAAAAATATATCAAATATCTCTGATAAGGGTTTGTGATCTAAGATACATAGAAATTCAGAAATTGGCAAACGGTCCAAAGGTTATTCCCTAATACATTAGTGGTCAAAGAGGATATGAGCAAATAACTCTAAAAAGAATTTTAAACAATTATGATTCATATAAATGGTTGCTCCAGATGACTAATAATAAGGGAAATGCAAATCGATATAACCTCAAGGTTGTGCCAGTAAATAGGCCAAGATGACAAAAATGGAAATGCTGTATGTGTGGAAAGACTAATGAATTGTTGGTTACATTGTAAACTGGTACAACCATTCCAGAAAGCAATTTATAATTACGCAAATAAAGTGACTAAAATGTTTATATTCATTGACCCTGATAATTCTCTTCTAGGCATCAACCCCAAGGAGGTCATTGGCAAAAAAGTAAGGCTCCATATATGCCAAAATACTTATTGCTGTACTTTTTGTCATAGCAATGAACTGAAAACAAAATAGATGTCCATCAATTGGGAAATAGCTAGACAAATTGTGGCACATGATTGTAAGGGAAATAACAAACATGATGAACACAGAGAAGCGTGGAAAGACTTACCTGAACTCATGCAAAGTGAAGTAAGCAGACCCAGGAAAATAAATTTACACAATGACTACAACAATGTAAATGGTAGAAAAAAAGAATGATGAAAAATTATAAAGAAGAAACTAGGCCCCAAAGAAGAGAGATTTGAGAAGATACTTCCCCAAAATCATCTAGAAGGGTAAAGGATCCATAAATATGAAAAGTATATAATGTCAGATTTGTTCTATGGTAGTGAACAGTTTTTCCATTTTTTTTCTCTTCTTTTTCTCTTAAAAAATTGTTTGAGATTTTTTTCCGGGGCAGCTAGGTGGCTCAATGAGTAGAGCACCAGCCCTGGAGTCAGGAGGACCTGAGTTTCAAATCTGGCTTCAGACACTTGACACATGTAGTAGCTGTGTGACCTTGGGCAAGTCACTAAACCCTAATTGCCCTGCCCAAAGAAAAAAATCCTTTGAGAACCTGGAGAGTCTTATGTGATCTGATGATGAGTGAAGGGAGCAGAACCAGGAGAGTAGTGTATACAACCACAGACACGTTGCTTCTGCGATGACTACCTTTGATAGACTTGGCACTTCTCAACAACACAAGGTTCTAAGACAGCTCCAAAAGACTCATGATGGAAAAGGCTATCCACATCCAGAGAAACAATTATGGAATCTGAATGCAGATTGAAGCAAACTATTTGCTTTCTCTTTTTTTTTTCTTTTTGGTTTTGTTACATCTTTCTCATGGTTCATTTCATTAGTTATAATTCTTCTTTACAGCTTGATTATTGGGAAAATAAGTTTAATGTGAAGGTATATGTAGAACCTATATCAGATTGCATACTGTCTTGGTGGGGAGAGGGGAGGAGAGGAAGGGAGAGAAAATTTGGAACTCAAAAACTTGTGGAACTGAGTCTTGTAAACTAAAAAAAATTGATTAATAAAAATATATTTTAAAAATCCTTTGATAAATGAGATAGCTCTGTGAGAGGAGATGATAAAGATGGAAATACAGGCAATGTAAAAATAAAAGATAGCAATAAAATCCATTAAAAAATAAAAGCCAGGGGTGCCTAATTGCTTCTAGAATGAAATATAAACATTTCTGTTTGGCACATAATTTCTTCACATCCTGTCACCCCTTAGACCTTCTTATATATTAATTGCCTTCTTACACTCTGTGATTCATCCATTCTGGTCTTCTGATTGCTCTGGCATACACCACACAGAATACTCTATGTACTTTTCCCCATGATTTTGTACTAAACATCCCTTACAATAGTAATGCATTTTCTCTTTATCTCTACCTCTTGGACTCTGGTTACTTTTAAGACTAAACTCAAGTTCCACCTTCTAAATGAAGCCTATTTGCGTCATTCTACTTGGGGGCATATTCTCTCCCTAAACTACTTTGTATTCATTTTCTAAGTATTATGTATAAACATACTGTCTCCTCGTTGGAATGTAAACATCTTAAGCATTAGAGATTGTCTCACTTTTGTCCTTATATACCCAGGGCTTAGTGCAGTGTCTGACACACAGTTAAGTGTTTAATAAATTCTTATGGCTTTCTTGCTTGAAGTGACTTGGTTAGTGGCTGGGCTGGGAGTAGAACATAATTCTACTAATATAGTCAAGTGCTCTTTTCACTGTACTAAGTTTTCTTCTGGAAGTTTGGTTTTCCCTAAGGTATTAGCTATAAGGTGCTATCAAGTAAATGGAGTAGACATTTAGTGTAGTTTAGATTAATATTGCTTTTTAGAACATGTGAGAAGACATTTTTTGATACCAAATGCTCAGAAATGCTTAAAATAACGAGCAAACCACATAATTCCCCTTTCAAAGGGGTCTAAATACAAGCTTATCTCCCAATGAACATATACTCATTCTGTCATCTGTAGGGTTTTTTTTTCTGATGACTTTTCCAAATTTCCTATTGGATAAGACAGAAAATGAGTGGAAAGGACTGGCCTTGAAGCACTGAGAACTGGCCTCCATGCCCAAACTGTTCTAACAGATATACCAATGAGACACAGAAGTAAAGATTTGAAATTGGAAGAGCCATTAGAACTTAGCAAGTTTAGTCTCTTTATTTTACATATGAAGAAACTGAGGCCCGCAGAGATAAAGTAACTCCCCAAAGCTACATAACAAATTAGATGGAGTATAGATGAAACAGGAAGGTGCTCATCTAAGCAGTGACACACACACAAAAAAGAAAACATGGATTGAGACAACTACAACACTATATAGCCACAATGGAAAAGAAAGGGCAATCATGTGATCTTTTTAAAGAGTACCATACTTTCCAGGAAGTCAGTCAATATGCATATATTAAGCATCTTCTATATACGAGGCACTGTGTTAAGTTCTAACCATAGAGAAAAAGGCAAAAACCTGGTCTTTTGCCCTCAAGGGGCACATATTCTAATGAGGGAGACAACATGCAAACAACTATGCATGAACAAGATAAATGTAATTTAAATGGGCACTGGTAGTGAGGCTATCAGCAAAAGCCTCCTCCCAAAGGTGGGATTTGAGCTGAGTTTTGAAGTCAGAGAATCCAGGGGATAAGATGAGGAGGTCAGTCAAGAAGGATGAGGATTGAGAATAAGCCATTAGATGTGCCTGTTAAAGAGATCATTGGTAGATTTGGAGGGAGCAGTTTCAGCTGAGTGATAATTAAAGAAATATAAAAGAATCGCATTGCAGCAATGGGGTTATGTAACATAAATTTGTAGTGGATCCAGGTGGCAGAATTTTGTGATTTTCCTCCAGGTTCATTCAGCAGCATATCAGTAGGAATAAAGGCAGAAGATGGTTGGAGTAATGCAAGGCTGAGGCTTGCAGACCATAGGACTTGAGGACAGCATAGAGTTGCACTGATTAATCATGAGGTCAATAAGTGGAAGAGAAGAGGGAGTAGCCAGTTTAGGGGTGATGGACTGGGAAAGAACTGGGGAGATATTTATTTCTCCATCTAACTCATGGATTTTTGCTGTAAGTATTTGGAGCTCATTTGTTTAGTATTTAATTTAATTTAACAAATGAGGCAGTGTTCTCTACCGAGATGGAGGCTAAAGGAGACTTGGTGAGGGATGAAAAGGTTTAGAATGGTTACTGTGGTGAATGGAATAGTGAATTCATTAGGCAGCTACAAAAGATATGCCCTAATGTAGTGAAGGCCCAACTTAAATGATGCCAGAATAAGGCTATATTTTCTAATAATCTCTTGACTCTGGTACCCATTTCCCAAAATCTTAAAGATGGAAAGGAACTTAGAGATCATCTAGGCTAACCAGTAGCAGACTAAGAATCAACTGCACAGGGGCGGCTAGGTGGCACAGTGAGTAGAGTACTGGCCCTGGAGTCAGGAGGACCTGAGTTCAAATCTAGCTTCAGACATTTGACATACTTGCTAGCTGTGTGACCTTGGGCAAGTCACTTAACCCCAATTGCCTTGATCCCCACCTCCCAAAAATCAACTCTACAAATCCATTCCCTTCCACTACTTGATTCTCCCCAAGTGGTCATCCAAAACATTTCACTTTTGTATAGTAATTGTTATTTCTTACAGCTAGCCTCTCTGCAACTTTTACTTATGGCTCCTGGATCTGTCCTCTAGAGCCAAGTGGAATAAGTCTAAAACCTCTTTCAAATAACAGTCCTTCCTATATTTGAAGACAGGTATCAAATCATTTTTAAGCCTTCTCTTTTCTAGAGTAAACATATTCAGTCACTTCCACTGATGTTTACATGACATGATCTTGAGGCCCTCTATAACCCTGGCTTCCTCTCTTCTGTACACTCCAAAATATGGCATCCATAACTGAACCCAATAATACATTATGCTCTGTCGAGGGCAGAGCACAATGGGAATACCACTCCTTTCATTGTGGACAATACACAATGTGGACAAAGCACAATAAATGTACATTAGCCTTTTTGGTTGTCATGTTATACTTTTGACATTTCGAATTTGCAGTTTACTAAAACATGTTTTTTTCAGATTTGATTACATGATTTTTTTACCAGATGTATTATTTATCCATCTTAAATTTCATCATTATGATTATTAGATTCATCTCAAAAATGGCTTTTCATGAAGAATGAATGATAAAGGTAGTAAGGTTGTCATGTTTTAAGGTAAATGGTTGTTCAGGTACTGTAATCATACTGAGAGAATGTTTAAAGCCCTGGAGGAACACACTAGCATTTTGAATTGATCCTCTTGGGAGGAATTGGATGGGAACCTGGTTGAGAATTGTGCAGGCCAAGAAAATGTGAAGGGAGTACTCAAACTAATGAGATTATAGATTTCTTTAAGGACTGAAATATTTTAAACTAGACCACAAATACCTTTAGAGTAAGAGCCATACCTTACAATTCTTTAAATACATAGTTCTCTAAACATGGGAATAGAACTTTTGGTTACTCAGAGTCATCAGGAACCAGATACTCTAATTCAAGGAAGGAAGGAAGGAAGAGGAAGAAAAAGAAAGAATGAAAAAAGGAAGGAAGGAAGGAAAAAAGAAAGGAAGGAAGGAAGGAGGAAGCAAAACAATTGTACTCACCATTAATGGTGTGGAAGAACACTTTATGTCTTCAGGATCTGCAATATGAAAACACATGAAATGAATTTTTCAGTCTTCAACGTGAGGCCATTTAGTAAAACCATTGTTTCCAAAGTAAAGAGCATAAGAAAAAATGTGAAAATTTAACAGAAAACCAAGTTTCCATTAAAGCAAATGTAACAAATACACTCTGGGCTCCCTATTTCAGAGTCAGGTACTGGGGTACCTCAGGTGTCTTTTCTCTATTGCTATCAGCCCAAGCTCTTACCAGTTGTATACACTTAACTTAGGTGCACATTTCAGCACTCAACATAATTATAACTATTACAAGTAATATTTACATTGAAGATACAGCAATAACAAAAAAGTACAAACGTTTCTCTTTGTAGCACACTATCCTCAATATCACCTCTGTCTCTGGGAAGAGTGGGCTAATACTTAGCACAGTCTCTCTACAGCATTGCTATATGGCATGTTTCTACATAACATTGCCCCATCAAATTCAGTTCCAAATGCGAACTGACTCCTGGTGAATCTTTGTCTCAGCTACCACTTTGCTTGGTCCTTGAGGTAGCTTCTTAGGTAAGTCATGCTGGGCTAACTGGCTAAGACTTAACTCCCAAACTGGTTGCCTAGAAGGCTCACCCTCCTGACTTTTGAAACTCAAGTCATATTCTCCAGACTCTCCAATCCTTTCACCTAAACAAAATATAAACAAATGCTGAGGCAGGCAAAAAAACTGAGGCCTATTTTTTTGAGGGTCATAAATCGGCATTTATTATTTAAGTTCAAGAACAAGTTTTGAAGAGGGTGGGGGCATATTCAGAACAAAGAGTCAAAGACGGAGCACTAGGAGAGGTGGAGAAGGAAGGAGACAGGGAGAACAGGCTCTCATCTATGTCTGCTCTAGATGGGGTTGATCCTGATTTCCGAACCTTGGTTCAGGGCACGTGATAATGCACGTGATAAAATGAAGGTCCAGGGGATTTTAGGAAAACATCAAGGGGTGGCCAAAGTTACACATCTAACCAAAGGGGAGGGTTGGGATTCTCCTTGGATCAGAAGCACCACTTCCTTTTATGGAATTGAAGCATAGGAGTTTGATAAGCTCCATCCCACGCATTGCAGCTCTTATGAAACATACTTGTAGTTAAAGTCTTTGTGCTAAAGAATTCTTTCATCACCTCTCTAACTTCTTGTACTTTACTTAGAGTTTCTTTGAATATGCATCCAACTTGTAAGCTGCCTGCTCCAGAGGGGATACTTATTCCTCAGTTAAAGTGATCTGATCCAGATAAGGCTGAAGTGCTGCATATTTCTGGTGTAAGTCCTTTAGGCTTCTACTTATGCTTACTGCAATATTGTTCATTTCCAGGACTTCAAACGGTTTGTTCATATTTTCCAGAGGTTTATAGTCTTCACTGGTGGCTGTCAGTTTGCCTATCGGGCTCTTTTGGAGAATATGTCCTGACGCAGTCTGGTGATGTCCGCCTAGTGGGCTCCATGGCCTCCTCAGCTCTCTCCACTACTGCATTGTTTAGGCTAGAGAAGGGAGGAAGGAGAATGGTTGGAGGCAAGGATGGTGATGGAAGTGGAGAGGGAGAGGGGAGGGAAGGGAAGGGAGAGAAAGGGAGAGAGAGGAGAAGGGAGAGGGGAGAAAAAGGGAAGGGTGAAAAGTCTGAATCTGAGGCCCTTTTTTATGGTGCTACCTGGCAGCTTTGTAGGTAGAGAGCAAAAGGCCTCTCCCCTTCCATTATTCTCTCTCTCTCTCTCTCTCTCTCTCTCTCTCTCTCTCTCTCTCTCTCTCTCTCTCTCTCTCTCTTTCTCTCTCTCCCTCTCTCTCTCTCCCTCTCTCTTGCTCTCGTTCTCGGTATCAGCCAAAGTCAAACAAAAAGGAGAAATCTTTTAAGAGAGAGAAGCTGAGGAAAACTGCCGAGGCTGTAGTGCACTAGTACCTTTTGAAGATACCCTCAGTTCTGATTATACAGTGAGTCAAGTGGTTATCACACTGGAATCCATTTCAGAATGTCAAAGCATGTTTTAAAGTCTTTCCAAGAGTACTTCCATTATACATCTTTATTGCTCTTCTGGAACCAGCTCCCTAGCTTCCTTATGTGGGAAATAACATCGCAGGTACTCTGCACATGTCAGTCAGTCTGTCATAAACATCTATTAAATGCCTACTATGTGCCAGGCACTATGGGATACAAAAAAATGCAGGACAGTTTTTGTTCTCAAAAAGCTCGAAACTTTTGACTTTGTCTTCCTCCCAACACCATTTTTTGATCTTTTTTCTCTCCAATATGGCTAAAAGCTCATTTTGAGCTTTACCACTTCTGATACTGTTCTTATAGGACCATGACATGTTTATTTATTCATACCTGTCCTTATTTACATACATATACTTTATATATAATCTTTTGAAAATTGAAATTTGTTATGGAATTCCATGTGCCTCTTTCAAAAACTCTGCTTTATAGAAGGGTAGTGGACTAAGACTTCAGTTGTATTAAACAATTAAGAATGAACAGTATACCCAGTCTGAGTACTTGGATTAAAAACCCACCCAGTCTCTCTTGAATAGAAGTCTTAATTTCAGAGGAGGAGAATTACAGAGAAAACAGAAAAGTAGGTCAATCAATAGACGAAGTTTATTATACCAACAGAGAGAATGTCTTACTCATTGCCGACCAAAGTAAAAGAAATGTCTTGTTAACCAAATTGAAACAGGTTGTATCTTTTAGTTTATTAAGGAATGAACAAAAGGAGAATTACTGTCATTCAGTCAATTAACATTAATTAATGTGCAAGGCACTGTGCTAAATCCTGAGGATCCAAAAAGAGGCAATAGATGGTCCCTCCTCTCAAGAGTTTACCATCTAATGGATGAAACAATAACAGAAATTGGAAAACTTGATCAAGAGGCTGTCATTGTTTAGTTGTTCAATCACGTCCTGCTCTTTCTGACCCCATTAGGGATTTTCCTGGCAAAGATACTAAAGTGGTTTGCCATTTCCTTCTCTGTTTCATTTTATAGATGAAGAAACTGAGGCAAACAGGTTTAAGTGACTTGCCCAGAGTCAGACAGCTAGTAAGTATCCTGAGGCTGGATTTGAATGAGTCCTCCTGATTCCAGGCATTGTGCCACCTAGCCTTAATTCTCTAGCAATACAGCTCCTTCTCCAAGGGTGTGTTGGAATTAGTACTACAATTGTTGTATCTGGCACATCAGAAACCATAAACTTAAAACTCTATTTATGTTTTCCTTAATTCTCCTTTTTCTAGTGGAATATTGACTTTTGCTTTATAATTGCTATAAAGAGTAAGCCAAAAATTCCATGGGTAGGAAGTTTTTCTAGTTCAGAAGAAGAAACTCTGCCAACTAAGAAGCTCTCTCTTTGAGCAGAACACTTGTGCATGAATTTTAAAAAATGTATCTCATAGATTTGCCTAAAATGGAACAGTAGATTTTTCTCTCACACTTCCCCCTGGCTCTCATTGGAGTGGAGTCTCCAGAATTTCATTCTTGAGTTATTCATCCTTTGGGGGTTGACTTTCCCTGTAGAATTTAATCATATGTAACTGGAATCTGTTACATGTTCAGTCCTGATGAACTTGCTTAGCTGATACAGCCTCTCCACATGAAGAAGCTAAGGACTTTGCTTCTGGAAGAGTTGTGAAGAAATGGAATGGAAATGCTTTGGAGAGACTGGATCATATGTAAACATTCCAGTTGGTTGGTCAGCTGTTGAAGAAGAAGCTCTTTGATTGGCTACAGAGTTATTTAAAAAAAACAAACCTGTCACTCTTCAGTGCATTCCTCTTTTGCTTCATTTGGTCTTATGAACTTTGCCAATCCTTTTCCTTTTTGGGAGAGAGTCCATGGGGTCTTCTCTCTACTGAAGTCACATGGCCCTAAGAAATAGGCCTCAGTCCTTGGATTCTGTTCTTTTCCTTTTTAAGTGAAAGAGATTGGAGTCTCCAACCTTGAGGTTTTGAAAGGTTGGGAAAGCCATAGGAACTTGAGATTCAGAGCCTAATCTAGGTTTTACAGCCCGCCTAGCATCAGTGCCCAGAGAAGGACTCATCTGGCAGAGATGATACCTTTGAACTAGAAGTTTATGGGACCAATGCTATGTAGGAACTGAGATAAATTGTGAACCCACTCCTCCAGAGGCTGAGGTGGTATTGACAACTTAAAAATGTGGGATATTATAGTCTTTCAACTAATTTGCACATAGCTGCTTTAAGACCAAAGAGGGTAAAATTTTTTAAAATGAAAAATTGTTATAACTATTTAGAGACCTGGGTATGATTTTAATGATACTGCCAATTTTAGAAGGCAAATTTGGTGAGTTGTACCTTTTAAGGAAGAAGTGAATCACTGAATTCCAAGAGGCTCTGAATTAAGTCCCTGAAAGGTATATGAGACATAGGAGATAGGATTTTTTTCTAACCCTTTAATAATTACCATACTAATCCAAATACTGTACTTTCACTCCTGAATCTGGCTTATACAAAAACTATGTGTGGTTTGTAATTTTGCTTTTAGTCAGGAAAGGACAAAGTTATTCAAAGAAAAATGCATGTAAAATGAATAAAACAGTATTTGTTGAAAGAAATATTTTTTTTAAACCCTTTTATAGTATACTGACACACATATATGCATTATATGGTAAGTTTGTACAATTATTTTTTGGTCTTTATATAAATTGTTTCATCCTGGATCACTGTCTTGCTATGGCTCAGATCATGAACTTCTTACTGCAAAATTTGGACTTAAATTCATGAAAGAAGGGAAAACCATTAGACGATACAGCTCATACCTTCATATGAATATGAAGTGGAAATGAAGAATAGATTTAAGGGAGATCAAGTAGATAAGAGTGCCTGAAGAACTACGGACAGAAGAGTTTACAATATTGTGCAGAAGGCAGCTATAAAAAACATCCCAAAGAAAAAGAAGAGCAAGAAATCAAAATGTCTGTCTGATGAGGCTTTACAAATAGCTTAGGAAAGAAGGAAATCTAAATAGAAGGAGAAAGGGAAAGATATACCCAACTGAATGCAGAATTGCAGAGAATAGCAAGGAGAGATAAGAAGGTTTCCTTAAAATAGAAGAAAACAATAGAATGGGAAAGACAAGAACTCTCTTCAAGAAAATTAGAGCTATCAAGAGAACATTTCATGCAAAAACAGGTATGATAAAAGACAAAAATGTAGGACTTAATAGAAACAGAAGAAATTAATAAGAGATAGTGAGTATACACAAAAGAACGATAAAAAAGAAAGATCTTAACATCACAGATAACCATGATTGTGTGATTACGGATCTAGAGCCAGATATCCTGAAGAATGAAGTCACATGGGCCTTTGGAAGCATCGCTAACAATAAGGCTAGTGGAGGTGGTGATAGAAGCAGCTGAGCTACTTAAAATCCTAAAAAATGATGTTGTTAAAGTGTTGTATTCAATAGGCCAGCAAATTTGAAAAACTCAGCAGTGGCCACTGGATTAGAAAAGACCAGTTTATATTCCAATCCTAAAGAAGGACAATGCTAAGGAGTATTCAAATTACTGAAAAATTATGCTTATTTCACACCCCAGTAAGACTATGCTTACGACTCTGCAAGTTAGGCTTCAGCGATATGTGAACTGAGAATTGCCAGAAGAGCAGGCTGGTTTTTGAAGAGAAAGAACTAAAGACCAATTTACCAACATTCACTGGATTATGGAGAAAGCAAGGGAGTTCCAGAAAAATATCTACTTGTGCTTCATATACTAAAGCCTTTGACTGTGTGGATTACAACAAAATGTGGCAAGTCCTCAAAGAGAGGGGAGTACCAGATCACCTTCTTACTTGTTTCCTGAGAAACCTGTAGGTGGGTCAAAAAACAACTGGACATGGAACGACTGATTGGTTGAAGACTGGAAAGGGAGTGTGACAAGGCTGTATGTTGTTACCTGATTTATTTAATTCATCTGCAAGGTATTTCATGCAAAATGCCAGACTGGACAAATCAAAAGCTGGAATTAAGGCTGCCAGTAGAAATATCAACAATCTCAGATATGTAGATGATACCACTTTGATGGCAGAAAGCAAAGAAGAATTAAGCCCCTTGATGAGGGTGAAAATGGAGAGTGTAAAAGCTTGCTTGAAGCTTAACACCAACAAAACTAAGATCTTGGCAACTGGTCCCAATACTTCCTGGCAAACAGAGGGAAAAGAAATGGAAGTAGTGTCAGATTTTATATTCTTGGGCTCAAAAATTACTGCAGATGGTGACTGTAGTCATAAAATTAAAAGATACTTGCTCCTTGGAAGGAAAGCTTTGGAAAATCTGAACAGTATACTAAAAAGCAAAGCCATCACCATGCCAACAAAGTTCCATATAGTCAAAGCTATGGTTTTTCCAGTAGCAATGTATGGCTGTGAGAGTCAACTATAAGGAAAGCTGAGTGCCCTAGAATAGATACTTTCGAAGTGTGGTGTAGGAGGAGGCTTTTAGAGTCCCTTGGACAGCAAGGAGGTCAAATCAGTCAATGTTAAAAGAAATTAATTCAGACTATTTGCTGGAAGGTCAAATATTGAAGCTGAAGCTTAAATACTTTGGCCACATAATGAGAAGACAGAACTCATTGGAAAAGACCTTGATGTTGGGAAAGATTGAAAGCAAAAGGAAAAGTGGATGAGATGTCATAGAAACTATGAGAGTCATAAAAACAATGAACATGAACTTGGACAGACTTTGGGAGATAATGGAGGACAGAATAGCCTGGGCTATGGTTCATGGGTCATGGAGTCAGACATGACTGAATGACTGAACAACAACAACATGCAAATTATATTTTTTTTCTCTCCAAAAGACCTTATTTTAGGAGTGCAGCCTTTATTTGGAAGCAGCACATAGATTAACTGCTAAAATACACAATCAATTTCTAATGTAGCTGTATTCCTCCACAAAATATTCTTCAGTTATTTTATGCTTTGTGGTCTATTTCCTCAGTTGGATGGTACACTTCTTAAGAGCTGGCAGGAATTAGGAACTATTTTTTTTTCTTTTGTAAGAGTTAGAGAATCTCTTTACAACACCTAGTTGGTGTAGCAACAGTCAACTTAGCTGAGATGATAATACTAAGAAATCTCAAACTTAAGCACAACGACAAAAATAATTCATTATTTCTATCCTTTCCAGAACCAAGCTTTATTTTGCAATGGAAAAAATGCAATATTCAATTATACATACTATATATATATATATATATATATATATATATATATATATATATATATATATATATATACACACTAGATTCAGAGCATGACATTTAAGTGCAGAACTTGTACAGTAGACACAAGTTTCATTTGTCAGTTTAATGAAAAATATATTTCAGTTCTTTTAGAATACTATGGAAAATTACTGAGCAAAGGAATAAGTAAAGGGAGTAACTTTTTTTTTGGTGACCATCAAGGTGCAATGTGACCTTCAAAGGGCATCTTATTACTGCACAATGGTTGTTAGTTAATGCTTAGTTAAATGCTCTCAGAGTAGAGGTGATAACAGTATCAAGATATTGTACAGAGACCCAACTTTGTTCTGCTTATAGAGGATCTTTTATAAAGCCTATTGGATGTCGTGATAAAAGACCTAAGGGCTATAATATGAGAAAAGAAGTATAAATACTAGAAATAAGGCTTTTGCTGTCAAAGGATGGTTTGTCTGTAATCTCTAAACCTGAACATCAACTCCATGTCCTGGGTACAGAAAAGACTGGAGTGACAGCATGAAGAAAACTTCATTTTTGTGAATGTTCTAAAATGAGTAATGAAAATGAAAGAATGGTTTGTTTGATTTTAGGGAAAAAAACATATGGGAATCAAAAGGCCATGTGAAAGACATGCTGGAATTTACAGAAGACAGGAGAAACTAATAGCCACATAACCAAAGTTCCCACTGAATTCACGTTAAATGTCAATGGATAATTTTCATTCTTGATCAATTCTCATTTGCAGTGGTCAGTCGAGAGCTCTCTAACAGCATTTGATATTATTGCTTTGAACCATGTCAACGAACCAAATAAATGATGAGTTGAATTTTCACCAACGGTAATTAAAACATTACCCTCTCATTCTATTAACATATATGTTACTTATGTCTCCTGGTAGCATTATGGAATTACAAATATGTGAGTGTATGTATATGTGTGTGTATATATATATATGTATATATGTATACTCATGAATGTTAGTATGGAGTTAAGTCCAACTTTGGAAATTTCAGTGTGGGACAAAAAGGTAAACTTTCCTGTTTTCTTTTTCAGTTTTAATTATATATATTCCATCTCCATATAATTAAAAATGCAACAAATCATTATTAAGTTACTGCTATTATTAAGCTCATTTCCAAGGTGAAAAGCAGTGTGATGTAGTGAATACAAAGCCCACTTTAGAGTCAGGACTCCAGTCCTGACTCTGACACATATTGGCTCTGTGATCTTGGGCAAGTCATTTAACCTCTCAGTCTCCCAGTCAACTTCCCAAGACTATAAATTGCAGAATAAATGTAGAGAGAATTTTCTCACTGGAAGTTCCATATACCAATGAAATCATGGATCTGAACACCAACACCAACACCAACACCAACACGTAAAATGACGTGAAGTACTGTAGGGATCATAAATAGTAAACTTGTGTTTGATTGAAGATAAATACCAAATCAATAGCTGCTCCTTTCAGTAATAAGACAGTTTCTGACCTCAAACAGTTTATAATTAGAGTATGCCCTGAGTTTTAAGTGTATGACACTGTACATCTTCTTAGAAAGAGGTAGGTGGATAACATAATTTTCACTTAGCAGTAAGGCTATTGGATAAAAGGGAGGTCCACTAAATGTGAAAAATGCTGTACACCGGAGGCTTACAAGGAGCAGAATATGAAAAGGAGGGAAGGAAGGCTCCTGCGGGCAAGAAGGGGAGGCTGGAAGGTCACCTTTGTGATTACCACATAGTAAAGGAATATCAGTTTGGCTACCCTTCATGACTTTATGCAAACAGCAAGCAACTTCAGTATGCAGAGAGCAGTGAATGTTTGATAATACTTAATGTCTATAACATTTCCTTGGAGTTGCCAGCCAGATGATGGGCTAAAGATGATGAATAAAGGGAGAAGCCAAAAGACTAGGGGCTCAAGGTGATGCACAAGGAGGAAAGCAAATTTGCATCTACTCAGTTATTTTCCTCACATTCAAGTATAAAGGCACCTGTTAAAGCTCTATCACTCAACTGTTTAATGTTTCCACTTGCTTTTGGAGGGCATTTTGGGAAGTCTGCAGAAAAATAATGAAAAATCTGCCCAATAGAAGTAGAGGAGGAATAATAAAGTTCTAAGATGATTTATGTGTGTAATGTTATCAATCAATTAGCGTTTATTATTAAGATGGGCACTAGGTTAAGTGCTGACTAGACAAAGAAAGGCAAGTACACAATCCTTGCCCTCAATGAAGTCATTTTAATGGGAGAGACAACATGCAAACAACTATGTACATATAAGATTCAAATTCACACTATTCAAAGTTATCATTACATAAAATACAATAATTGATACCAGCTTGATGGAAATATGCAGCGTGAATTTGAATGTGACTACATTATTTTTACTAATGAAAAATAGCTTCAGTCCCAGAGAGAAAGGGGAGCAAGGCAACAGCAAAGGCCTCTTGCAGAAGTTGAGATCTCATTTGAGTCTTGAAGGTAGTTATGGAAGCCAGAAGGTGGAGGTGAGGAAAGATAACATTGTGAGTAAACAAGGAGTGCTTAGAGCATGCAGAGGGGAATTATGTGTAAGAAGATAGAAAGAGGTCAGGTTTCATAAAGCTCTTCATGAAGCTTTAAAAGTCAAACAGAAGATTTTATATTTGATCTTGGCAGTAATAAGGAACCAATTGAGATTAACGAGTAGGGGAGTGACACAGTTGGCTTTGTGGTTTAAGAAGTTCACTTTGGCAGCTGAGTGAAGGTTAGAGTACAGTGGGAGGAGTTGAAGCAGGATGATGAACCAGAAAGCTAATGTGAAACTTTCAAGCATTAAGGCAATGAGGGTAGTACAAGGGTGGTGGCTGTGTGAGTGAAGAAGAAGGGATACATAAGACAGATGTTATGAAGGTAAAAAAATGAAAGGCCTTGGCAAGAGACTGGCTCTGTGGAATGAGTGAGAGTGAGGAGTCGAGGATGACACTCAGGTTGTCAGTGTGGGTGAATGGGTAAATAGTGGTACCCTTGACAGTAATAGGAAGTTCAGTACAGAGGGGGATTTTGGGGAGAAGATAACTTCTGTTTTGATCATGTTAATATTGAGATACTATGGGACAAGATGTCCATAAGGGAATTGATGATACTTGGACTTTCGCACAGAAGAGAAGTAAGGGTTTGATATATAGATATGGGAATCATCTGCAGAGAGATGATAATTGAAGCCATGGTATTTGATGTAGGATATAGCCAAGAGATACGGCATAGAGAAAGAAGAGAAGAGGTTTCAGGACAGAGACTTGGAGGAGACAAATGGTTAATGGGCACGACCTGGATGAAGAACCAGCAAAAGAAACCTTACTAGTGAAATTAAACCAATGATGAGACTTACAAAGTGCTTCCCTGGGCAATTTATATTTCATGAAACTCCATACTTACGTTCAATAAGAAAGAGAAAACACACTGTCCCCATTGAAGCAATGATGATACCAGGTACTACAAAAGATAGTCCCCAACAGGTAGACACCCAATAGCCAGCGATTAAAGATCCTAAAATATTTCCCACAGAGGTGTGAGAATTCCAAATGCCCATAATTAAGCCTCTCCTGAAAGAGAAGAAAACAGTAAAGAAGCAAGATGGTTATTGCTTAGCTTAAAAAAATGAAAATATATTACAAATATATGCATTATTTTAATAAGATGTGGTATTTGTGCATATTTTCCAAAGAAAAGTTATGCATTCAATTTCATAAAACATACAGATATAAAGAATACGCAAGCAGTTGCAATAATATAGGTTTCTCAGGACTGAACAAGATTATTGTTGCATAAAAATGTATTTATTTTATATTTAGCAAAGGTAAAGGAATGCTGGCTAAAATGCTTTAATGGAGCTAAGAATATAACCTAAGATTTCTAGTGATGACCATGACTAGACGATGAATTCTTTGGTCTTTTCAACATAGAAAATAAAGAAAAATACAAGAAGGTTCCTAATCCTATGTAACTCCCCCATTCACCTTCTGCAGGGGTAGTGGCAGAGTGGTGGGAGGTACAGACAGAGAGGGCTCTCTTAGAGGAAATGAATCATATAGATATTTACATTCTCACTACAAATGAAACTAGAAGACAAAAGGAAGTGGCAATTAATTCATCAATAAACATTAAGCCCCTATAATGTGACAGGCCCTGCACTAAACTATGGGTAGAGAAGAAACAAAAGACAGTCCCTATTTTCAAGGAACTCACAATCTAACTCACAATCTCACAACAAATAAACAAATATATACAAACAATCTATATACTGGATAAATAGGGAATAATTAATGGAGAGAAAGCATTGAATTAAGAATTAGGGATTAAGATTTAAGAATTAAGATGGGGGGGGCAGGGCCAAGATGGCAGCTGGAAAGCAGGGACTAGCGTGAGCTCCCCACCAAGTCCTTCCAAAAACCTATAAAAAATGGCTCCGAACCAATTCTAGAACTGCAGAACCCACAAAACAGCAGAGGGAAGCAGGGCTCCAGCCCAGGACAGCCTTGATGGTCTCTGGGTAATGTTTATCCCGCACGGAGCTGGGAGCAGAGCAGAGCAGAGCCCAGCATGGGCAGCATGGACCAGCCAGACCAGGAGCCGGGCAGAGCGTGCCCTAGCGCCCTGAATCAGTGAGCTGTGGCCAGACTTCTCAACTCACAAACACCAAAGACAACAGAGAAGGTTAATGGGAAAAGCTGCTGGGGATAGGGAGTTTGTGGTTCAGCCACCACCCTGGGGACAGTGGAGGTAGGGCAGCTACAGAACTACAGTTGCAGTTGCTTCTGGCTCCAGGCCCACCTGGTAGGAGGAATTAAGTGGTAGATCAGAGCAGGAGTGAAGAGCCTACTGAAGATCTAAGTCCAGTCCAGGTTGGGGGTTCTTGGGGAAGGAGGAGTGCTGGTGTGGCAGAGCTGGCGCATCCCTCCAAGCTTGTAACATAGAACTCTGTATTCTACAAGCAGTGGTACCCCAACGGAAAACTCAAGGGTCAAGTAAGTTGGCTGGGAACATGGCCAGGCAGCGAAAACACACCCAGATCCATTCTCAGACTCTGGAATCTTTCTCTGGTGACAAAGAAGACCAAAACATACAGCCAGAAGAAATCAATAAAGTCAAAGAGCCTACAACAAAAGCCTCCAAGAAAAACATGACCTGGTCTCAGGCCATGGAAGAGCTCAAAAAGGATTTGGAAAAGCAAGTTAGAGAAGTAGAGGAAAAATTGGGAAGAGAAATGAGAAGGATGAGAGAAAACCATGAAAAACAAGTCAATGACTTGCTAAAGGAGCCCCCCAAAACTACTGAAAAATATACTGCAGAAAATAACATCTTAAAAAATAGACTAACAAA
>CM053622.1:508040283-508083844 GCA_028646595.1 Phalanger gymnotis
GTGGGGGGGAGGGTAGAAATGGGGAGAAAATTTGTAATTCAAACTCATGTGAAAATCAATGCCGAAAACTAAATATATTAAATAATAAAAATAAAAAACTTAGATGTTAAAAAAAAAGAATTAAGATTAGGGAAGACTTTCTGTAAAATGTAGGATTTTATAGGGGATGGAAAGGAAGCCGGGGAACTAAATGGAAAGATGATATACGGGTCCTCCTTGGAAAAGCAAATAACGTTTTTAAGCTATCAAGAGACACTACTTTTTTTGACATGTAATCAATTTATAATGAAGATGAGCTTTTGTAAAAAGATTGCCATAAAGATAATTACAGTTTATTTACCAACATCTATTGTATGAGATAAGATAGTAGAGAAATTCTGTGAAGAATTCAGTAAGATCACTCAAATTAAATAAACTGAAACATTCAATGACTGATGCAAAGGTGAACATAGGGGACTGTGAAAACTATGACTCAGGAATTATAAACAAAAGAGCCAAAGTCTAATAGATCAATAGAGAAACATCATATCTATGAATCATAAATACTATTTTATTTACAGTATTTATCAATAACATATGCTGAAGGAAGTGGGGAAATAGTAGACACAAGTCTCAAGCATCAAATAAAAATTCCTTCATATGTGAACACACAAATTATTGGTTACATATGAAAAGACAGAAAATGACTGAGCATTATTTCTATATCAGAGTTCCATGAACTGCATACAATATGACTATGGTATTATTACAGCAAAGATCGAAGTCCATATTAAACCTGAATGATGAGAAGAAAATAAGACATGAAATTAGCACAATTCCAACTTGCCCTGTGTAAATAAGATGTTGATAATGAAAAATGGAAATGGCTAAAAATATTGCCATATCACAGATTGTCAACATTTCCTAAGGAAGTTCAATTCTTATAAATCAGTCTCTACAACAAGGAGAACAAAAGAGCCTGGAAACCACCTTGGATGTCCAATACATGATTCTATGCCAAATGGAAAAATGCAGCAGCCAAAGGCAACGTCAGTTAAGAATATAAACATATTTACAAATGATTCATTCAACTTAGATTAAGATGCATTTGTAAGAATCTACTATGTGTACTGCACTGTGCTGGCTGCTAGAGGAATAAAGACCCTGCCCTCAAGAAACTTACATTCTCAGCCAACATGGTGGAGCTGAGCACTACAACTGAGATTGTTTACTGAGAAAGGAGCAGCAGCTATATGGCTCTGACCCTAGAAGCAGAATAGGGTCTCAGCTCTATCTATTAGCCTTATCTGAAGTCTAGAGTGAAATGAGAAGGGCAAAGATTTGAAACCAAATGAGAACCTACAATTCTGTCCCTCTGAATCTGCAGAGTTTTCTAGCTAGCAGATTGTGTGTCAAACTTCTGTGTCGAACAGAAGTTTAATGTAGTTCCAACCAGGGGCAAGCCTACAGTTGTATTGCTTAGACCCAAACCTGGGTCAGAAGCTTACAAAACTCAAATTAGGAGGACAACAATCAGACATCAGCCTGGATTAGAATGCTTTAGGTGCACTAAAAGGTTGTAGATTCCCAAATATGGAATATGTCTGATATCCTTAAAGTATGCAGCATTCAATAAACAGATCTGAAAAATCAAGACTTAAGGGAAAATAGAAGCATGCAAGCCCTAAACATTCTTTCGAGAGCTTGATCTTAGTGCAAAGTCCCAAGTATGAAAGTAAGGCTAAAAGAATAAGTAAGCAACAACAAAATCAAATCCTACCATAAAGAATAAGTTACACAATTCACAAATCAAGAAGAAGAGAATGATTCCAAAACACCACCAAGCAAAGCCTCAATGAAAAACACAGTTTGGTCACATGTTTCACTAGAATTCTAAGAATAACTGAAGGAGAATTTTTTTTTTTGAAAAATGATTTAAATGATTTTATAAATGAAATTGGGGCACTGAAAGAATTGGAAAAGAAATGAGGGCTCAGGAAGAAAGACTCAGAAACAGAATTCACATTTCAGCACAAGAGGTAAAATATACATAAAAACAATAGATTTCTTGAAAATTAGAAGGGACCAAACAGAAGCTAATAACTCTATAAGAAAATAAGAAAAATTAAAGCAAAGTCGAAAGATTTAAAAGCGGAAGAAAATGCAAGATGTTTCACTTTTAAAAACTTACTAATAAAACAGATCAGGGAGAGATCATTTTAGAATCATTGGACTACTGGAAGGCTAAGACAAAAAAAAATGTAGACATTATACTTCAAGAAGTTATAAAAGAAAACTGTCTGGATCTCTTACGCACAGAAGGGAAAGTTAAAAGAGAAAGAACCCACAGATTACTATATAAAACAAAACCCCAAAATGAAAATTTCCAAGAATATCATAATTAAAATTCTGAGCTTTCAAGCCAAAAAAAAAAAAAAACCCAAAAAAGCTGCAAGAACCAAAAAGAAAGTATTCGAGTACAGAGGATCCACAGCCAGGATCATATAAAATTTTGCAGCTACAATAAATGGATGTGGAGAACATGGAATACAATATTCCAAAAGTCAAAAGATACAGGCTTACAACCAAGAATAGTTTGTCCAGCAAAACTGGAAAAGTTGGTATACGTTGGAAAATTCTATATAAAAGATCCTGAAGAAATATGAGGAAAACATTAAAGACTAATTATAAGTCGCTCATTAAGGTCAAACTATTTACTTGTTATTTATATGAAAATGTTATCAGTACTTATAAAAGTGTCATTGATACTAAGGTAGCTTGAAAGAAAGGTTGGGGCTGAGTTTTTTATGATGGGCTGATTCTAAAAAACAAAATTGGATAGAAAAAGGTAAAAAGGAGGAACTATATTATAAAAATGGGGTATGAAAGGAAGAACTAACACAGAAGAAGCAGGTTGGGGTGGAAGGTTGGTGATGCTGAGACCTTATTATCATCTGGGTTGAAGAGGAAACAACGTGTACATCTGAAAGGGTGTAGAAGTCTTCTGAACATGTAGACAGGTAAGAAAAACGGGGGACAGGGTGGGAGAGGGACTTTGAGAGGGATGTGTGGATTGGGATTTGGGAAGGTAGAAGAAGAGAATGGGAGGGGTGTGTGGATTGAGATGGAGGAATAGAGGGAAAGGATGGAGGGGACTCTCTTGGAGGGATGGGTGAAGTGGGTGGTGGGAAGGTGGGGAAGAAGATAAAGTAACAGGGATAGGATAAAAAGGGAGGCTGAGAAAGAAAATAGTGAATAAAAATAAGATGTAGGGAAATTCACAAATACTAATTATAACTTTGAATGGGAATGGGATGTTTATAGCAGCTTTCTTTGTGGTGGCAAAGAACTGGAAATTGCAGGGATCTCCTGAAATTTCAGGAAATTGCCGGGTGTATGGTTGTAACAGAATGCTACTGTGCTATAAGAAAAGGAGAACTCAGTGATGTTAGAAAGGCATGGAAAAAGATGATGACGAGCAAAGTGAGCAGAACCAAGAGAACATTGTATATAGTAACATTGTATATAGTATATAGTAATGCTGTTTTAAGAACAACTTTGAGTCATTTTGACTATTATAAATACACAAATTACAAATAAAGAACATAAGATGTTATCTGCATCCAAAGAAAGAACTGCCAAATAGAAGTAGGTATGGAATAATTTTACATATATGTGTGTGTGTGTGTGTGTGTGTGTGTGTGTGTGTCTAATGGTAGCCATCTCTAGGGTGGCAAGGGAGAAAAAAAAAGAAAAAAAATTACGTGATATACTGTATTATATATCATTGTATATTTGGAGGGAATAGCAAATTGTACATGGTAGGTCTGCAGTTTCATGTGCAATCATCTTTTACTGTGGTTTTTTTCATCAATTGAAAAATAAATTAAAAAAACAAAACCAACAAAGAATATAATCCTATAGGTGAAAAAAAAAAAAGAATCTTCAAGGAAACAGAGAATTTTCAAGCACTCCTGATGAAAAGATCAGAGCTGAGCAAAAATCTTGAAATACAAAGTAATCAAGAGTGACATAAACAGGTAAACATGAGTGGGCAATTAGAAACAAGTAAACAAGGATGAAGTGTTTATACTCTAATGCAGGGCTGTCCAGCCTTAGGTTTTTATTGAGGCAATAGACAATATTTTGATTTGCCATTTTAGTGAGAGCTCTGAGGTAGCTCGGCTTTATTTACTAAAGCATTTATGTAAATTTCTATGCTTGTAGGCAGGCCTGCTCTAATGGAGCAAACTGATAAAGGTATCCCATCAGAACTCCAAAATCTTCAAGGGTCATAGAGAAAGCCAAATAATGACTGATAATTTGACGATCATGACAGAAGAAAGGAAGCAGGAGTGGGGGAAGGAGTATACTGAGGAAAAAAAGTGATAGGAAGGGTGGGGAAAATTGTCTACAATAATCAAGATAACCACATAGAAGAAAATGCAAACAAGAAGGAAGAGTTCAGGAGGAGTGAGTGGGCAACATGTGACTTGGACATCTTGAATCAGATATCCCATAGACATCTTAAAAATCAACATGTCCAAAAACAAACTCATTATCTTTCTCTCAAATCCTCCCCTTTCCTGAACTTTCCTAATGATGTTGGGGGGTAACATCATCTTCCCATCCTCCCTGCTCGCAGCCTAGATTAATTGCAACCTAGTTCTCAATTTCTTTTACCCCCCTCTCCCATATCCAATCTGTTGCTGAGGCCTGTCAAATTCATGTTTGCAATGTCTCTCAAATACTTGCCCTTCTCTCCCTGATACTGCTACCATCTTTGTGTGATGCCTGTATTAATGCAACCTGATGGTTGCTCTGCCTGCCGCAAGTCTTTCTCCACTTTCTCCAGGGCAGCCTTCTTTCAGCTATCAAAATGATTTTCCTAAAGTATATGTTATCTCTATTCAATCAAGACCAGCTCGAGGATCAAATGTGAAATCCTCTGTCTGGCATTCAAAGCCCTTTGTTATAATATAGGCTCTTCTTCCCATCTTTCCAGCCTTATACCTTACACTATCCCACAGATTCTTCAATCCTATTACACTGGTTTCCTTGCTGTTCCTTAAATAAGACACTTCGTTTCGGGGCTTTGAGCATTTTCACAGGCTGTCTCTCTTATGTGTAATGCCCTCTTTCTTCATCTCTGCCTTCTGGCTTTCCTGGCTTCCTTCAAGTCTCAGTTAAATTCCCACTTTCTACAAGAAGCCTTTCCTAATCCTTCTGAATCCTTCCTTCTGTTGATTCCATCCTGTTTATCCTATACATGTCTTGTTTATTCATAGTTGTTTGCATGTTGTCTCTCTTATTAGGTTGAGAGCTCCTCCAGTGCAGGGGATGCCCTTTTCTTTTCTTTGTATCCCTAGTGCATAGCACAGTGCCTGGAACATAGAAGGCACTTAATAAATGCTTACTGACTGACTGACTTGAATCTCACTTTCATCTGAACAAGTCAATGGAAGGAAGAATATGTACAAACACATTTTGGGAAATACATACATTTAATTCTTTAAGGAAACAGAAAGAAAAGGAAAGAAGTGGGGCAGCTAGGTGGCACAGTGAGTAGAGCACCAGCCCTGAAGTCAGGAGGACCTGAGTTCAAATGTGACCTCAGACACTGGACACACTTACTAGCTGTGTGACCTTGGGCAAGTCACTTAACCCCAATTGCCCTGCCTTCCCCCCCTCCAAGAAAAAAAAAAAAAGAAAGAAAAGGAGAGAAGTGAGAAGGAACAAAAAAAAAGGAGGGTAGGCTAAGGAGTGGATTATTCATAAACAAAACAAATTCTAACCATGGAGGATAGGTAATGAAGAGGTTTAAAAAGGACAGAAAGAAAGGATTAGAACCAATTGAGCTCTGGATGAAAGAAAGAGAAGGGCAAGGGAATAGAAATGGATTCCAACAAACCTCAGGGAGCAGGAAACAGACAGAGAGGGGAAAATATAAGAAAATAAGATGAAGGAAAAAACACAATTAACAGTTATGATTATAAAGTGAATGGGATGAATTCTCCCATAAAATTGAAGCGTATAGCAGAACAGATTAGAAAGCAAAGTCTGATAATATGTTGTTTATAAGAAACACACTTGTGTCATAAACATCGATATAGATTCAAAATAAGAGGCTAGAGAAAAAATCTATTTGCTTCTGCTCACTTCAAAAAAGCAGGGGTGGCACTGATAGTCTCACAAAAATAGTCTCACCAAAAATAGACTTGATTAAGAGATAAACAAGGAAACTACATTATGTTGAAAGGTACCACAGACAATAAATTAATATTAACACTAAACATGTAGGCACTGAATATCATAGCATTGAAATACTGAAAGCAAATGTTATGAGTTATGTGGAGAAATGGATACCTCGCAGTCCTTTTATTTGCCGTCACCCCTACAGTGGCTACTCTCTCTTCCCTTCCTCATCTTGATTCCTTGGTGAACCAGTTCAATTCTACACTGTCCTCTTCTGTCAAGTCCCTTGGTCCCTTATGGTATTGTCAATCTTGCGCTGCCACGCCTCGATCTTGAATTACTCCCACCATATGTTGCCTTTGCTCCCATTCACATACTGCTAAACAAAGCCAGAAAAAGGATCACAAAACTGTGTTGACTGGGTCCACTACAAATTTATGCTATATTATAACCTTAACTGGGCCTTCTCTGCTTCAAGGCAATCTTTTTAGAACTCCCTATCCACTACAGCACCTCTTCCAAATCTTTTCTTCCTTTTGCAAATGTCCCATGGCTCCCCTCTCCCCATCCTCTCAGCTAGGAAACTTGCCTTACATTTAACTGAAAATATTGAGGCTATTTGCTGATATCTCCCTCTTCTCCTCTACCATTTATCTCACTTCACTCAGATGACTTCCCCAACTATCTCCTCCTTCACTCCTGTCTCATGGGAAGAGGTGAGCCTTCTTCTTGCCAAGGCTAACCCACATGCCCAAATAATCAATCCCATTCCATCCCATCTTTTCAAGCAGATTGCCCCCTGTATCATCCCTACTCTCCCATTTTCAGTTTTTTCCTTGTCTACTGGCTCCTTCCCTACCAGTTACAACATGCCAATGTCTTGCCATTCTTAAAAAAATCCTCACCTTTTCTGTCCATTTCCACTATATTTCATTCTACATCTCTCCCATCTATAATCAGTGCCTCTACTGCCTTTTCCTCTCCCTGTCTTCTCTTCAATCTGTCAGGAACAGCATCACTCAACAAGACAGAACTGCTCCCTCCAAGGTTTCCAGTGATCTCTTAATTGCCAAAACTACCAGCCTTTTCACAATCTTCATCCTTCTTGACCTCTCTGCATTCTTTGACAATATTGATTATGCTTTCCTCCTTAATACTCTCTTCTTTCTGGATTTTTCTCACTTCACTCTCTCCTGTTTCTCCTCCTACTAGTCTGACCACTCCATCTTAGTCTCTTTTGCTGGCTCTTAAGTCAAGTCATGTCTAATAATCATGGGTGTCCCCGAAGCTCTGGTCTGCGTCCTCTTCCCTTTTCCCTCTTCATTTTTAGTGGTCTTAGTTCCCATGGATTCAATTATTAATTATACATCTCTTGTATGCCCTTGCCCCTCTTCTGACACTGCATCAATCCTGGTGCAGACCATTATTACCTCAGTGCCTAAACTATTGCAATAGCTTGCTTATTGTTCTTCCTGCCTCAAGTTTCTCCCCACTACAATCCATTTTCCATTCACTACCAAATTAATCTTCTTAAAGTGTAGTTTTGATCATGTTCCTCCCTATTCAATTAAATCAATTAATTAAATCCAGTGCTTCCTAGCTAGTTCAGGACTCCTATTCATATTGCAGAGCTCTCCCCATGTTGGTTTTTGAATGGGCTTGGTGAGATAGTTTTATACATGGTGTGTGTTTAAGGGTTCAATTCAGGTTTCATCTTGTCTGTGAAGTTTTTTCTGATATTTCTCTGGTGCCTCTCTCAAACTCTCCTACAGCACTTTGGTTTCCATCAACCATGTCTCCTTTCATTCCGTCTCCCTCTCATCTCTCTCATTATTTTATCTTTATCTATCTATCTATCTATCTATCTATCTATCTATCTATCTATCTATCTATCTATCTATCTGTTTTGTCCCCCCTAGTGGAAAGCCTCTTAAAAGCAGGGACTATTTTGTTTTTGTCTTTGTATCCCAAGAACTTAGCACAGTATTTTACACAGAGTAGGAATTTGGCTTATTTCTACTACCTTCCTTTTCCAAACCAGTTGCCAATGCAAGTCACCACACTAGGCCATCCAGTGGTCTGCACCAAGCCATTAGCTATCTAGAAAAAAAAAAGAAAATAATTTATCATTAGGTTATCATTATCTGTTTTTCTTAAACTTGGGCATGGGGGGTATAGCTTTTACTTGTGTGTAGTATGGGAGAAGACTTGATTTCAACTATATCTTTTATGAATTTCTAATTGGTCACTGAGATACCATCACTACATTTGAAAATTTAGACAACCTTTCTTAGCATTTGAAAAAGACTCTGGGCTTAATTTCCAGTAAGTTTATTTTTAGTAATTTTGGTAAGTTTATTGTCAAGTGAGCTTAACAAATGTTTGGTTAATGTTAAATTCAAAAAAATTTTGTTTGTTTTGTTTTTTTTTCTTTCTGTAGAGTTTGATAAGGTGCTTTTGTTACCAAGATTAAAATGTTGGCAAAACTGTTTCCTCTTTCTAGGAAGTCCAGAACCATACCAGGTGAATCTCTCCCAGTGTACTGCTGCCCGCAAAGCATTCCTTGGAGCTGTGTACCTCTCTTGGGCTTATCTGGCTGTAGAGCAATCTCTGAGAACTTAATATCAATATGAGTATCTATTTTAGAATATAGTCACTTTGAGGGCAGAGGCTATGTTGACTTATGTTGCTTTGCACATCACCATAAATTTTGGCCCATTGTTTAATAAAAAGCTTCTAGATTACTAGATACTTAAAGATAAAAATACTCAAAAAGTAAACGGTTATTCCCCCTTAAGGCAATGATTTTCAATTCTTTTGAGTTGAAAATCCTACAATATATTTGGTTTTACAAAGTAATCATCTTCCCTACTTAAAAACTGGGAACTGAAAACAACAAAAAGGAATATACAGTATAATGAATGAAAATCAGATAGGACACTTTGATAATTTCTTCTATTCATTTTAAGTAGAAAATCTATGAATTTAGGATAAATACATTATACATACAAACACACATAGAAATTAATGCACATGCAATAAAAGTTCAAAGGATTATAGATTTAGAGATAAAATTCCTTTAGTGACCATATGGCCTAAAGCCCTCATTGTATAGTCCAGGTACTGAGGCCAAGAGAAGTGAAGTGACTGGCGCATGGTTGCATGTGTCTGAGGTAGGATTCAAACCTGGGACTTCCTGACTCCTGACTTCCTGACCAGCACTTACGGTTAGACATACAGTGTTGGATTTTCTTCTTCTTTTTTGGTTGCCCAATGTGATTTTACTAGTTTCACTTAAAAGGAGTAATAATTTAGGTTACTTAGGGGGCAGTTGAGGTTAAGCAATTTGTCCATGATGCCAAAACGAATATTCCTCAGAAGCATGACTTGAATACCCGAGTTCCTTACTCTAAGACCAGGAATATATTCATACACACTCCCTCTCTCAATAAACACACACACACACACACACACACACACACACACACACACACACACACACACATATTCATACATATGTATGCGTATATTTTTACTTTTAAAATTATTATATATTATTAGTTGATATGTGTGTATGTATGCGTGTACACACACATACGCACACTTTAGGGAGGTCAAGCTGACCGGAGGATGAATGGGTTGGGTAGGAACTTGAGACAGGGAGACTAGTAGGCTATTGTATTAATCCAGATGTCAGATGATGACTTGCATCAGGGTGGTTGCAGTGTTTGAGGAGAGAAGGGAGCATATACAAGAAAAGTTACACAGATATGACAGCATATGACAAATGATTGGATATTGAGAGTGAGCGAGTAAAGAACTGAGGGTGACACTGAGATGGCAAGCATGAGATGGCAGTACCTTCAATAGTATTCAGGAAATTAGGAAGAGGGAAAGGTTTGGGTAAAACGTAATGATTTCACTTTCGACATGCTGAGTTTCAGATGTCTAAAGGACATCGACTTTGAGATGTGTGATAGGCAGTTGGAGATGTGAGACTAGAGATTGGGAGAAAGAGAAAGGAACAAACATCTATTAAGTATATACTACATGCCAGGCACTGTGCTAAGCACATTATAAATACTGATCCTCACGACAATCTCGTGAAGTAGGTGCTATTATTGTCCCCATTTTACAAGGAAGGAAACTAAGGCAGAAAGACATTAAACGACTCGCCTAAAGTCACAGATAGTAGGTGTCTGAGGTCAGATTTGAACTCAGGTCCTCCCGACTTTAAGGCCAGTTACCTACTTACTATTCTGCCTAGTTGAGGTTAGAGCTTGCCAAGTGAATCTGAGAGACATCTGCACAGAGATGAAAATTGAAATCATAGGAGCTGATGAGTTCACCAAATGACATTGTAAAGAGGAAGAAAAGGAGAAAGCCTAAGGACAGAGCTTTGGAGACCCCTGTGGTGAGTAGACATGACAGGAACGATCCAGGAAAGGATAGAGAGTAGGAATGTTCAGACAGGGAGGAGGGGGAGTATCGTGGAGTGTCAGGGGAGAGCAGTATCGTGAAAACCTAGAGAAGAGAATGTCAAGAAGTGAGCGATGGACCATATCCAAGGCTGCAGAGAGGTTAAAAAGTATGAGGATTGAGAAAAGGCTATTAAATTTGGCAATTAAGAGATCATTAGCAACTTTAGAGAGAACAGGTTAGGTTGAATGATGAGGTCAGAAGTCAGACTGCAAAGAGTTAAGTGAGTGAGAGGAAAAGAAATGGAGGCACTGATTACAGAAGGCCTTCCTAGGAATTTAGCCACAAAAGGGAGGAGAGACATAGGATGAGAGTTAGTGTGGGCACATGGAGCAATTGAGAAACAGGAGAGACATGGGCACATTTTCAGGCAGGAGAGAAGTACTCAGTGGACTGGGAGTGATTGATAATTAGTGAGAGAGTAGAGATGACAATAGAGGGGGCAATTTTCTGGAGAGGATGGGATGGAATGGATCACTTGTTCGTGAAGAGGGGTTTGCCTCCTTCATCAACTCCATGTATCCCCTCTCCCAAATCAAAGCACTCAATTCCTAATACTTTCCAGCTAACTCTAAGAGAAAAACAAAATTATAAATTAATTCACACTGAGATGTTCCTATATTACTCCTTTGCTAAGGGCTTCTTCATTTTAAAAGAAGTTCCTTGGAGAACAAATGCCTGAAATTTAAAAACTCTTTAAAGGTTGAATGGGTCACCTTAATTGCAAATTGAAAAATAGGACCAAGAAACTTAAAAGCAACGTTTGTCCTTAGCTCCAATGCTATTAGAATAATTACAATACTTCACTTTTACCAGTTACCAAGGCACAAGCCCCTATGTGTATAATATACGTAGTATTAATTTTAAGCTGGAGTACTTACCTGAGTTATGACATAGAAACCAAAATTGTGAATATTATAGAAATACCCCAAGCCAAAAAGGGTTGTAAAGGCTCCACTGGCAAACATTCCAAACGTTAGGTAATATCTAATTGGCAGGCGTTCCCCTATTATGCCACTGAAAAAGAAAAACGAGGAAGCAGACGGCAAGAAAACTCATCACTGAATAATTACTTTCTGAATTTTTGGTACTGTTAGTTGATCTTTAAGAAACACAAACAATTAAGAAATTCCAAGAAGGCCATAAAGCATAACTTAAAACATTTGTTAACCTGAAAATGACAGTAAGCTATAATGAGGTACTTCCTTCATCAAAAAGAATTAATTTTAAAACACCAAATCTCAGGATATTGTTTATTAATTAGTAAGCAGGTATCTTGACAGTAGATAATCTTTTAGAGTCAAGAGCATACAACAAACGGATATTTTAAAATACGAATTATCAGAATTTAAGGAACATGAAATGATACAGAAACGCAACGCAATATATATTTCTAGGGAATTAACTCCCTTCAATTTGCTCTAATTACTGCTTGGCAAATGTGCTACAAAGTAACATTGCCAGGAAAACCTTAAGGAATACTGAACTATCCTAAATTACTTGCAATTATCACCTTATGTTCCATCCTGAAAGCAAAAAAGGTAATGAGAGCTGTTTGAGCCCTTTTCAAGAACCAAAAGCTTCGGTTCAATGCAAACAAAGGAGGAATGAAAAGATCTATCTAATCCAGGAGTGGGGAACCTGTGGCCTCAAGGCCCTCTAGGTCCTCAAGTGCAGCCCTTTGACTGAATCCAAACTTCAAGGAACAAATCCCCAGTCTAAATCCAATGAAAAGTGTTTCAAATACATTGTTTTCTGAGTTCATAAAGTAAGAGAAATCTGCTTTGATTTTGGTACCTGGCCTATTTCTGAATTGAGACAGAAGAAAATAAATTTTAAAACTGTATACTCAGTTCAGGGGTTACCAAATTCTTTTTTCCCCCAACAAACATTTGATTAATATCATCTAGAATTCAGAGTTAGAAGTGCGTCTAGTCCAACATTCCCACATTTTGGATGAGAAAACAGAGCTAAAGAGGTGAAAGTTATATGTGCATGGTGTGTGCGTGTGTGTGTGTGTGTGTGTACATATACATATACTAAGTGCAGACTGTCATCCTAATGTGAAGAGAAAACAAAAATGATATAGGAAGGAATGGGATAAGTAATTCAAGAACACAAAGGAGAGAAAGAGTGTGAAGAAGCAGCAAGGCTAATCTGTTTCAGGAAGTTGGAGAGTAGAATATATGTGTGATACCAAGAGGGAAAGAGAAAAGAAAAAGCCCCTAGGGAATTTGGCGTTATTCAACAGGTATGAAGCTCTTCCCGTTTTGGGTGGAACTGAATTCTCTGAGGAAGAAATAGCTTTTAGTGCTTCAAGGAAAGATGAGGCTGTTGTATACAGACAACCAGAAGAAAGAAACTTCTAGATATTTAAAACTTGCCTTGCTGTTCACATATCTTAGAGCTTAGGAGTTAAAAACTTCAGGATTTCAGATGAAATAATTTTCTAGCAGCTAACTCCCCAGCTTGATATGTTGTACCTACTTAAATCCTTTCATTACTGCTTCCTAATTTCTAAAGGTGTTTTTAAAAACATCACACCTTTCTAGTTCCAATTACTTTTTAAACTAAAGGCTAGCACTTGGACAAACAGGCTGTCACCCTGGGTATTCCTGGTCTGGTGGTGGCTCTACCTGGAATTACTAGAAAAATTGACAGAACATTCCCTTTCCTCAAAAAAAATTTATATTTAAGATGTTAAAAAATATTGATAACACTTTCAAACATGCTACAGAAACCCCTTGCAACAAACACTTCCTGCTTATTGCACACGTTATACTGGATGTTCCAAGATAATTAAAACTCAGCATGTTCAAAACTATACTTATCTTTCTCTTCAAACCCTTCCTTCTTCCCAACTTCTCATATTACTGTCCAGGGTAACAATATCTTCTCAATTTACCCAGGCTCTCACCCAAGATTTCAACATCAGTGTTATCCTCGATTCCTCACACTTTCTCACCCTCCATATTAAAACTGTTGTGAAATTTTGATTCTGTCTCCACAGTATCTCACATAAGTCACTTTTTTTCCTCTTGCAGTAGACAGCCTAGTTCGGGCCCTCATTTCTTTTCACCTAGACTATTGACAACAATTTCCTTTTTTTTTTTTTTTTTTTGGACGGGGGAAGGCAGAGCAATTGGGGTTAAGTGACTTGCTCGAGATCACAGAGCTAGTAAGTGTGTCAAGTGTCTGAAGCTGGATTTGAACTCCAAGGCCTGTGCTCTATTCACTGTGCTACCTAGCTGCTCAGACATAACTTCTTAGTTGGTTTCCCTGACTCAAATCTTGTTTCTAGCCAAATCATCCTGTGCCCAACTGCCAAAATGATTTTTCTAAAGCTATGTTCTGACCATGTCGCTTCCCTAATCAATAAATGCCAGTGGATCTCTATTACCTTTATAATCTGGCCCCATCCTCTTACCCACGGCTCTCCTCCACTCTATGATCTAGCCATAACGCTCTTCTTGCTGTTCTTCAGACACAACACACTATCTCCCATCTCCATGTATTTAAACTGGCTGTCTCCCATGCCTAGAATATTCTCCCTCTTTACCTTCCACTCATGGAATCCCTGATTTCCTTTTAACACTAAGCTCAGTTGCAACGTTCTGTGTTCAATCTTTTCTGATCTGCCTTTTTTCTCCAAGGTTAAGTTGTTTCTGTTTTATATGTGTTTTGTATACAACTGTACACAAGCTACTTAAGGGCAAGGAGGATTTTACTTTTGTCTTTGTATTCCCAGCACATAGCACAGGGCCGGGGAAATAGTAGGTGCTTAATTAACATTTATTAATTAATTGACTGGTTGATTCAAATCTTACTTTCTAAAACTTGATAATTGCTTATTTCCTTTTGATACTCAAAATTTTAAAAGGCATAATGAGCTCTCAAGCTCTGAATATTACCTTTTTGGTGTTACCAGGGCCAAGGGTTGCACACCTTTTTTGGACCTCATATATTCCATCTATCAAATGATGAAATTAGACTAGATGAATTCTAAGGTGCTGCCAATGTATACCACTGTATAGTTTGATTATTCTCTGAAACATTAGTCACTGATATAGCATGCTGAATGGTTCCTCTATTATATTTTAAGTCAAGTAGCCATATCTAAATAGGATAGACTTAGAATCAGGGGACCTGGATTTAAATGCTGGCTCCCCAACTTACTGTTTCAAGAGCAAGTCACTTAATATTTCAAAGCTTTAGTTTCCTCATCTGTAAAATGGGAATAATACTTAAACTACTTAACATTATATTGTTATAAAGGTATAAGAAACTGTTAGGATAGAATAAGGAATTATTAGGCAAAATAAAAATTTTTTAAGCTCTGAGGGATGGATTTTTTTTTCCTTTTTTGGTATAAAAAAATGAAATAAAATAAGAGATAAGTAAATAGTATTTGCTATCTTCTCTGCCCATTTACAGTGAAAGAATATTAAGAGCCATATAAATAGGCAGTGATCTTTGATTATATTAAAACTACATTAAAAGTTGTTTTTTTTCCTACATGGAAAATGAATTTGTCCTCTGGCTGTGGTAGAAACAAAAAAAAAAGGGCATCAGAATACATTTGAGGCTAGAGTTCATTGTCTAAACAGTGTTGAGTTAGGTATGGGGCAGGCATTGCTCTTGCCTCTCAGTGGTAAATAAAGTTGTGCCATAAAGCATGAAGTGTCCAAGTAGTTCTATTTCCCTAGAGGCTGTGGCTTCAGGGTAGATGAGGGCCATGAGATGTAACAGAAATGTCAGTCACATATAGAGACGAGTCTTAAAAACCAAATTAAATGTTTCTTACCTTAAGTACATTCCAATTGCATAAGCACAAAGGAATGAATAATCCAATGCTCCCAGTAATTGCTGATAATTCTTTTTATCTAAACAATGAGATAAGTTCATTATTAGTGTCCATACTCATAATAAAAACTGGTTTAGAGAGTAGTTTTAAAAAGGTGCAAAAATTTATTCTCATCAAAGTCTGGGTAACAGTCTTGAGTCAGAAAGGGGTGAGTGTGAATATAGGAGGACTTTTAATATTTTCTTTGATTTCTTAGTGAGGTGTCTGGAACTTACATACCTGTGTTTCAATTTTAAATGATCATTTCATACACGTAAACATACACCAATACACACATATATACTACATGATATATATACACACATACATATATACATAAATGCACACATATGTATACAAACAATATAAGAAGTGACAAGTAGGATGGTTTCAGAAAAACCTGAGAAGACTGATATGAACTGATATAAAGTGAATTGAGCAGAACCAGGAGACGATTGTACATAGTAATAGCAATATTGGGTTTTTTTTGGGGGGGGTGGCAGGGCATTTGGGGTTAAATGACTTGCCCAAGGTCATACAGCTAGTGTATCAGGTATCTGAGGCCAGATTTGAACTCAGGTCCTCCTGACTCCAGGGCCGGTGCTCTACTCACTGCGCCACCTAGCTGCCCCACAATGTTGTAACAATGATAATAACGAAAGACTTAGCTCTTCTGATTAAAAAAAGATCCAAGACAATTCCAAAGGACCCATCATGAAAAATGATATTCACTTCCAGAGAGAACTGTTGAACTCTGAGTGCAGAGCGAAGGATACTTTTTTAAAATTTTGTTTATGTTTCTTGCTTTTGTTGTTTTTGCAACATGACTAATATGGAGATATGTTTTGCATGACTTCACATGTAGAAATGATAGCATAGTGTTTGCCTTCACATTGGGTGCGGCAGAGGTAGGAGGGAGAGAATTTGGAACTCAAAATTTAAAAAAAATGAAAGCAAACAGTAAACACAAAATATTTTTTTTTAAATTAACAATTGGCTCTCATGAGCTTGTGAGAGCTAGTTCCAGCATATCCTGAAAATGCTTAATTTGGCCTAGACTATGGAAGAGAAAGATCAAATGAAGGAAATAGAAAGAAAAAAGAAGAGAAAAAGGGAATTAGGAAGAAGGCAAGAAAGAGTGAAGGAAGAAAGGAAAAAAGAAAGGGAATTATTTAAATAAATTAAAGAAATTTAGTTTAGGTCAGATTAAAAGGAAGATAGACAGAGAACCTTAGAAATAGATATTTGTTGAAATAGTGTAATCAATGTTAATACCAAGAATGAAATGCTTGCCTGAAAAATGCGGAGGATAAAAATTGATACAAAACAAACAAATGGAAGAAAACACAATACTAAAATTCATAACTTTAATGTGAGTGGTTTAAACAATCCAGTTAAATAGGAAAAGATCTTGCATCAAATATCTCTGACAAGAATCTGATATACTTATACACATATGTATCTATATAGCACAAATATGTAAGACCAAGAGTTATAACAAGTAGACAAAAAATACAGTAAAAAGTTTTCAAAAGAAGTACTCAGATTATTAACAATCACATAAAAGTCACTCCAAATCACTAATAAGAAAAAAACAAATGAAAAATAACATGGAGATTTTACCTTATGTACATCAAATTGGCAAAAATTACAAAAGATGGAGTTAAAAAATATTGCAGTAGTTACAGGAAAATAGACACCCTAACTGTGATAGGACTAATATCCACCAGGGTTCCCTTATCCTTCACCCAACCACCCCACTTTGATTAGGAAAAGGTAACAAAATCAGGAATTGATTGGCTTAGAGGTGGGATAGAGCTTAAGCTAGTTCTCTCTTGAAGCAGACTCTTTGTGGCCTATGGCTACATTGACCTGGCTTGCTGGTCACCTAAGGGCACAAAAAAGTTCCACTCATATAGGATTAGGTCCTTCCAACATAGTGCATAGACCATGTGAGTGACCAAATTCTGCTCTACTGATCAGGTGCATTTCACTATGGATATAGGGAGGGTAGGGGTGGTGAGCCTATAGAAGCTGAGCACTACTATATGCTTCTTTCATATCCTTGCTATTTTAGTTAACTGTTCAGTTACTTAAGTGCCACATAGAGTCCCAACATCAAACCTGAAGTAACAGAGTGCCAGAGTCAGGCTTACCCCTAACATTTGGTGTAGGCAAAAATTGGGATAAGATGACCTCATGGCTCATGGCTGAGTTGGAGGTAGGGAACTGCAAATATGGAGGGTAAGATGATCAGATGGTCATATGGTAGTCTGGAACCTACCAACAAGGTCCCTTCTCTTTGTATATGGGGAGTTGTCTTAATGAAAAACGAACATGAGAAGTCCTCTTGATGGAAAAGGAGAAGAAGCTATCATTGACTTAGTGAGTTCAGGAGGAGGTTGCCCAGGAGAGTAAAGAAAGCACCACGTTCAGCCTTACCTGGTTGGTTTTTTTTTTTTTACCATCTTGGACTACCAGCATAGTAAGACAGAAAGTGAACTGGACCAGACATTCAGTAATTAGGGAGAGAGCTCTTGGCTTTTAGCAATGGTACAATGCAGGCCAAGGGTCAGCTAATAGCGCTGGTGATAGCAGTGAAGGGATATCTCCTGATGGTGGTGGGGACTAACAGGCCACAGCCAAGAACTCACAGTATGATTTCTGACCCAGAGGTTTCATTGTAGGAAAAGAGGACAATCTGTCCATAGATGTCTCTAAGGGATCAGTGATTTTGTATCATTTCCGTGGTATGGCTGTCAGAGAGGAGAGATTTTGGTGGGTGAGCCTGGGAATACTGAATGATGGTGGTATTGAAAAAGCTTCAGTACCAACTTAGTTGCTGACACAAGTGGCATGCCAAGAGGCTTATGACATTTTGCCACTTTAGTAAAGATAAGCCTGATCAATGCTGAAGATTCTGTGTCTGTGCCAGAAATGGTATCATCTATGCTGTGTCCTAGATATTCCTGGTGCTGCTCTGACTCATCACAGCCATGTTACATTAGGAGAACTGCAAAGATCTGGCTTCACACACATGGACCATATTGTTGAGATATGAGTGGGAAAGGAAAAATCTAGGATTATTGGTTTGTATTTTTCATATTTTCTTCTTTTTATTTCTTCTTTTTCTTTACTCTTTGGGGTGGAAAGATTGTAGCTTAAAGGGTTAAAGAAAAAATCAACGACCCTAAAAACCCTAAAAATTCCTAAAAGCATTTAAATGATTGAAGGTTCCCTAGAAGACAGGTATCAAACTCTAAGCCCCAAACTCAGCAACGTGGCTGGAACCACATTAAAATGTAATTGGGGAATGTTTAATGAAATAAACTAAAATACAATACAACACAGATAACATTAATTTGTGATTTCCTGAGTCAATGTGTCCCCTACCCCGCCACATGAAGGGATCTGTTCTTATTTGAGTTTAACAACACTACTCTAGATGAAGATACTTAGAACATTGAACTTAGAACTGCTCTAGATGAAGATACTTAGAACATGCAATGGTGTTGGCATGTGATAGGACCGATATCAACAATATCTACCAGGCTTTCTCTTTCTCTATTACTGCCCCTTTCCCCCAACATAGGTTAGGAAAAAGTGATTTAGTCAGGACTTGATTAGTCTGTGGGTGAGGCAAAGCTCAAGCTGTGCTTCCCTTAATACAGTTTCTTTGTGGCCTATAGCTATTTTGACATGGATTTCTGGTCAACTAGGGGCATTAAAAAGTATCACCCAGGTGGGGTCAGTCCCTTCCACACATAGGATGACTGTGCATATTACCATATATTGTTCTGCTGATCAGTTACATTTCCATGTGGAGATGAGGGTGGTGGTGAAATCTAGTCTATAGAAGTAAAATACTACCACATCTTTGGTGTTTTAGGGCTAAGCGAAATCTCTTAGGTTAACTGTTCCCTGACTTTATAATTTCTTCCTAGCATTGAAACTGAACTAACAGAATATTGGTGTCAGGCGCACTCCAATATTAATACACTGCTTGTGAAGCTGTTATTTGGTCCAATCATTCTGAAAGCAATATGGAATTATGTGAAGAAAGTGATATACATCCATCTCTGGAACCAAGAGATACCATTTTCTATAGTGGTATAGAGATATCACTATATCTCTATATATGCTATGGATATTTCTCCAAGGAAATAAAAGACAAAAAGGTCCCAAATATTTCAAAATATTAATTGCAGTACATATCATCATAGTATGACTGGAAAGAAAATAGGTACCCATCAATTATGGAATGGCTAAACAAATTATGGCATATGAATATAATGGAATATTATTATACCTTAAAATAATTAATATAAATAATTCAGAGGAACACGAGAAAACTTTTATGAACTTATATGGGGTAAACATTAACTAGGAAAAAAATGTATTTATGTGTGTGTGTGTGTACGTATATATGTGTGTGTGTGTGTGTGTGTGTGTATGGTTGCTCCAATAATGTAAAAAGAAAGAACAACAAAGTGAAACAGGAAATTGTAATTATTATTTTCAAGCTTGGCCACTGGGAAGAGTTGAGAAAATCTGCCCCACACCCGCCCCCGGCCAGCTTTCTTTGTGAAAATGGAGGATTATGAGTGTTAAATACTGTATATGCCATCAGATAGAGTTGATGCGTTGCTTGGTTTTGATAATTTTTTTCTTTTAAAAAAATCTTTGGGGAAAGTACCCTCAATAGAGGTGAATAGTAGGGATATATCCAAAAACTAGTGCTATTTTTTAAAGACCCCCCCCAAAAAAAATTTAGCCTTTTTTTCTTTGGAGGGAGAAAGGAGTGCAATTGGGGTTAAGTGACTTGCCCAAGGTCACACAGCTAGTAAGTGTGTCAAGTCTCTGAGGCCAAATTTGAACTCAGGTCCTCCTGATTCCACAGCCGGTGCTCTACTCCCCTAGCTGCCCCTAAAAATTTAGCCTTTTAAGGCTAAATAGTAAAAGATGAATAACTCTAAATTATTGTAAATAATTTATTTGCTGCAACATTTACAGTAGTGATTTTTTTTCTGTTGCCTTTGAAATTAAGGTATATTACTTAAACTTATGAGCATCCACTGTTGTTGCACAAATTAGTAAGGCTAGAAAAGAAATGTAATTTCTCCCCATAACTTCAAATGCAAAACCTCCAAGCTATTATAAGTGACAAATAATACAGATAAATAAGGGATTGTTGGAATAGTGAGCTTACCAAATGGTGCCCAACCGCAGTGAGTTTCATTATCTGATATTTTCCCAGCAGGATCACGGAAGGCATTTTCATTAAGTATGTTGAGTTTAACCTTACCATGAGAAGCACACTGCTTATGCAATTCACCCTAGTGAATTAAAGGAGAAAACACATGAAGGAATAGAAAATGTGCACAAATGGAAAGTCAGAAGATAATATATTGTAATATAAATGTAACTATCAGTCTAGCATTATGCATTGTATTTGATTAACTCTCTCCCCCTTCCTCCCTAGAAACAGATACAACTGAAGTAATTATAGAAAGTAAGAGGCAGATATCAGAGGCAATGAGGTATGAATATTAACAAACTGCTAATACTTGCAGCACTTCACAAAGGGAGAAAAACTTTTTTCTTAAATAAATTAGCTTGATAGCTCCATTTTCAATAAAATTCTTAACCTTTTAGCAGTCTGCTGCTGAAGCCTATGAACCCTTTCTTAGAATAACATTTTTAAAATAATTGGAAGATATGTTAAATTTCAATGAGAGGTTATTGAAAATAAAGATGCAATTTTCCCCTCATTCAAGTTCACAGACCCCTGAAATCAATTCATAGACCACCTCTACCTGCCCTTCCCCCCCACCCCCCACCCCCCAGGTCTGTAGACCTCAGGTTAAAAACTCTTGCTTTAAGAAGTGTGAAGGAGTTTTCTTTGTCTGAATTGGAAGGAGCACTGTTATTGGCAGCAGAATGTTGGTCCATTGTGGAACTTTGAAAAGCTGAGTTCACCAATTTAGGAATCACTCCAGGCAATGAGCAACTTTGTGGACTGTGACCACTGCATTTATATCAGAGAGTAACAGAAATAATATGTTTTTTCTTTCCTCTCTCCCTCATATGTTCACTCTTCATTTGCCCAATAAGCATCAATACACAGGGGCTTCAAGGGGTGACACCTTTGGTAACAGGGAAGAGATACAAATATAAACCTAAGGGAGAATTTAGCTTTGGCATATAGGACCTGACCTGCAGGGACACGGAACCTAGGGGAAAGAAGCGTTTAAGTGGACTACATAAGGAGAGAAAGGACATCAAGACCTCACAGTATCAAAGACCTTAGTTGCCTTGACTACATGGACATTACAGATTTATGGGAAAGAATACTTCAGGTTTACATTGGGGGAATTTTTTGTAGCTGCATAGAGCCACGTGGAAACAAGGCATATTAGCTACATATACATCCAAGATATCTTAGTAAATGCCTAGGCTTTGAGCTAATTGTTTTAATAGGCTAACTATTAAGAGAGGGTTCAGAGGTGAGGGCTTATTAACATGCCCTTTGATCCGGCAATACCACTGCTAAGTCTATATTCCAAAGACTTCATAAAGGAGGGGGAGGACCTATTTGTATCAAAATATTTATAACAGCTCTTTTTGTGGCACCTAAGAATTCAAAATTGAAGGGAGGCCCATCAGTTGGGGAATGGCTAGACAAACTGTGGTATATGATTGTAATGGAATATTATTGTGCTATAAGAAATGACAAGCAGAATGATTTTAGAAAAACCTGGAAAGACTTACATGAACTGATGCAAAGTGAAACGAACAGAACCAGGAGAACATTATACACAATAACAGCAATATTGTTCAATGAAGAACTGTGAATAATGATCCAAGAAAATCTCAGGATTAATGATGAAGCCTACTATCTGCCTCTAGAGAAAGAACTGATATTGTTTGAATACAGGCTGAAGAATGCTATTATTTACTTTCTTTCACTCTTTTTCTTTTATTCAGGTCTTGTACAAAATGACTAATATGAATTGCAGATACATAGCCTATATCTAATTGCTTACCCATCTCAGGGATGGGGAGGGAGGGAAGGATAGAATTTGGAACTCAAAACAAACAAAAAAAACAAACAAATTAAAAAAGTGTTTTAACATGCAATTGGAGAAAAATTTAAAAATATTTTTAAAAAGTATTACAGATTGTTTTTACATGTAATTATAACTCCCAAAATTTGGATGCTATACCACTTGGTGCATATACATTTGGAATTGATATTGCTTTATTGTCTATGATACCTTTCAACAAGGTATAATTTCCTTCTTTGTCTCTTTTAAATAGATCTGTTTTTGCTTTCAATTTGTCTGAGATCATGATTGCTACCCTGCTTTCTTTGCTTCAGCTGAAAGATAATAGATTCTGCTCCATGAAGCCCCTTACCTTTACCCTGTGTGTATTTCTCTGTTTCAAATGTTTTTCTTGTAAACAACACATTGTAGGATTCTGATTTTTAATCCATTCTGCTATCTACTTCTGTTCTGTGGGTGAATTCATCCCATTCACATTTACAGTTATGATAACTAATTGTATTTCCCTTCATGCTATTTTCTCCTTACTTATCCTTCTCTCTCTTATTTCCACCCTTTCCCTCCTCATAAGTGTCTTACATCTGATCACCACCCCCTCCAATCTTCTCTGTCTTTTATCAATCCTCCCTTCTATTATCCCTTTTTCTTTTTACTTCCTTATAGGGTAAGATAGATTTCTGTATCCAACTGAGTGTGTACATTATCCCCACTTTAAGCCACTTCTGAGGAGGGTAAGGTTTAAGCTTTGCCCACCCCACCCTCCATCTTTCCCTGGATTATAATAGTTCTTTTATACTTCTTTTATGTGGAATAATTTACTTCATTCTATCTCTCCCCTCCTTCTTCCAGTGCAGTTTTCCTTTTCATCCCTTTATTTTGTTTTTTAAGGTATCATGTCATCAAAGTCACCTTATACCCATACCCTCTAAATACCTTTATAGTAATAAATTTCTTAAGAATTACAAATATTATCTTGCCATATGGAAATATAAAGTTTAACCTTATTGAATTTCTTATGTTTTCTCTTTCTTGTTTCTTTTTTTTTTAACCTCTTTAAGTTTCCCTTGAGTCTTGTATTTGGAGGTCAAATTTTTTATTCAGCTATGGGTTTTCTTTTGTTTTTTGAGGGGGGAAGGCAGGGCAATTGGGGTTAAGTGACTTGCCCAAGGTCACACAGCTGGTAAGCGGGTCAAGTGTCTGAGACTGGATATGAACTCAGGTCCTCCTGACTCCAGGGCCAGGGCTCTACTCACTGTGCTACCTAGCTGTCCCTTCAGCTGTGGTTTTTTAATTAGGAATGTAAAGCCAACAGAATTTAAACTGTGGTCCTTACTTGATTTCTCTACATTAGGAGTCAAAATGTTGAGGATGGTTACTGGTTCTGACCTACTAACTTTACCTCTTTACCTTTATTTGGGAAGATACTCCTTTACTTTACAGCAAACCCAACAACTTTCTCTCAAATTTTTATTTAAAAAATTATTCTTGGGGCAGCTAGGTGGTACAGTGAGTAGAGCACTGGCCCTGGAGTCAGGAGGACCTGAGTTCAAATCTGGCCTTAGACACTTGACATATTTACTAGTGGTGTGACCTTGAACAAGTCGCTTAACCCCAAATGTGCTGCCTTCCCCCCTCCAAAAAAAATTATTCTGTACTTAACAAATATCAAAGAAAATGAGCGTTTACATATATAAAGCAGAATTGAAAAAAAAGATATCTGCACACATGCAGCTACAAATCTGCATCACTGCAGATCCAGAGATACTCCCAAATCCAAAAGAGTATAACTCCATAACAACTGCAATGAGATATTGAAAGGGAAAAAGTGGATTCCCCACAACTGCATGAATGCCTAAGAGAAATTAAGGAAGAGATAAAAAAGAAAAAGAGAAGCTCTAAAAGAATTGGAAGGATGTTAAATAGCCTAAAACAAAAAGTGGTAAACCTTACCCACATACAGACTCTCTGAAATTAGGGTAGACCAAATGGAAATCAATGACTCCCTGAGACAACATATATTTGGAAAAAATTAAAAGATTGAAAAAAAAATCTGACCTGAAAAAGAGTCAATTTAAGATCATTTAAGATTTGGACTCATGGGGCCAGTCAAGATGATGGAGTGGAGGACAGAGTTGAGAATACATAAGACCCATTGAATGTTTGTAACTGCCTGGCCCCCACACAAATTACATCAAACAATCATAGAACAATTAATTCCAATTTTATAAAACTATTTACAAAATTAGAAAAAGAAGAGATGCTACAAAATTCTTTTGATGATACAAATGGGGTCTTGATACCTAGGCCATGCAGAGTCAAAGATATAAATCAGGACAACTGGAGATGGTCCTGGATGTAATTCGAGACCTTGGCCTTTTTAAGCTGAGGTCTTTAACAGGTCTCAGTTTGATTGAGGCAACACCCATTCAGTGATTAAGGCTAGGCAAGAAATGAGGCAGAAAATGGCCTCTTTTACAAGTGAAAAAAATCAATCTGGAAAGGGAGAACTGTGAGGATTTCTGGCCAGAACAGAAACAATTGCTATTTTTGGTCACTCTGACCAAATAATGAGCAAATGGGGCTTGGCACCAGGATCTATTACTGGCCAATCAATGACAGCCAGAGTGATTTGGATTTAAGTCACGGTCCTTAAGAAAGAAATCTAGCCTGTAAACCCCAAGATATCTTGAGAGATTTCAAAGATAAAGAAAGAAGAAAAGGAGAGAGAGAGAGAGAGAGGAAGGAAAGAAGAAAGGAAGGAAGGAAGGAAGGAAGGAAGGAAGGAAGGAAGGAAGGATGGGGGCAACTTAGAAATAAATGACAATCAAAGTTTATTAGAATAGGTCCTGCCTTTTCTCATTTATTGTTAACCAATTAAGAGTTGATTGCCATTCTCAGGAACATCCCTCTTCCAAGGCCATATAGGTCATGAGCCCCCATGATTGTCTTTGGCATTTGAGAGTGCCACTGACCTTTGTTTAAAATGCCAGCATTATTAATAAAACGGCTAATTTTCCAGAAATTATGTCTCTTGAACTTTTTAAACACCATACTTGAATGATAGTAAGATGTTCCCTTTAACAAGAAAGGTAGAAGACATGAGGCTTCAACTGCTAAATGGAAATGACATTTTAAAAATTATGTTTCCTTGGGTCTCTTTGGTTTTAGTGCCTTTCATAAACACACGATGACTATGCCAGACACTGAGAATGCTAGTACATTTAATGTACTTAAATGTATTAGTACAATCCTGTTTCTTCTGTTGGCCCAATGGGCCTCTACCTATAAGGATATGGCTCTTAAGAAACTTAACTTTGGTTTGCCAATGGCTCTATCCACTATCGGAAAGGCATTCAAAATTGCACTTCAGTAGAAGTTAATCTGGTAACAAGAGAGACCCTGAGGAATGGGGGTCCTGACAATGGGCAATCTGGTGGCCTGAACTCCAGATTGCATGGGTGGTATGGGAGAGAGCCTTAAGGGAAGAGACAGAGAAGATCTTCACCTGCATCAATTTCTGGGGAGTGGTCATGGGCCTGGCCAAACGATCTGGGCACAGGATTGGACAATCAAAGGCTTTCACTGGTGACCAGTAGAGGAAATTCTTCCCACTGCATACAGTTGCATCCATGTCTACAACCATCAGAGATGTCATATATTTAACCATGTTGGAGTTGTTACAAGAAGAGTAGATTTTGTCCAGTGCCAAAATGAACATTAGCGTGGTGATGCAATGTTGTGCTAGGCAGAGGACCCTATGATCCTCTTAAAGACAAGGAAACTATTCTTGGCCATTTGGATTCCTTTTGCTATTTGGAGAACCTACCTAACCCAAGTGGCCCCTAACTTATTCTCAACTGGCGATGTGTTACCCTCCTATCTCAGGAGAAGAGGTTTGCCCTAGCTAATCAAGAGCTATGTCTACATCATGTCCAATCTCCATGAAGTCATGCCTTTACAAGTCAACATCACTCTAGGAAGAAGGACCCTCCATCTCAGTGATTTCTGGGATCTAATCACTAGGAATATTTACCTGATAAAAATGGACTACTTTATATAATTCTGGCTCATCCCCTCTGGCCCTTCCTTATTTCTTTCTTGGTGCAGAATAATCTTGGCCTTAAGGTTCTTGGCCCCTCAGAGGGCTCGATAAGCCCTTGAGAATTGGGTCATGTTTCCTCAATTGATGTGTTTCCTTTCCTCTGGGAAACAACTCTCTCTCATAAAGGGCTTAGGGTAAAAAAGTGTGGCATTATTGCTTTCTAAAAAGCACAAGGGAGGTAAAACTGTCACTGCATAACTATGGATCTATATTTACTTTGAAGAAAAGTGGTCACGTACCTGACTCTGGAGGTAGAGTCAGAGGCCTCGAAGAGGTTGAAGAATTTGTAGAAGGGGGAGATTTTGGTGGGACAGCCAGGGAATATTAAGTGTCAGCACTGGGAGAATCTTAGTGTCAATTTAAATCCCAGCACAGTTTGCATGTAAGAGGTTTATAACCTATTATTCATTTTACCACAAATGACTTTGATGCATATGTTCCTGGTGCTACTCTGACTCATTAGCTCAACCTCATTAACTTGTATTAGGAGGCCCATTTGTGAACTTCAAAGATTATGATATCACCTAACTTATGAAATCCGTTATTGATGTAAGACTTGGATCTTTCAAATGGGAGAAAAAAATCTAAAATTTCTGGGTTTTCCACTTTCCTCTTTATTTTTCTTTTTTGGTTACTCTTGGGAGTATAGTTTTTTTCCCCCCTTTCGCCTTAGTATTATCTGTGCCAGGAGTGTAAAAACTCTGAAAGCAGCCAAATGATAGAAAGTCCTCAGGGCCTTTCCACTATGGATATGGTAGGCAGTAAGACTAGGGTTTCTCCATTTCTCACAACAGGAATTATTTTTTTTTTCCATTTCTTAAAACAGGGATTAGTTTTCTCTAAAAAAAACCAATAAGGTGGTTCTGGATCTGATTGGCCTATGCTTTCCTGATGCAGCTTCCTGTTCACCTAACAGTTTATGTCATCCATACTCATACAGTGCCCTGCTAACCAAATGACTTTTCATATAGAGACAAGGCAGACTGCCTCCAGAGAAGCTAATATCTCAATGTCCTTGTTGCAACCTTGTTGATTCTTTATTTTTTATCCTTGCTGTTTTAATGCAAAGTAAACCTCGGTCTTGTTAACTTTTTAAAGACCCAAGAATACCTCATTTCTTCCCAACATCAAACCTGAAGAGGGTGCTGTAGTTAAGCCAGTCCCAATGATACTATCTCCTGAGGGCATGTGCTCATTAGTGAGTGCCCCAGAGAAGACAGAAGCATTCTGAAAATGCTTACTTCTACTAAACTGAATTTGAGTGTTGGTTGTTAGAACAAGTTTATTGCTAAACTTCTGATCTCAACTGCACTTACATAATGGAAGAGAAGCTGAAGGGCAAGAAAGATTTTGTCTTAAAACTAAACAATCCCTTTGGAGTTCAGTGGATGTACAGTTTGGAGGGCTTGGGAGCAGACTTGTACAAAAAATGTGACAGTCACAAGACAACAGTTGCCATTACCAGCAGAAGCTTAAGTGATAGTGAAACTTGTCCTATCCTCCACCTGGAGTTCTTGGCTTTGAAGAGGGCTGTCAGTGAGTTCACAATATGCTTCCAGCAAAGTTTCAAGGATGAAAAACAAGGCACTGACATCCTGATCAGGGCCAAATTAAATCCTGCTTGCCAGATATGGGTAGCCAAACTGTCTACAAATTCAGTATTCACTAGCAGTCAGGAAAGACTATTATGCATGCAGATGCTGTCCTGAAGGCCATGTGACAATAAAGCTATGTTGCCATCTCAGCAAAGAAAAAAGTATATGTGACATCCACAAAGCTGGGCCACAAGCAAATGAGGAGATAATTTCACCACAGATTAACTAGAGCTTGAGCTATCAAATGAAAATGATTGGTTCCTTTTTTTTTTTTTTTTTTTTACAACTCAGGTTAGAGGGGAAAAAATTAGAACTAGGCAAATGAGTTTAGTTGCTTTGTCCAGAGGAAGATGTGAAAATCTGGGAATGGTATGAAAGGTGGGGTTTTGTACACTCCGATTTCCCATTTTCCCCCCCAACAATTATTGGGAAATAGTTGTTTTGAAAAGAACATTCTTCTGTAGGGGCAGGAGCCAAGGTAGTGACTGAAAAACAGTTATTAACCCAAGGGAAAAACTGAGGCAGTGGATGACAAGGAGTAATACAACCCACACAAGGCTGAGGTTGAATGAGAGTTAATGACCACCTCCTGGCAACCCCACTTACCAGTACAGCACTATATCGCCACCAGCATATGTCATATGCAAAATGTGAATTTTTAAAGGCTGGAACAAGGAAACATTTCAAAATTGCCTTCTATTATCTTATCCCCCTCCCCTACAAATTATAGCAACTACTTCCTTTTATGACTCATAGTTAGTTTGTAACAGAATGAACTCATTTAATAGTTTCTTACCTTAACTATGCTGATAGGTTTCCTAGATAAGTGAAAACTTGCATACAGCAAAAAGGTCAAGACAAAAATGAAGGCCCTGTACCTGTAAAACAGAACAGTGGTAATGTATGAAAAATACAAGAAGCTTGAACTAAGCATCACATAGCACACAGTCTATTCATAAATGCTACATTCATTTTAAATGTACATATGTTAGATTTAAAAAGGTCTCTTAAAATTCATTTTAAAATAGCTGTTAAAAATGCAAATCCAGCTATGTTATCTCTTTAACATTTTACTCAAATTCACATGTTAGCTTTTAAATGATTATCTAAAATGTGGAATGTTATAATATATGAGAAAATTTTAATCTTTTATAAAGTAGTCAATAAATATTTATTAAGTTTCTACTTATTATTATTTAAGCTTTTACTATGTGCAAAGCTAAGTACTGAGAAAACAAAGAAAGGCAAAAACCAGTTCCTGTTTACAAGGAGCTTACAGCCTAGTGGGGTGACATGTTTGGGTGAGAACAAGTATATAAAAATAAGATATAGACAGGATAAAATGGAGATGGTCAACAGAGGGAGGCCACTAGAATAAGGGGGAGCAGGAAAGGATTCTTGGAGTAGATGGGATTTTAGAAGGGACTTGAAAGATGTCAAGGGTACCAGAAGGCAGAGGTGAGGAGAGAATTCTAGGCATGCAGAAAAACCACAGTGTGGAGATATGATGTCTTTTTGTTCTAGGAACAGTAAGGAAGCCAGTTACATTGGATATGAGTACAGGAGTGGAAAGGTAGGAGGGGTCCAGGTTATGAAGGGCTTTGAAATCCAAACAGATTTTATATTTCATCTTGGAGGTGATAGGGGGTCACTGGAGGGGTGTGTGTGTGTGTGTGTGTGTGTGTGTGTGTATGTGAGAGAGAGAGAGAGAGAGAGACAGACAGACAGACAGACAGACAGACAGACAGACAGACAGACTTGGTCAGATCTGAGCTTTAGGAAGACCATTTTGACAGCTGAGTGGAAGAGTAAGGAAAGATTGTGCCAGGGACACCAACCAGCAGGCTAATGTAATAGTACAGGTGTTGGGTAAATGAGAGCCTGAACTAGGGTGGTGGCAGTGACAGAAGAGAGAAGGGGGCTTATAGAATAATAAAGAATGTATTCAGGAATATGTTGCTTTAGCATACTAGATATACAAAACTGAACTTGTAAGACATATAGCTTAAATGGTGATTATTTGTTTTACTAAATGATTCTCCACAGACTTACTTTAAATAGCCTACTTCTCTAGTACACTTAATATGGTTAAGACTTTTAAAAAATTTTATGTAACTTTTGAGCAATCCTAAGCGAGATATGGGCAGCTAGGTAAAACAGCAGATAGAGTGCCATGCCTGCAGGTCAGGAGGACCTGAGTTCAAATGTGACCTCAGACACTTACTAGCTGTGTGATCCTGGGCAAATCACTTTACTCCGTTTGCCTCAGTTTCCTCATCTATAAAATGGGCTGGAGAAGGAAGTGCCAAACTACTCTAGTATCTTTGCCAAGAAACTCCTGCCGTAAAAAGGGGAGTCATGAAGAGTCAGATATGACTGAAAATGACAGAACAGCATCAACAATAAGCAAGGTATTTGTGTTTACTTATAAAGGTGTAGGAAGTATCATGGCATAGTAAACTGTGCATTGGGTTTGGAGTCAAAAGATGGGCTCTTGAGTTCTGATTTTGCCAATCACTAACTCTATGTAATTTCTTCTTCAGTGAAATGATAGGGTCAGAGGGTCTCTTCCATCTCTTAAAATTCTATATAGTTTCTGCCTTCGTCTATTGACTTCCTTCCCCTCATTCAGCATAGTGGTTCTCAAAGAGTGGTTCCAGGATGCCTGAGGATCCCTGAGACCTTTTTAGAGGGTCTATAAGGTAAATTTTTTTTTCATAATAGTATCAAGTTATACTAATTTCTAATATAGTAAATATAGATAGATATAGCCCATATTATGGTAAATATTGATAGATATAGCCCATAAGATATAGCCCCACATAAACAAAACAAATGCTTTTTGAGATACTTGAATAATTTTTAAGAATAAAAAAGGATGCTGAGACAAAAAAGTAGAACTATTGCTTTATGTATGTCAATGTCCCATTTCATCAAGGAAGCCTTCCCTGATCTGATTCCAATTCCCACCCTCTCACAGCACTTGACTTGTACCTCTTTAATATGGTTATGTGCATATTAGTCATATTTTCCTATAGAGTATACTATCCATTTATATCAGAAATTCCATTTTTCTTAATCTTTGTATGTCATTCAGCCTAGCATAGTATTCTGCCCATAGTGATTGCTTACTGTTTGTTGAACTGAAATGCACTGAACCAAAATGGATTCTAAGAGTATAACTGAGGCAGGTACTAGAGAAAGGGTACAGGACGAGACACAACCTTTGTGACGTTAGACAAATCACTTTAACTTTTGAACTTCTGCTTCCTCATTTGTAAAATAAGAATAATACTCACCCCCTTCCAACCTCTCAAAGGTGTTGGCTAAGAAAGTTCTTTGTAAAATTTAAGGACCAAATCAAAGTTTCCTTACTTCATCCCCCTTTCTTATGGTCATCGTGGAAAGAGATTGTTTGCTGTTGTTGTGGATTGTTATTCGTTCCAAGAGGACCATGACATCAGGAAGATGATGCCTTGACTTGCAAGTGAATTGGATTTAAGTGAGGGAGGGCTGTGCAAAATCATCAGCCTCACTTTCTCCTCCCAAGCCAGCTGGGTCCAGTAGCAAGGTATAGATCAAGATGACTGGAGACAGCTCCCATGGAAAGAGAAGGCTCACTTCTAAACATCATAGCATTTACTACTGCAAAGAAGCCGAGAGGTCATGTATTCAAATCCACTAGTTTTATTTCTTCTTTCTTTTATGAGGTCTGGAGACAGGGAAATCATGCAAAAGAATTGTGGTAGGACAACACAATTAACAGGTACGAATCGGTCTTAAATTATACTAAGTAGATCTCTGACAGCTAGTATGTTTTAGTTTTGGATTGGTCCTGTGGCGGGGGTTCTTAACTTGGAGCCTATGAACTTAAATTTTTTTTGATAATTGTATTTTAATAAAATTACTTTCCTTTGTAGGTCTATGTATTTTATTTTATGCATTTAATGCATTTTTATGCATTTAAATTAAAATGCATTTTAAATTTAAATTAAATTTAAATGCAAATTTAAATTAAAATGCATTTTATGCATTTAAAAACATAATGCTGAGGAGTCTTTAGGCTTCACCAGCCAAAAGGGTCCACAACACAAAAAAGGTTATGAACTCTTGCTTTATAGAATAGCTACTTATCCAAAAGAACATCTCTCTTCTTTTTTTCCACTCACACAGACTTTCAAGTAGACAAAAGAAAAGTTTTAAATTACTTACACAGAATATTCATTCTCATTTCTCTCTAGTACATATTCTGGACTTTCTCCATAATCCCCTTCTTCATCCTAGAATTTCGCTCTACCCCCTGAAATTCACACATTGCATTTACCCTCTGCCCCAGTGATTTCTTCTAATTGGATAGCTTCTCCCAGAACCACTATTTAACAAAGATGCCTAGGATAGCCAGGTCTCATTCCTCTCCAGGCTGCACTGCAGACTTTCAGCACTATGCTCCCATGCCAGGTAACTTGGTCTCCCTTTTCATCTGCCTTTTCTATGTTGCCTTCCTCATTAGAATATAAGCTCCTTCAGCTCAGAGATTATCTTTTTGCTTATACTTATTTTATAATATAGTTTATATCATATCATATGTAATAATATAATTATAATTTATTTTATAATGTATTTTATATTTATATATGCCAGCACATACCAGTGTGTGGCACTTTAATAAGTTTCTTTTAAAGTTTTTATTTATTTTACTTTTAATTTATGGGATAAAACAAACATTTCCAGTACATAGTATAATAAAAAAATGCACAAATTATTATGCACAAATATATTATCTACAACTTGCTATTCCATTTATGTACATAATAAGGTATCATTTCAAATTTCTTTTTTTCTTCCCTCCCCCCAAACCTAGAGATGGCTACCATTAGATGCAACTATGTACAAATATATAAATATATATTATAAATAGTATAAATATATATATGTATCTGTGTGTATACATATACATATATATCATTTCTATTTATCAGTTCTTTCTCTGGATGCAGATATCATCTTCTTTCATATATCCTTTATAGTTAATTTGTGCATTTAGAATAGTCAAAATGACTTATTTGCTCAAAGTTGTTTTTAAAACAATATTGCTGTTACTACATATAATGTTCTCTTGGTTCTGCTTGTTTTGCAACTTCATTATTTCATGCATGTCTATCCATTGTTCTACAACTGATGGGCTCATCAGGTCTTTCCATGTTTTTCTAAGATCGCTGAGCTCATCATTTCTTATATCACAGTGATATTCCATCACAATCATATTCCACAACTTGTTCAGCCATTCCCAATTGGCAGGCATCCCTGCAACTTCCAGTTGTTTGCTATCACAAATACTGCTGCTCTAAATATTTTAGAAGATATTGGTTCTTTTCCTTTTTTCCTAGCCATCTTTGGAAATAGACCAAGTAGTGGTATTGTTGGGTCAAATGGTATAAGCAGTTTAATAACTCTTTGAGCATAATTCCAGGTTGCTCTCCAAAGTAGTTGGATCATTTCACAATTCTATTAAAAATGAATTAGTGTCCCAATTTTTTCACATCTCCTTCAACATGTTGTTTTCCTCTTCAATCATTTTAGCCAATCTGGTAGGTGCAAAATGATATCTCAAGGTCGTTTTAATTTGCATTTCTCTAATCGATAATGATTTAGAGCATTTTTCATATGATTATAAATTATTTTGATTTCTTCATTGGAAAACTTCATATCCTCTGACCAATTATCATTTGGGGAATGACTTGTATTCTTATAGATTTGACAAAGTTCTTTATATATTTTTCATATGAGACTGTTATTTGAGAAACTATAAAAATTATTTTTACAACATAGTAAATTTTAAATAAAAGTTTGTTGACTAACTGACTGGATCAATTACTAATCTCAATTCTGTACACCATTCTGTACATTACATTACAAAGTTACGTTGCAAGAAAGAGAAACCTTTGCCCCTCCTGGGACTTATAATCTAGAACAATATAACTGAAACCTACACATTCGTTAAAATTGTCAAAGCCATTTGTTTCTCCATCTTTCACTGCCTTTTCCCTTATTCTTAACCCCCATCAAACTACTCCCTAACATCCCTCTCTAAAGCTACCGACCTGTTCCACAATGTACTTTGGAATGCTTGCTCCATAAGTAAAAAGCCAGCTTTCATCTTAAAACTTTTCTTTTCTTGCTCCCTCAATTTTTCTGCATTCACTGAGACTCAGCCCCCTTTGGATCATAAAGCTTTCCTGGTCAACCTTTCTAGCACTGGTTGTACCTTCATTTATATTCCTTACCTCCATCCCACCCCCACTCACTGGTCACGGTGGAGAAGTTGGAGTACTTCCTCTCCATTGCCATTTCTAGGAAAAGAAGTGCCTACCACCATTACTCAGTAACCTCTCATCCTTTGAAATTAAGCAATCCATAATTATCAATCTCAATCAAAGATTCTAATGGCTGTTTCCTGCTTGTCTCCATAACATTTTTCTTTTTTCCTCAATGAGTTCAGTGCCAGACTGTCTTTTTCTCTTCCCCAACTCTTACCCTTATAAAAAAGAGACTTCAAAAAATATTGGTACTCAACATTCTCACCTCCTAATTCCTCAACGTATTCATTTCCAGTAACCTACTCTTCCCTTCCTCCATAGCTACACACAGAAATAGCCATACTCTTGATTTTGCCATCATCCACAAATATTCTTCCATATCCATGAACTCTGAAATTCCTTTATCTGATCATAATCTATTTTCATTCCACCTCTTCTTTTGCCTTGCAACTCTAAATTCTGTTCTTCATCCTAACCACAACCTCCAATCCTTTTACCTTTCAATTCTTTCCCAGGCCATTAGACCTTGCATTGCTTAGCCTCCTTTCCTCATCTTGACCTTGTGATGAACCAGTTCAATGATATACTGTCGTCTTCTCTCAAGTGCCTTGTCCCTTTGTCCTTTTGAAGACCTTGCTCAGTCAAACCTCAGACTTGAATAACTCCTACCATTTGCTGCCTTTGCTAACATGGTGCTGAATGGAGGTACATAAAGTAAGTAAATCATGCTGATCAGCTCCATTAAAATTTATATTATATAATCTGAATTGGGTCCTCAACAGAAAGATAAACCTTTTATACCTCCTTAATTAATTCACCATATCACTCAACACAGTGGCTTTTCCAAACCTTCTTTTCTCTCACTAGAAGTCCTACTAGAAGAAGCTATTTCTTCCTCATTTTTCAAACCCATCTACAAATTATGAAAAGGTTTTGAAAATATGGTTAGTTGGGGCAGCTAGGTGGTGCCGTGGGTAGAGCACCAGCCCTGGAGTCAGGAGGACCTGAGTTCAAATTTGACCTCAGACACTTGACACATTTACTAGCTGTGTGACCTTGGGCAAGTCACTTAACCCCAATTGCCCTGCCTTCCCCCCTACAAAAGAAAAGAAAAGAAAAGAAAAGAAAAGAAAAGAAAATATGGTTAGTTAATTTCTGTCATCCCTGATGTTAATATGTTATTCTTACAAAAAAAAATTTAAGGGTGTTAGATTTTATATTTTTAACAAATATATTGGAAAGTTTTTAAACAAGTCAGAAAATTATGTTTGCAGCTTTTTAGTGTGTAAATATGAGTTGTTGTTTTTTTTCCTTAAAAAACAGGTGGCATATAAATAATTTTTGGAAGCAAAACAAAATTGCATGTAAATCAAAGCAATTCTGAGACTTCACCTAAGTCAGCCAATTGGCAAATGATGACAGAAAGTGGAAAAAGTCACTGTTGAAGGTGTTATGAAAACAAAGGTTCAATAATGCATATTTGGTGGAGGTGTAAATTGGTTCAAGAATTTTGTAAAGCAATTTAGAAATATGTTAAGAGTGACTGAAATGTCCATCCTCTTTGACAGAATCAAATACCTCAAAGAAGTAAAAATAGAATGATCCATATTATCCCCAAATACTCACAGAAAATTTTTTATAGCAAAAAAGAACTGCAAGGAAGCAGATGACCATTGACTGGGGAATGACTAAACAGATTGTACTGCATAAATATGCAAAATAAGAAAGAAAGAATATAAATATAGGGAGGCACAGGGAGATTAAAATGAACTTTCATCCCTCCTCAAGTCTTCTTCTATGGCTCCCTCCACCCCTTCATCCACCCCACTCTTTCAGCTGAAACCCTGCCTCATATTTTACTTAAAGAAATGAGACCATTTGTTACAGCTCCCTCTTTCCCCGACTGTGCTAAAATAATAGACAGGGTCCTGGAGTCAAGAAGATGTGAGTTCAACTCTCTGCCCCTCCAGGATAAAACCTAAAACCTTCTATTTAGAGTTCAAAGCCCTTCCTTTGTTTATTTAATTTTTTTTTTGGAGGCAGGAAGGCAGGACAATTGGGGTTAAGTGACTTGCCCAAGGTCACATAGCTAGCAAGTGTGTCAAGTGTCTGAGGCCGGATTTGAACTCAGGTCCTCCTGACTTCAGGGCTGGTCCTCTACTCACTGCATCACCTAGCTGCCCCTGTTTCTTTATTTTAATATAATTATTATTTTAAATTTTAATTTCCAAATTCTCTCCCTCCTTATTACCCTTCTCCCATCCATTGAGAAGGCAAGCAATATGATACCCATTACACATGTAAAGTCATGCAAAACTTATTTCTACATTAGCCTTATTGGTGTGAAAAAGGAAGAAAAATAAAGTGACAAACAATATATTTCAATCTGCATTCAGAATTCATCAGTTCTCTTTTTGGAGGTGGATAGTATTTATAATCCCGAGTCCTTTGGAATTATCTTGGATCATTGTCTTGATCAGAGTAGCTAAGTCACCATTGATTACGCTATTTCTGTTACTGTGTATAATGCTTTCCTGGTTCCATTCACTTCACTTTGCATCAGTTCATATAAGTCTTCCCATATTTTTCTGAAACCATCCTCCTTGTCATTTCTTATAACACAATAGTGTTGTATCACAATCATATGCCACAAGTTGTTCATTCCCCAGTTGATGAGTATCCCTTCAATTTCTAATTCTTTGCCACCACAAAAAGAGATGCTGTAAATATTTTTTGTACATATAGGCAGATCCTTTTCCTCTGATCACTTTGGGATATAGACCTAATAGTGATACTACTGCTTTAAAGAATATGCAGAGTTTTATATCCTTTGGGCATAATTCTATTCCTCCCCTTCCAGTTTTCTTACAGGTTACACCCTCCTCTCCCGCAGGTTCCTCCAATGAGAAAATACACCTCTTGACTCCAGGTATTTTCACTGTTGTCCCTCGTGTCTGAAATTTTTTCCTTCTTACTTTATGCCTTCTGGCTTCTCTCAAGTTCCAGATAAAATCCCACCTTGTACTGAAAGGGGAGATTAAGGGTTTTTTTTTTTGTTTTTATTTTTGTTGTTTTCCCTTTTAATATGTCCTAAGTAGCAACTTATTGACATCTACTTATCAAAGAAAAGGTCAGAAAATCCACGATATTTTCTCTTTTGTAAAAATAATTTTGCTGAAATGTCTCAAAGTTGAAGAATTCTTTGAAGTATTTTACAGGAGATAATCAGCAAAACTCTAAGAAATCGTGTGACTCTGGCAAGTTGCTTAGCCTCTCAATGCTTTAGGCAACTCTCTTTAACTTGCAGAGAGCTGACCCAAATTTGTATGGGTCATTTTTTTCATGTCACAGTTTCCAATACTAATGAAATCACAAAATGTGATCTTTCTCTTCTTTTTTTTACTTTCCCCCCAATTGCATGCAAAAACAATTTTCAATATTCATTTAAAAAATTTGGAGTTCCAAATTCTCTCCCTCTGTCCCTTCTCACCCTCTACATCCTCAAAAGTGTTCAATCTGCCCTCCTTTTTATCAGCCCCTGTCCCCCCAACCTCCACTTCTCTTATCCCCTGCCTCTCCTACTTTCCTGTAGGGTAAGATAGATTTCTATTCCCAACTGAGTGTGTATGTTACTCCTCTTTGAGCCAATTCCAATGAGAGTAAGGTTCAAGCGCTTCCCCTCCTCTACTTCTCCCATCTTCCCCTCCACTGTAAAAACTCTTTGGTGCCTTTTTCATGTGAGATAATTTATCCCATTCTACCTCTTCCTTTCCCCTTCTCCCAGGGCATCCTTCTTTCTCACCCCTCTGTTTTTTAAATAATTATCCCATCATATTTAATTCACACCTGTGCCACCTATGTATACTCCTGTCTTCCCTAATAATGAGAAAGTTCTTAGGAGTTACAGGTATCATCTTCCCATGAAGGAATGTAAAAAGTTTAACCTTATTGAATTCTTTATGATTTCTCTTTCCTGTTTCCCTTTTTATGCTTCTCTTGAGTCCTGAATTTGAAAGTCAAATTTTCTATTCTGCTCTGGCCTTTTCATCAGAAATGCTTGAAAGTCCTCTATTTCATTGCCTATCCATTTTGCAGTGATTAGCCAGAGCAAACTATGGAGGTTAAATCATCTCTGGAAAAATAGCTTTGGTCCAGCTCCTTGTTGGTTATCTCACCTATACCAAAATGTATAGTTTGGGAGAAGGAAAGGAATCAAACTTTTATCATGCACTTAGTCTGTGCTAAATGATTTACAAATATCTCATTTTAATCTTACAGCATCTTTGTAAGGTAGGTAATTTTTTTTAATCCCCATATTACAGTTGAAGAAACTGAAATAGACAAAGGTTAAGTTACTTTCCTAGGGTCCAATGCCTAATAAGTATCTGAGGCTGGATTTAAACTCAGTTGCAAATTTGATCATGTCAACCCCTTCTCCATTCAATAAAATCCTCTAATTGGATTTCAGTCTTCTACAACCTGTTTCCTTTCTTACTTTCTTATACCTTATTCCTCTCCATTTATTCTGTGATCCAGTGACACTAGCCTTGCTGTTCTTTGAACCTGATGACACTCCATTCCTTGAATCCAAGTGTTTCACCAGAACAGCTAGGTAGTACCATGGATAGAGTGCCAAGCCTGGAGTCACGAAGACCCAAATTAAATCTGACCTCAGATATTTTCTAGTATTGTGGCACTGGACAAGTCACTTAAGCTCTTTTTGCCTCTCTTTCTTCATCTGCAAAATGGGGATAATAATAACATCTACCTCCCAGGATTGTTGTAAGGATCAAATGAGATAATAATTGTAAAGCACTGGGCACAGTGTCTGGCAAATAGTAAGTGTTATATAGATTGAAGCATATCTTTTTTTTTTCTTGAGTTTTTTGGTCTATGTTTTCTTTCACAACATGTCTATTATGGATATGTTTTGCATGACTACACATATATAACCTATATTGAATTGCTTGCCTTCTCAATGAGGGGCGTGGAAAGGGAGCAAGGGAGAAAATTTGGAACTCTAAGTTTTATAAACAAATGTTAAAAATTGTTTTTACATGTAACTAGGGAAAAAAATACTAAATAAATACAAAAAAAGAGAGAGAAAAATACTATCTTACTGATCAACTGCCAAGGGCCCAATCTAGGAAATTTCCAAAGATGATACTCCCGAACATGCTGAAGTCATAGCATGAGAACTGGGAAAGAGATTGGGCATCTCCAGGTGACTCTGAATATCAAACGAGATCCCAAAAGTATCCCAATTATATCCCAAATATAAGTGTTCAATCAATCTTTAAACCACTTGGCTTATTTAAACTACTTAGTATGTTTATACCATAGACTGTGTTAGACTTGATTCACAAGCTACTAATTGGTGCATGCCAAGGATAATCTCCAATACAAGGACTGTGATATTGCCATCCTTTTTGTATATTAGGATTAGACTGCTCAGTGCTCAGTGTCATACATGCTCACCAAATTATAGCGATTAGCTGATGCCACAGACAGCATTTTATAAGTGAAACCAAGACTAGTTGTTTCATTAAACAGTATTGGTTTAGTGCTATAAGGGAGCCAAGTAATCTTCACGACTAAATAGGCATGTGGGCACAATGATACCTATATTCTATTCTTTATCTTTAGTTCCTTATACTTCCAGGGTCAAAGGTGTGTCTCTATTGCTCCTTTCTCTTGAGAAAAAGGAAAGAATTTGCCTTTATTTTAAGAGGCAGAAGACTATGGGTCCTAGGGAATTATATGACGTACTTTTGGCTGACTAATGCCACCTAGTAAGTGATTGCCAGAGGTACCAACCATATTGAGATGCTATTATGTTAGTCCTACCATAAATGCCCTCTTATGACTGACCATAATTATGCTATCCTGGATCCTTCTTGTTTTGAGTGCCAAAGGAAAAGAAAAGCTCTTTTTTGGTCTCTCCAACTTGCAAGATCTGCAAGTGAACACATACGCCGCTGAACACCTAACAGGTTAAAGGAAGCTGGCACAACATGAATGGGATACCTTAATGAGGGTAGAAAAAGATATTGTAGTGATCCAAGAAGGTATCTGATTCACCATTCTCTTGACTAGGACTAATGTTGTGGAGTAGACCAGACTCAGGCCAAGATCAAGATTGGAATGAGATAAAAAATTTATAGATAATCTATAAGGGTGGGGGGAGAGAAATCTACTAAACAATATCAAGGAAAAAATACTCAGCAAAGATGTATTTAGTCAAATTCAGCCCTCTCGTTTCCATATGGAAAAGTGTTTGATCAGAAGGGTATGTTGAATGAAAAGGATGTGATAATTTGCAAGGCTTTAAGGCACCCATCAAATCTTAGGGAAACTCATGGAATGACCTTTTGATGTCCTGTTCTAGGGATTCTTAACATTTTTTGGGCCATGGGTGCCTTTGGCAGTCTACTGAAGTGTATGGAATTCTTTTCAGGGGAAATTTTTAAATGCACAAATTAAAATACATAGGATTACAATGGAAAATAATTATATGGAAATTTAGTTATCAAAATATTTTTAATGATCTGTTCACAGTAGCAGATATCCTAGTAGGTATTGCTGCTACCATAACTGTAATGTCATCCACTTAAACACATGGGGTTTTGGTCATTTTTTGGTAAGAATGTCAGTATATGGCTCACTTTCAACATTATTGAGCTTGCTGCTCTATTCCTAGCATGAAAGTTCTGCGTTTTACATTACAAATAAAAATGAAATCTTGCCAGGCACACTTGGGCACTGATGCAGAGTATGGTCCATGAAAGCAAGTCATTAGGTGGAATCACCAAAAACCCTATTCTGAGGGCTCAGGTGCATCCACTGATTCCAGGTTTCATTTTTTGTATCCATCATGTACTCATAATTCATAATTAGCTGAACACACCAGGCAAGTAGTAGGCTATCTTGGGAGGCATTTTCCCCCAGTTGTCAGAGTTTATTCTGAATATTATGACCTCCCTCATAGTTTATTCTAAATACTGTGACCTTCCTCATGGTTCAAGGTACTACCAATATAAGAATATCTATTTTTAGGAATCAAGTCAACAGGAATTTATGAAATGTTTATTATGTACCAGGCACTGTACAAAGTATTGAGGATACAAAGAAAGGGAAAAATAGTCCTTGACATTAAGACCCTTATGTTCTAATGGAGGAGATAATATGAAAACTACCATGTACCTACAAGATATATACAGAGTAAATAAGAGGTAATCTGAAAGGGATGGCACTAGCATCAAGGGTACTACCAAAAACTTCTTACAGAAAGTGAGACTTTAGCTGAGACTTGAAGGAAGCCAGAGAAGTTAGATGTAGAGATGAGGAGGGAGAGGTGTCATAGAGGTAGTCTACAAACACATTAGCTGAGTAATGGTAATCAGGGTGGGACTTTTATTTTACTATTTTCTCTTTTGGAGCACTGAGGTAATCAAATATCTTTGATGAGTCTTGCCTTTCAAATGTAATGGCAAGTGGAAGTGGGACTTTTTGCTGTTTTTGGTTTGAGTGCTTCTCAGCACTAAGGTAATCAAGTGCCTTTGATGAGTTTTGTCTTTGTTTCAATTGGGAGTCTTTGATTGAATCAAAAGTCTGATGACCTTCTTAAGAAACAAGAAAGCCCCAGTCTCCAGATCTTTTTTTTTTTTAAGTAGACTCTGAGCCCTCAGGGCCCTGAACAAGGTATATGAGGTTGGTGTTTTGCTTTGGAGGGTTTCACTCATTGGAAAAGTGTTGGTGATTTGGCCAGATGAGACTCTGGGTAGTCATCAAGACCCACCCCCTCCTTTGAAAACTCAGATGTTGGTGCTTCTCTCTCTGGTAACTGTTTATGTATTGCTTGGACAGACAGCTAGAAGCCTGCCTGTGGATTTGTGTTATTTTGCTCTATTTAAATAATTTCCACTTGTAATTTCCGTTTGTATTTGCTCTAAAGTTGAAGGTGCTAACTTTTTCCCTTGAACTAAGTGAATGATATATGGATATTTAATTAAAGTGAAATTGTTAACCCCTTAAAGTTGCTTTCCTTTGAAAAGTAAATCAAAGAACTAGCAGCTCTCATGTGTGCTCTTGTTGTTGGTTTTTCACCTCCACAGCAGCTGCTAGCAACATTGTTGTCACAAGCCTACAAGTGGTTTTGTTATGTTTTATTATCTTAAAAGTTATCTCATATTATCAGAGCACAGAGTAGAAGTAGAAGATTATAAAAACAAGCAGGAAGGGTTGGAGAAATAGACAAAAATTTGAACTGGTCAAAGGTGAGAAGAATACAGCTTACAAAGTTGGATATAGAAATGAATTTCATTTAATAGGGAAAGAGAAGGAAGAGGGGAGATAGAAGAGTAGAAAATAAAAAGGGAAGTAGGTTCAGAGAGGGATTAGTTCTAAGCAAACCAAATTCAAATTACTGAGGTTGGATTAAGAAGGGAATAAGGTGACTGGGTTGTGAGGTGAAGAGAAGATGGGTAGAGGAATAAAAGCAGATTGCATTAAGGCTATGATGATGGTCCTAAAAACATTTCTTTCGTAAGCTCTTTAGCTACTTTCTTTTTTTTTTTTTCCTAAAAAGACAGGACAGGAAACAAAGAAAAGAAAAAATATAAAACAAAAGGATAGAGGAAAATGCATAATTAATGACCATAACTGTGAATGGGAATGGGATGAATTCACTCATAAAACAGAGCAGGATAGCATAATGGATTAGGAAGCAGAATTCAACAATATTTTATTTACAAGAAACACATTTGAAAAATAAAAGATTGAGAGAGAGGTAAAACAAGTGGCCAGAAGTGAAATCTATTATCGTCTTCTCAAATAAATCCCAAAAAGAAATCTAGGAATATTGTTACCAAATTCCAGAGCTCCCAGGTCAAGGAGAAAATACTGCAAGCAGCCAGAAAGAAACAGTTTGAGTATTGTGGAAACACAATCAGAATAACCCAAGATTTAGCAGCTTCTACATTAAG
>CM053622.1:508084344-508145317 GCA_028646595.1 Phalanger gymnotis
TCAAATTAAGGGATGAGAGAGGAATATATTGAGAGATGGAGATAGGGAGAGATAGAATGAGGCAAATTATCTCACATAAAAATGGGAAGAAAAAGCAGATCTGTAGGAAGAGAAGGCAGGTGAGGGGGAATGAGTGAATCTTGCTCTCATCAGGTTTGACCTGAGGAGGGAATACCATACATACTCAATTGAGTATCTTACCCCACAAGAAAGAAGGAGGAAGAAGATAAAAAAAGGGGAGATGATAGAAGGGAGGGCAGATGGGGGTGGAGGTAATCAAAAACAAACACTTTCAAAAAGGGACAGGGTCAAGGGAGAAAATTCAATAAAGAGGGATTGGTTAGGAAGAAGCAAAATATAGTTAGTCTTTCACAACATGAGTATTGTGGAAGGGTTATACATAATGATATGCATGTGGCCCATGTTGAATTGCTTGACTTTTTGGGAGGGAGGGTGGGTGGGAAGGGAAGAAGGGAGAGAATTTGGAACCAAAAGTTTTAAAAACAGATGCTCAAAAACAACAAAAAAAAAAGTTTTTTGCATGCAACTAGAAAATAAGGAAATACACTGGCAATGGGGCATAGAAATTTGTCTTGCCCTACAAGAAAGGAAGGGAAAAGGGGATGGGAGGGGAGTGGGGTGACAGAAGGGAGAGCAGACTGGGGAACACGGCCACCAGAATATACACCATCTTGGAGTGGGGGGAAGGATAGAAATGGGGAGAAAATTTGTAATTCAAACTCTTGTGAAAATCAATGCTGAAAACTAAATATATTAAATGATAAAAAAAATAGAAAAAAAGAAGTCAAATCTATTATGCTTCAACTGAAGTGAAAAAGGAAGGAGTATCAATAATGATCATAGACAAAGGAAACAAAATAGATTTAAAGGGGTGTGTTGGTAAATAAAATGGGCTCTTAGCACTCAGTTCAACCAAGTGCCCTTGAAGAGTTTAGCTTTTGTTTCTTTGATTAGATTTGGTTGTCCTTGGTGCCTTCTTGCCTCAGGGGTGGGCCTAGTTTACAGATGAGTTTGAGTGACATGTCTGGGACAGCAGAGGCTTTTAGACCATGTGGGTTCAAGTTGCCTCTTTGTGATGATTCTAGGTCACATGGGTGAGTCACATGTGTGACTCAACCCTGACCCTGAAAAAGATATAAAACCAAGGGTTGGTTTTCTCTTCTTTGGAGCTCTTACCCACAGCAGTGGTGGCTCGTGTGACTCTGGGCCAGCTCTTGTTATGATCTCCTGGGCTGAACCTAGATGTTGGTAGCTATGAATCTGTATTTGGTCTATCAATGTTTGTAATTTGTTTGTATTTGCTCTGAAGTTCAGGGTCCTGGCTTTTTACCCTGAACTAAGTGAATGGTATTTGTGTGCTGAATTAAAGAAAAGCTTGTCAACCCCTTAATGTTGCTTTCCTTACTAAGGCAGATCAAAAGAACCTGGGCTTTGGCAGCATTCTTGTTGTTGGGCTTCTGTTGGTCTTTCACCCCTATAGCATCTGCTAGCTGGATTGTTGAAACAGGGGGAAGCTATTTTTTAAAGGTGCAATAGATCAAAGGTGTCAAATATGCAACCCCTGGGCTGCATGAGGCCCACGACACTACTGACTGATGACCAAACAGATTAAAATGTAACTGGGAAATATTTCTCAATGTATGGTTTAGTGACTCCTATTTCCACTGGAATTTTATATCACTGTCATAGACAATGAATTAATGGAATTTTAAAACACAAATGTACCAAATGGCATAGAATCAAAATACTTAAAAGAAAAGTAAAATGATTTTGAGAACTACACAATAAGACTATAATAATTGGAGAGCTCGAAGTATCCATTTCCAGCCCCCAAAAAATCTAACTATAAAAAAAAAATCTAACTATAGCAAAACATAATTTGAATACATTTTTTAGAAAATTTAGTTACAAAAATGTTCTGGAGATTATTGAATGGGAATAGAAAGGAGTATTCATATTTCTTGGCTGTGCATGGCGTCTTTACAAAAATTGGATATGTGTGAATCAGAGCATAAAGAGTTCACAAAAAATGGAGAAAAGGAAAAATTTTAAACACATTTTTTAACAGAATACAATACCAAGATAATTAAATAAAGAATGGCTGAAAAATAGATTAAAACTGAAAACTCAAGTACTTAATCCTAAAGAATGAGTGGGTCAAATACAAATCTTAAAATAATAGATAATTTCGTTAGAGACAATGAGACAATATACCAAAATTCTGAGAATTCAGTCAAAGCAGTCCTTCTGAGAAAATTTACATTATGAAATACTTTCATTAAGGAAAAAAAGAACAGATAAACAAACAAGCAAAAGAAAACCCCCAAGCAAAACAATGCCCTCTAATTAAACACCAGAATAGAAATCTTAAAAATAAGTGATTTAAATGTGAAAATGTAAAAACCATTCTATTAATAAATAACAGGACTTTGTTTGAGAAAACACCCACAAAATAGATAATTATTAGTAAATTTGATTTAAAAAAACTAAAAGGAAAATTAAAGTTTCACTACCAAAAATGAAAATAGAGAATTCCCAACAATGAAAATAGAAAGGACATTATTAGAAAATATTTTGACCAATTATATGTCAATTAAATAACATTTATGAAGTGGATAAAGTTACAGAAATATAAAATAGCCAAGTCAACAGAACAAGAGATAGAGGACTTTAATAATTCTATCTCAGAAAAAGATATTGAACAAGCCTTAAATCAGCTTACAACAACAAACACTGGGTCCAGATGATTTTACATGGGAATTGCATCAAACATTTTTTTCAAGAGCAATTAATTCCTATGTTGTAAAAGCTGCTTTAAAAAAATGGAAATTCCTCCTTTGATGCAAATGTGGTACCTAAACAGTAAGAGTCAAAATAAAGAATGCTATAGACCAATACCCCTAATGAATATTGATACAGAAATTTTAAATAAAATATTAGCAAGAAGGCAAAGGAAACATATCACAATAAACTGCAGTGGCTCCCTATCAGCTTCAGTATCAAATAAAGTCCTCTGTTAAGCATTCAAAGCCATATTCATTCATAATTTGGTTTTGTTCCAACTTTCCCATCTTCACGCACTTTATACTTTATCCTCCTCACTCTCTGTGGGAGGCTATTACCAGCCTTTGTGTGCTCCCCACACATGACAATTTTCTCTACACTCTGGTCATTTTCACTGGCTGTCCATCTGAACAGCCTGGATCGTTGTCATTCTTCATTTGCTTTTTGGCTTCCTTTATTTCTCAGCTAAAACTCTACCTTCTCCAGAAAGCGTTCCCCATTCCCCTTAATTCTAGTGCCTTCCTTTTGTTGATTTTTCCAAATTTGGTTACATAAAATTAAAAGCTTTTGCACAAACAAAATCAATTTAGATAAATTAAAAGAGAAATAAGTAAACAGGAGGCAATCTTTGCAGCAAGTTTCTCTGATAAAGGATTAATTTTTAATATATAGGGAACTAATTCAAATTAATAAGATTAAGAATCATTCCCCAATTGATAAAATAAGAATTGAAAGGATATAAATGGACAATTTGCAAAGAAAGAAATCAAAAAAGCTATATAAAAATGCTCTAAATTACTAATAAGAAATGCAAAGTGAAACAACTCTGACATGCCATCTCACAAAGATCAGATTGGCAAAGCTGATGAGAAAGGAAAGTGAAAAATGCTGGGGGAGTTGTGGGAAAAGAAATTACTTCAATGGATTATTGGTGTAGCTGTGAACTGGTTTAGCAGTTTTGAAAAGGATTATTTTTAAAATTCAATTTTATTTTATTTTCAGTGCTAAATTCTCTGTCTCTGTCTCTGTCTCTCTCCCAAACCCTTACTTGTTGAGAAGGCATTGAAAACAAAATCCATTATTAATATGTATTGTCATATAAAACACATGAGCCATGTCCAAATTTTTTTAAAAAAAGAAAAAAAGGAAATATGCCACTATCTGCACTCTGTGCCCACAAGTTCTCTATCTGTAGGTGGATAGCATATTTCATCATTCCTTTGGAATTGTGGTTAGTCATTGTATTAATCTGACATTCCAAGTTGATTATTTTTAAGATATTGACATTGCTGCATGAATTCTTCTCTGGGTTGTGCTCATTTCACTTTGCATTAGTTCATCTTCCCAAAGTTTTTTTAAACCACCCCTTTGTCATTTCTTATAGCACAAAAGTGTTCCATTTATTCATATAACCTGTTCAGTCATTTGCCAATTGATAGGCATCCCCTTAGTTTCCTATTCTTTGCCACCACAAAAATAACTGTTAAAGATATTCTGGTACACATGGGTCCTTTCCCTCTGTCTTTGACCTCTTTGGTGTATAAACTTCCTAACGGTATCATTAGATCAAATGGTACACAGTTTAATAGCTTTGGGGGAATAGTTCTAAATTGCTTGCCTGAATGGTTGGGTAGGTTACACCTACAGTATGTCAACAGCACATTACATACCTGTTTTCCTACTGTGTGTATTGTGTTCCTTTACTTCCTTTGTGTGTCTTGAGAGATAGCCAAGTATTACTATACTATTTATACTATAATATATAGAAATGGAGATGATTTGTGTGGGTTTATTTTATGTCATGCAACTTTACTGAAATTATTATTTTGGTTAGTTTTTTAGTTGACTCTCTCTAGGGTTCTTTAAGCAAACCATCATGTCATCTGCAAAAAGAGATAATATTTTTTCTCTTTGTCTATACTTATTCCCTAACTTTATTTTTCTTGTGTCATTGCTATAGATAGCATTTCTTGTACAATATTCAATAGTGGTGGTGATAATGAATATTCTTGCTTCACTCCTGATTTTATTGGAAAGGTTTCTAACTTAGTCTTGGTTTCAGATAGGTATTGCTCATTATTTTGAGGAAAGTACCACTTATTCCTATGGTTCCTGGTGTGTGTGCATGTGTGTGTGTGTGTTTTTAACAGGAATGCATGCTCTACATTATCAAAAGTTTTTCTGCATGTGTTGAAATAATCACATGCTTTGTGATTTTTTGTTAATATGGTAAGTTATGGTCATAATTTTCATAATATTGAACCAGCCCCACATTTCTGCTATAAATTCAGCTTGGTTATAGTGTATGATCTTTAAGATATTTGCTATATTTGCTTTTTATCATTATTTTATATAAAATTTTTGCATCAATATTCATTAGGAAAATTGGTCTCTGTTTTATTTTAACTTTCTATGGTTTAGGCATCAAGATCATATTTGTCTAATACAAGGAATTTTGTAAGACCCCTTCTTTAACTATTTTTTCAGAGTTTGTCTGTCTTGTTCAATAGTCTCTAGAAGTCTATTATATCAAATTTTTCTACAAAATTTATTCAACACCTTAATTTCTTTCTTCTTTATTTTGTAGTTGGACCTATCTAGGTCTGAGAGGTGGTAAATTGAAGTTCCCTTCTATTATTATTTCCTCTGGTAACTCTTCATTTTTCCTTGAAGAATTTGGATGCTATGCCTTTTTGTGCATATGGTCAGTACTGACATAAATTTATTGTCTATAGTGCCTTTTAAGCAAAATCTAGCTTCCCTGATTATCTCTTTTAATTAAGTCTATTTTTGCTGCTGTTTGTCTGACACCATGATTGCTATCTTTTCCTTTTTCACTATAGCTGAAGTGTAATAGATTCTTCTCCAGACCCTTATTTTAACTGGTCTGAATCCTTTTTGGTTTTTCCTGTAAGCCCGTATTGTTGGATTCCAATTTCTAATGCATTTTGCTATTCCTTTCCATTTTATGGGTACATTCTTCCCATTCACATTTAGTTATAATTCTTAACTATGTATTTTCCTCCATCCTATTTTTTTCATACTTTACCCTCTCTTCACGCCCCCCCCCCACTCTCTTTAAGATTCAGTTTTGCTTCTAACAGGTTCCTTAATTTGTACTCCTTTTTATTCCTCTCCTTTCTCTTAACCTCTCTCCTATTTGCATTTGGCTATTCCTTTACATTTTATGGGTACGTTTTTCCCATTCACACTCAGTTTTGATTCTTAACTATGTATTTTCCTTCATCCTATTTTTTCATACTTTCCCCTCTCTTTCCCCTCCCCCCACTCTCTTTAAGATTCTGTTTTGCTTTTAACATTTCCCTTAATTTATACTCCTTTTTATTCCTCTCCTTCCTCTTAACCTGTCTTGTCTTTCCCTGTAAGGTAAGATCTATTTCTATCCCCAATTGTATGTGTATATATGTGTACTTTTCCCTACTTTAACCAGTTCAGGTGAGAGTAAAATTCAAGTATTGCTTGCTGCCCCCACTGCTTCCTCCTTGTTATAGAAAATCTTCCTTGTGCACCTAATTTATTGAAGATAATTTCCACCATTATTCTCCTGTCTTCCTCCTCTCTCCCAGGGCATTCCACTTTCGACCCTTTCTAGTCTTTGGAGATGATTTACATGTAATAGAATCACAGCCAAGCCATCTTAAAATCCCTCTATGAGCCATCATCATCATAAAGTTTTTAATGATTATATGTATCATCTTTCCATATAAAAATGTAAACAGTTTGACCTCATTTAGTCCCTTATTATTTCTCACTCATGTTTACCTTTTTATGTTTTTCTTGACCCCTGTGATTACATCAAAATTTTCTACTCAACTTTCTCTTATCAGGGATGCTTACAAGTCCCTTATTTCATTGAAAATCCATTTTCCTGTTTGTAGGATTATACTCAGTTTTGCTGGGTAGGCTATCCTTGGTTGTAAGCCTATAGCCTTTCCCTTCTGAATATCATCTTCCATGCTTTTCTGCTCCTACAGATAGAAGCTGACAAATTTTGTGTGATCTTGATTGTGTCTCTTTTGTACTTGATTTTCTTCTTTCTGCCTACTTGCTGTATTTTCCTCCTTGGTCTGGGAACTTTGGACTTTGACTATGATTTTCCTAGGAGTTTGCATTTTGGGGTTTCTTTCAATAGCTGACCAGTGGATTCTTTCAATTCCTACTTAGCTGTCTGGTTCTTAGCTATCCAGGCAGTTTTCTTTTATCAGATCTTGAAATATGATGTCTCAGCATTTTTTTTTGTTCATAGTTTTCAGGTTGCCCAATAATTCTTAAATTATCTCTCCTCAATTTGTTTTCCAGGGTAGTTGTTTTTCCTGTGGTATATTTCATGTTTTATTCTTTTTTTTTTTTAGACTTCTGATCCTGTTTGATTATTTCTTAATGTCTTATGGAGTCATATATTTCCATTTGGTCAATTCATTATTAGGGACACTGGTATATAATTTTCTTTCTCTGCTTTTGCTTTCATTCATTTAAGTACCAAAACTATATTTGTGTTATAGGAGAAATTTAGGATTCCCCTTTAGTCTATTTTCCCCCAAATAGTTTGTATAGGATTGGAATTAATTATTTTTTAAATGTTTGATAGAATTCCCTTGTAAATCCATCTGGTCCTGGGAGCTCATTGATGTCTTGTTCAATTTCTTTTTTCTAAAATAGGGTTACTTAAGTATTCTATTTCCTCTTCTGTTATGCTCAGCAATTTATATTTTTGTAAATATTCATCCATTCTACTTTGACAGATATATTGGCATGTAATTAGGCAAATTAACTCCTAATAATTATTTTAGTTTTTTCTTCATTGATGATACATTAACTCTTTTCATTTTTGATATTGGAAATTTATTTTTCCTCTTTCTCTAAGTTTAAATTAGCCAATAGTTTATCTTTTTTCCTCCATAAAACCAGTTCCTAATTTTATTCATTAGTTAAATTGTTTTTTATTTCCAATTTTATTAATCACTCCTTTGATTTTCAGGATTTCTACTTTGATGTTTAATCGGAGATTTTTAATTTGTTCTTTCTCTAGCTCTTTTTAGTTGCATGCCCAATTCATTGATCTGCTCTTTTTCTCTTTATTGATGTAAGCATTTAGAGAGATAAAATTTCCCCTAAGTACTGCTTTGGTTGCATCCCACAAACTTGGGCATGTTTCATTATTATTATTATCATCTTTAATGAGATTATTGACTGTTTCTATGATTGGTTCTTTGACTCGTGCCTCGAGATTAGATTATTTAGTTACCAATTACTTTTTAATTTATGCTTCCAAGGTTTACCGAATGTCATTTTTATTACATTATGGTCTGAAAAGGGTACATTTTATGTTTTATCTTTACTGCATTTGTGAGGTTTTTATGTCCCAATACATGGTCAATTTTTGTGAAGGTGCCATTTACAACTGAGAAAAAGTTATCCTTTTTATTTCCATTCAATTTTCTCTAGAAGTCTATCATATCTAACTTTTCTAAAATTCTAGTCATCTTTCTTATTTATTTTAGGGTCACACTTATCTATTTATGAGAAGGGTAATTTGAGGTCCCCTGCTAGTGCAGTTTTACTGTCTATCTCCTCCTGCAACTCACTTAACTTCTTTTTTAAGAATGTAGATGCTCTTCCATTTGGTGTACGTATTTTTAATATTGATATCACTTTCTTATTTCTTTTATCTTTTAGCAAGATTTAGTTTCCCTGATTATCTCTCTTAATTAGATCTATTTTTGCTTTTACTTTGTCTGAAATGATTGCTACCCCTGCTTTTTAAATTTCAGCTGAACCAAAATAGAGTCTGCTCCAGACCCCCAATTTTTAATTCTTTTTATGTCTTTCCATTTCAAGTGCGTTTCTTGTAAAAAAATTTTTTTTTGTTGGATTTGGTTTCTAATTCATTCTGTTATCCAATTCCATTTTATTCACAATCAGTTATGAATATTAACTATGTATTCCCTTCCATCCTATTTTTTTGTTTATCCTTCTCTTTCTTTTTAACCCTCCTTTGTTTTGCTTCTGACATCAGCCTCCTCTAATCCCCCCTACCTCTTTATTATCTTTTCTCCTTTCCCTTAGCCCCTTTCCCTCCTACTTGCCTGTTAGGTAAGCAAGATTTCTTTACCCAACTGAGTGTGTATCTATATTCTTCCCTCTTTGAACCAGTACAGATGAGAGTAAGATTTAAGCACTGCCCAACTGTCACTCCCTTTTTCCCCTCCACTGTACAAATTTTACCTCGCATGCCTCTTTTATGTGAAATAATTAGACCTATTCTTCCTCTCCCTTCCCCTCTTCTCCCAATGCATTCCTTTTTCTCACCCCTCCATTGAGTAGTGCAGAAAAGATGAGTTGTTGTGGAGGAAATCCCTACAGGGGATTTCTCTGTCCATTAACCTCCATCAGTCATGGAGGCTAGGATCAGAACTACTTTCCTAGAAGGGGACTCTATCCAGCAGTCGAAAAGTCACTTTGAGAGTTCAAGGCTCAGTTGAGGGAGCAGGCACACACATTCTAGGTAATCATTAGACACTCAAGAGGGGAAGCAGCTTGAAAGTGTAGGACCTCTAGGAACAAAAAAAAGAGATAGCTGTGGATTCACTGACTTGGTTCAGTTTCAATGCTGGGATGAAATGAGTCACTCAAAAGTCAATGAATATTTAATAAAGGAGGTTAAAATTTCCATAACACAACAAGAATATTCAGTAAGAATATAGTGGCACTTAGCTTCTCTAGACACAATCTCTCACCCATACCAATCTTTATCTGAAAGTGTCTTGTCAATAAGTCATCAGGTAATGGAGACTCTCTCATGGTCTAAAGTAATCAACAAGTCTGAGAGGGCCATACCAGAAGTATCTGGGACATTTTATACCCCTAGACCAGGAAGTTGCAATAAGAAGCTGGAACTAAGGGAAGCTGTGCCAAGATAATAGCAATGAAGATTAGCTGTAGAGCATAGACTTTGGGAGTGTGGGTGTCCCACCCAGGAGAGATTCTGTACTCAGGGGGAAGTCCCATGAAGATTCGCCAGGAGAAAAAGGCTTTGTGGGTGCAATAATACCAGAGGAGCGAGTAGCCTGAGTGCCTTACTATCATTATACTCTAACTTTGCACCCAGTCTTCCCACAAAGGGTATATATGTATATGGGATAATGTATCCCATATTTTGAGGGAATGGTTTTTAGGTACTGTCTCTGTTCTGCCATCTTAATAAAGATCTTCACATCTACAGGAAGACTGTTAAGAGAAAGTTCTCTAATGGGGGTTTTGAGCTACAATAGTAAGAGTAGTTACCTATAATGTTTCCTAGAACCTGAGGTAACAGTCATCTTTGGGGAGACCCAACCCGCATATTCAAGTTTAAATGCAGGTTAGTATATAGCATCCAGAAGGGGTGCTAAATAAGCAAAACAAGAAACTAGCAAACTGAAAATAGAGAGGAAACACTCATATGAGTAAGTTCTCTTATAGGATTTGAGTCCTATAGTCGAAGCATAGCATTTGACCAGTGGTTCCCAGCCTGTGAATCATAAATAATGGTGAGAAATTCAAAGAAATTGTGTAATGTGAAGAAATCCACATGCAAATCCATAAGTGAATAAACATACTATCTACAGACTAAATAATGTTTCATACATTGTTTCACATTTTCAAAGGTATGTAGATGTTTTTATGATTAATAAAACAAATTCATTTTCAAACATTACTAAATTAGGGCAGCTAGGTGGCAGAGTGGATAGAGCACTGAGCCTGGAGTCAGAAAGACCTGAGTTCAAATACAGCCTCAGACACTTATTATCTGTATGACCCTGGCCAAGTCACTGAACTCTCTCTGCCCCAGTTTCCTCATCTGTAAAATGAGCTGGAGAAGAAATGGCAAATCACTCCAGTATCTTTGTTAAGAAAACCCTAAAAGGGGTGACAGAGTCAGATATAACTGAAACTACTACTGGACAACAACAACAAATTCCTCAATCAACAGATACAAATATTAAAAATACTATCACCTGGTTTTTTTTTTAATTTTGACTTTAAAAAAGGTTGACATTTGAAAAGTTTGTATACTACCAAAATAGAACAAAGTCATCTAGAACTTACCATTGATCTCTTGTAAACGAAGTGATAAACCGAATTCCAGGAGGGAGTGAAGCCATTTACCACGGAGCTAATTACAGAGTTTAGGTCACAAAACAAAGTTTTACAAAAGGATGACTACTTCTTAATCCAAGTTATTCCTTCTAATGTAGGGGTTAAAAAGTTTCTGTAAAAAATGTCCTGTTGAGGAAGCCTTCTTTCTGATATCTTGTTTTCCTTGTTCTTTCAGGTGATGGTTCTGCACTGTAAAAAAGAGAATAAAATGTTATGAAAAAACCAAGTATTTTAACAGTAATGTCTTGCTGCTGAGGGTTGATACAACAAATCTTGTTACTACTTCCCACCTAATTGACACTTTTTGCTCCCCCAAATTGTCACAATTTAAGTTCCACTTCCAAAATGGCTGAAATACCAGATAATAATTCACCACAAGTCATAGAATTTCAGATTGAACCCACTACCTAAATCTTTTTCATTGTGCCCATATCACTCTATAAGGCAGAGTATCAAAATCTGAGAGTAAACTTGATTTTTGGTCTTTTTTTAAACTATACAATTTTACTTAGCTAAGATTATAACCAGATTTTTTTTTGTTCTTTTTTAAAATTTAGTATTTTATTTTCCTCCAATTACATGTAAAAACAATTTTCACCATTCATTTTTAAAATCAAGTTCCAAATTCTCTCCCTCCCTCTCCAACCTCCTCATTGAGAAGGCAAGCAATTTGTTATAGGTTATACATGTGTAGTCATACAAAACACATTTCCATATTAGTCATGTTGTAAGAGAACATGGACCAAAATAAAACCCCAAGAAAAATATAGGAAGTTAAAAAAAATATGCTTCAATTTGTATTCACATGCCACCAGTTCTTTCTCTGGAGAAGAATAGCATTTTTCATCCCAAGTCCTTCTGAGTTGTCTTGGACGTTGTGTTGATGAGAATAGCTAAGTCATTCACAGTTGATCATCTTACAATATTGCTATTACTGTGTACAATGTTCTACTCATTTTACTTTGCATCAGTTCATTTAAGTCTTTTCAGGTTTTTCTGAGAGTATGTAGCTCATCATTTATTATAGCACAATATTATTCGATCACAATCATGTACCACAAATTGTTCAGTCATTCCCCAGTTGATAGACATTCCCTCAATTTCCAATCCTTTGCTACCAGAAAAGAGCAGCAATAAATATTTGGGTATAGTTCCAAATTGCTCTACATAGAGCATTTTTTTTTCCACATGGCTATCGATGGCTTTGATTACTTCATCTGAAAACTGACTGTTCATATTTTTTGATTATTTGACAATTGGGAAATGGCTTAGTTTTATAAATTTGACACATTTCTCTATATATTCCAGAGATGAGGCCTTTATTGGGGGAAACTTGCTTCAAAAATTTTTTTGCAGTTATGATTGCTAACTGCATTTCCGTCCATCTTATTTCCCTCCCTGTTTATTCTATTCTCTCTCTCCTTTCACTGTGTCCCTCTTCAAAAGTGTTTTGCTTCTGACTACTGCCTCTCACAATCCACTCTCCCTTCTATGAGCACACCTCCCTTCTTATCTTTTCCCCTTCCTACTTGACTATAGGGTAAGATTGATTTCTATACCCAATTTAGCAGAGGGTAAGGTTCAAGCATTCCCTAGCCTCCATTGTAAAAGCTCTTTCTTGCCTCTTTTATGTGAGATAATCCCATTTTACTCCCTTTCTCTTTCTCCCAGTGCGTTCTTCTTTTACACCCCTTAATTTTATTTTTTTTAAAGACATCATCCTGTCATATTCAACTCACACCTGTGCCCTCTGTCTGTATATACTCCCTCTAACTATCCAAATAACAAGAAGGTTCTTATGAGTTACAAATACCATGTTCCCATGTAGGGAAATAAAAAGTTTAACTTTATTAAGTCCCTTATGATTTCCCTTTCCTGTTAACCTTTACCTCAGTTTTTCATTGGGTAGGTGGTTCTTGGTTGTAACCCTAGCTACTTTGCACTCTGGAGCATCACTTTCCAAGCCCCTTGAGTCTTGAAGGTAAAAGCTGCTAAATTTTGTATTATTCTGACTGTGGCTCCACAATATTTGTATTGTTTCTTTATGTCTGCCTGCAATATTTTCTCCTTGACCTGGTAAGTCTGAAATTTAACTATAATGTTCCTGAGAGTTTTTGTTTGGGGATCTCTTCCAGGAGGTGATTGGTACATTCTTTCAATTTCTATTTTACCCTCTGGTTCTAGAATATCAGGGCAGTTTTCCTTGATAATTTCTTGAAAAGTGATGTCTAAGCTCTTTTTTTGATCATGGCTTTCAGGAAGTCTAACAATTTTAAAATTATTTCTCCTGGATCTATTTTCCAGGTCAGTTGTTTTTCTAATGAGATGTTTCGCATTGTCTTTTTTTAATTTTTTTTTTTGTTTTGATTGTTTCTTGATGTTTCATAGTCATTAGCTTCTATTTGCTTAATTCTAATTTTTAAGGAGTTCTTTTCTTCAGTGAATTTTTGTATACCTTTTTCCATTTGGTCAATTCTGTTTTTCAAGGCATACTTCTCCTCAATGGATTTTTGTTCTTCTTTTACAAAGCTCTTGACTCTTTTTTCATTATTTTCTTGCATCACTCTCATTTGTCTCCCCAATTTTTCCTCTACTTCTTTTACTTGGTTTTTAGAATCCTTTTTGAGCTCTTCTGTGGTCTGAGACCAAACATATTTTTCTTTGAGGCTTAAATGTAGGAGTTTTGAGTTTGTTGTCTTCTTCTGAGTGTGTTTTGATCTTCTTTGTCACCATATAGTAACTTTCTATAGTCAGAAATATTTTTGCTGTTGTTTGCTCATTTTCTCAGCCTATTTCTTAACTTTTAACTCTTTGCTAAAGTGAGGCTCTGCAGCCAAGCTTCAGAGGTAGCTCTTTTCAGAACCACTTCTGGGATCTGTATGTTTTCCGTTCTTCCGAGGTAGTATGATCTAAGGAGAAGCATGTTTACTGTTTTCTTGGCCTGTGCTCAGATCTTTGAGTGAGCACAAGCATTCTTTTCTGTGCTGGAACTGTGACAAGGTCCCCAGTTCATTGCTACTGGCTGCAAGTTTTGGTGTGCTAGTGCTCCTCCTCACCCTGAGACTGAGACCCAGGACTACAACCCAGATTTGAGTATGGGCAGAGCAACAGAGTCTTGCCCCCAGTGTCAGCAGAGATCCCTGCAACATCCCTCTGTCTAGTTGTTTGGCCCACTTACCTTCTGTGGGCTGAGAACTCAGAAAGAAGCTATTGCTCCTCCTGATTCATTCACTCCCAAAGCTCTTTCCTGGCTTTCTGGGACTTGGTCTGCATTGGACTATGCTCCACTCTCATCCTGGTGTGACTGACCTTGTCTGCTGACCTTCTAAGTTGTCTTGGGCTGGAAAATTGTTTCACCCTGTCCTTTTGTGGGTTTTGTCAACTCCAGAATTTGTTTTAGGGCATTATTTAAGGGTGTTTCAAAGGTTTTGGGGGAGAGCTCAGGCAAATCTCTGCCTTTTCTCTCCCATCTTGGCCCCAGCCAATTAGATGATTTTTAAAGCAGCTGATTACTATAGCAATTTTTTAAAAAAAAATGTCTCTATATAAAATGCCCCAGACTTATAGTATGACAAACTAAAACTGTAAAAATGTCAACATCACTCTAGTTTTACTGAAAGTGGCATAAGAAATGTCACTAGAAAAAATAAATTAAAATTTAGAATAAAGTAGTTTTATCTTATAAAGAAGCAGCAAACAAATGGTTTCCATCACTTACTCCACTCTCCATTTTGGACAGTAACAAAAGCAACCTGGGTAGTTTGCATAGCTGTACCAGAAAGAAAAAAAGAAGACAGAAGAATAGGAAGAAGGCAGAAAACCACCCTCAAAACTCCCAAGACTCGGTATGAGGTACTGACACAAGTAGGAAGAGTCGTATTGACTTTCCAAATAATTGGAGGAGAGGAGATGATGATGTTCCATCCCAACTCCCAATAAGCTGACCTCAAGTGGAAAAGAGGCTCTTTCAAGAGATCTAGGAAAGAAGCCTTCTCATTGACACCTGAAGAAAAACTTTGGGTGCAGTTTGAGTCTATGGAACTCAGGTGTAAAATAATAGGAGGTCTCAAAATTCCAGAGGTACTCTGAGTATAAATGAATTTCTTGAGACCTAGTCCCCTAAAGGAAAGATAATGACAGTTATCTACTAGAGAAGAGCCATAGTGGATGGCAGTATCTGTAAAGAAACTACAGAAGACTGTGGATGTCAAAAACCCATCATCTGCCAGGAGTGGAGACAATACTAATGAATCACAAGAGGGAGCTGTTTCTGAAGGATTATCATACCTCGTTCAAAAGGGACTCAGAAGAAAGCAACAATATAGAGCAAAACCACTTTCCCCCACTGAGATTTAAAAATTTCTTGTTATTATGAACTTGATAACATTAAGAAACACGCGCATTTCCATTTCCAGTGTAGCATTCTCTCAGGGTTACTTCCCCAACTGAGACGTACTCAAAGGTTAGGCCCACATCAGTTCGTGTAAATCTTCTAGGTCTCAGAAACTTCTCCTTTCATCATTTCTTAGGGCACCATAATATTTATATTCATACACCACAATTTGTTTAGCCAACCTTCAGTTGATGGGGATGCACTAAAGTTTCTAGTTCTTTGGTGAAATAGTGTTGCTATGAACATTTCTGATATAATTGTGTCTTTCCCTTTTTCCTTTATCTCTCATATTCCTTTATATGCTTAGTATTGGCATGACAGCCTCAAAGGATAGGCCCAGTTTAGTGACTTTTAGGGTATAATTCCAAACTACTTTCATGATGGCTGAACCAATGAATGGCTCCACCAATACTGCATTAATGTACTTGTCCTTCCACATTCTGCCAAATGCTAGTTTCCTTTTGGGGCGGGGGTTATCTTTGCCAATCTGAGGGATGTGAAGTAGAGTCTCAAAGCTGTTTTAATTCACATTTTCCATAATATTGGTGATTTGGGGCATATTTTTTTTTGGTCAAGAGCTTGCTTTCCTTCTTTCGAAAACTGTCTTTTTATGTCGTTCAACCATTTTTCTTGGAATCCTTCTCATTCTCATGTATTTCAGTTAGTTAGGTCTATGTCTAGATTATACCAAATGTTTATCAAAGAAATTTACTGCAAAAAAAATTTCCCAGTTAACTGTTTACCTTCTAACTTTTACTGCGTTGATTCTGTTTATGCAAAAAGCTTTTAAATTTTATATAATCAAAGACATGCATTTTTATCTTTTGTGATGTTCTCCAACCCTTGCTTAGTCAAGAACTCTTCCACCCATGATTTGTGTGAGGTTATTTTATTCCCTGATCATTTTTCAAAATGCATTTGAAACTTATTGCTGAATATGACAAAATATTGGTCTAAAAAAGACCTGACTTATGCTGACTGCTTTCCAGTTTTCCTAGATTTTTTTTTTTTTTGTGAAATAATTCATCTTTACCTCTAAGTTGGTGTGTTTTGGCTTAGTAAACACCAAACTATCATGTTTGTTGGGTTTTGGATCTTGTATACTTAATCTGTTCCATGGACTGACTTGTCTGTTCTTATAGTATCATATAATTTTAATGATTACTTCTCTGTAGTGCATTTTCAGATCTGGTATTGAGAGGCTCTCTTCCTTTCCAGCTTTTATTGTTTCCCTTGAGATTCTTGTCCTTTTGTTCCACTAGATGAATTTTTAAAAAATTGTTTCTAGTATTTTGGTAGTTTTACTGCTATGCACTGAACAAGTAAACTAATTCAGGGAGCATTATTATTTTTATTATATTGGCATGGTTTGGCCATGAACAACAATTTTAGAAACTTAGGTCTCTTTCTGTAAGGAGTGTTTTATATCTGTATTTAGTAAGTAAGTGTCTGAGTATATAGACTCTTAAATATATTCTTTATTCTATACTGATTTTGAATGGGATTTTTCTTTCCATATCTTCCTATGAGGTTTTGTTGGTAACACTAGAAAAGACAATTATTTAAGGGTGTTTATTTATTTTTATTTTAAAAATTCTAAACTTAACAAATAAATGAATTGAACTTTTCTACATACATTGTAGAACAAAAGAGACTTTTACAGTCTACCACAAATCCCTATCACATATCCCTATGTTTTTAAAGTATATAATAATGAACTAAACATATGGCTTTCAAAGCTGTCCTAATTCTTGGTAATTCCTTCTGGCCTTCCTTCTGTTCTTATTTCTTTTTTTGAGAGTGGAAAGGGAGGGAGGGCCCTATTCTTCCTCTCCCTTCCTTATCCCCTCCTCCAATTTGAAAAAAGGAAAAAGACTTAACAAAATTGCATAATCAAGGAAAACGAATTCTTATGTAGGTTTATTTTATATCTTGGACAGGCACTTGATGTAGTGGGTAGAAGGAGAGTTGGTCTTGGAGGCAAGAAAGCTTCAATCCGACCTTTCAACTCATCCTGGCTGTGTGATCTTGGGCAAGTTGCTTAACCTCTCAGAGCTCTACAGCAGTAGTAACAAACTCTACAAGAAATAGGGGTAACTAAGCTGTATGTAAAGGCCCTTGAAAGACATATATTGACAGTGTTAAAATGTAATGTATGTTTTATTGTAATTTTATTTGTTTTGTTAAATATTTCCCAATTAAATTTTAATCTGGTTTGGGTCACACTTAAGAGTATTGTGGACCAAATGTGACCAGCCTAGGGTTCATTTGATGCCCTGTTTTTAGTCAACTCTCTAAGACCATAAGTAGTAGAGAATGTACTTAAGGTAAAAGGGAATTGGTAGAGATTCCTCATCTAGGATTTCCTTATTACAAGAAAATGACAGATTCATTCCTAATCCCTATCTCTATTTGATATCTGGCTGCTAAAGTTATTACTTGTTCCAACTTTTGAGTAGAATCTCTGGGGTTTTCTGGGTAGAACTTCATAAAAGTGAATATTTTGATTCCTCTTCACCTACACTTTTTCCCTCAAGTTCTTTTTCTTGCAATATCAAATAACAGTGGTGACAATGGGCATTCTTGTTTTTCTCTTGATCTTACTGCAAAGGACTTTACCATGTCTTCATTACATACAATGCTGGTTCTTGGTTTTGGTAGACACTATGTAATTGAAGAAAGATCTATTTATTCCCATATGTTTGCAACAACAATTTGGCTAGCAGCTGTTGTGGGGATGAAAGACCAACACCACCAGCAACAAAAGCTGCCAGCACAGGATCTTAGATCTGCTTTACTAAGGAAAATAAACTTTAAGGGATTAACAAACTCACTTTAATCTAACATACAAATATCATTCACTTAGTTCCAGAGGAAAAGCCAGCACCCTGAACTTCAGAACAAATATAAACAAATTACAAACATACATTATAAGCAGACCAAATCACAAGTCATAGTTACTAGAGAAGCATCAACATCTGGGTTTACAAGCTGGGGGGTGGGGGTGGGGTGGGGCTTTTGACAATGGAGGGGCTCTTAATAAAGGATGCCCAGAGTCTCTTCAAGTCACACCACACTCTTCCAGTGAGTGAGAGCCCCAAACAAAATGCTAACCTCTGAGTTTATATACCTTTTTTAGGGCTTGAGGGTTCACACCTAATCAGCAAAAGGGTGTGAGCCTGGGGTTTTACACCTCCTTAGGGAAAGGGTATGGGCCTAGGGCTTTGCACCTGGTAAGGCTTAATCAAAGGCACTTGATTGCTTTAGCATTCTCAAAGAAAAAACAGCAAAAAAAAAAAAAAAGTATCACCTTAATTACCAATACAATTTTGAAACAGAAATAGGTGTTATGTTTTGCTGAACACTTTTTCTGCATCTATTGATATATATAGATTTTCCTTGTTATTAATATGGTCAATGATTGTAGTGTTCCTAAATATTGAACCAACTCTGCATCTTGGTATAAATCCAACCTGAACATAATGTAGAATCTTTGGAATAGATTCTGTAGTCTCTTTGCTAATGTTTCATTTGGAATTTTTGCTTTAAAATTCATTAAGGAGGCAGCTATGTGGTGCAATGAGTACAGCACCGGCCCTGGAGTCAGGAAGACCTGAGCTCAAATCTGGCCTCAGACACTTGACACATGTACTAGCTGTGTGACCTTAGGGAAGTCACTTAACCCCAATTGCCCTGCCAAAAAAAAAAAAACCAAAAAAAAATTCATTAAGGATATTGATCTACAGTTTGCTTTCTGTTTTTACTCTCCTTGGTTTAGGAATCAAGACCACATTTTCTAACATGGAAGAAATTTGGTAACATTCACTTTTTTTAATAGATTAGCTCACAATTTCATAATATCAGAATTTTTTTCAATGTTGGATATGTCCTGTGCTATTTTTTTCTTTAAGAATTCATTTATGATTTATTTTGTTGAGATTCAGTATTTAAATTCTCTCGTGTTGTCTTATTCAGAATGTTATATTTCTGTAAATATTAATTTCATTTGCTATTGGTTTTGCTGTTGAAAATTTTGGCAAAATAGTTTTAAAAATAATTTCCTGCATTTCTTCTCTTTTTGTCTTAAACCACAATTTTTGATACTGGAAATTTTTCTTTTTTAGAATCAGATTTTTCAGTCATTTTCAGTTGTGTCCAACTTTTCATGACTCCATTTGAGGTTATTTTGGCAAGATATTGAAGTGGTTTTCCATTTCCTTCTCCAGTTCATTTTACAGATGAGGAAACTGAGGCAAACAGGGATAATTACTTGCCCAGGGTCATATAGCTAATAAGCGTCTGAAGCCAGATTTGAATTCAGGTCTTCCTGACTCTAGGCCTGGTGCTCTATCCATTACACTCTGCACCAAAATCAGACTAACTAACAATTTATTTTATTAGTTTAAAAAAAAAACCACAAGTTCATTTTATTTATTTATTTTTCTTTTTAATATTTGCTTCAATTTTTATCGATATCTGATTTTTAGAATTTCTGTTTGGTATTTAGTTGACATATTTGATTTTTTGCTTTTCTAGGTTTTTTTTTTTAAAGTTGCATATCTAAATTTTGTCCTTTCACTCTTGTTGATAAAAGTGGCTAGAGATATAAAATTTCCCCTAATGACAGCTTTGGCCCCACATCAAAAATTTTGATACATTTTTTTTTTTTGTTCTCATTAGCTATGCTGAAATTATCTACTATTTCATTGATTTGTTCTATGACTCACCAATTCTTTGGAATTAAATTTAGCCTCCATTTAAGTTTGAATCCTTTCTTATAAGGCCACTTATTGATTTTAATTTTCATTGAATAGTGGTGTGAAATGATGTTTTTTTCTGCTTTTCTTGCATTTGTTTGTGAGCTTTTGTGACCTAATATGTAGTCAGTATTTTAAGATACAACGAATAACTGAAAAATATATACGTATATTTCTTTCTATTCCTATTCAATAATTGCCAAATGTCTATCATACCTAACTGGTAAAATTCTAATTAGAGGATTAGTTTCTTTATTTTAAAAAATCTTTTTGTTAGATTTTTTCCCCTAGGTTTGAAAGGAGGCACACTGAAGTCTCAACTACTAGGTTTTTTTCCTTTAAGTACTTAGGTGTTATGCCATTTGGGGTGTGTGTGTGTGTGTGTGTGTGTGTGTATGGTAGGAGGGTAGATTTTATTTCATAATTTTTGGTGCCTTTAAGCATAATGTCCTTGTTTATTTCTTTTAATGATTTCTGTTTTTACTGTTGCTTTGTCTGAGATCATGATTCCTATCCCTGATTTTTTGAGTTTCTTGAAGCATAAGAAATTCTTCTCTAGACTTGTACTTGGACTCTGAATGAATCTGTTTCAGGTGTTTCTTTTAAACAACATACTGTTGGTTTCTGCATCCTAAATAATTTGCCTATTCTTTTCCATTTATTGGTGGATTCATTCTATTAAGGGGTATCATTCACTAATTATATATTCCCCTCTTCTTTATTTTCTTTCTTTGCACCATGTTTCCATCTTTACAGGGAAGGAAAAGGTTAAGAAAGAGGAGTATGATCTATGCTAATAATGTACAATGAGCACAATTGGCTTCCGATCTATTGCCTTGCTTCTTTTCTCTTTGCTCAGATTGCAATTTCTTGATCTTCCATCACCCCCCGCTTCTAATTCCCATTTCATGAGTCACACTCTAAAATTGCCATTTGTTTTGCTTGTAATTATTCCCACCAAAGTACAGACCTCATTCTCAAACACTCTCTCTGTCTTGAACTGTTTCCCCATTAAACTGAATGTATTCCTACACCAAACTCTCTCTGTGTAAGTGTATGTGTGTTCAAACCTTCCAATGCACAATAAAGATAAAAGTAAAGTTTACCAATGCTTGCACCCCCAACCCTTCATTTTTGGTTATATGCTCTAATGTGCCTACATGTGAAAAATAGTAAGCTTCCTCATTTTCCCTCCATTTTTTACCTAGCACATTCCTTTTTCTCCCTTCTTTTCCTTTCTTATAATCAAAACAGAACAGATCCAGGGCCATGTCCCCTGCTTATCTTATTTAACTCTCTCTTTGACCATTGAAGACATTAAAGTTCTGAAGAAATATTTGATTCCTTTCTCAATATAAGAATATAAGCCCTGCATCATCATATAGTCCTTTCCATTTGTTCAACTGTATTTATCTTCCTAGATTGTCCTTGCCTTTTGTGTTTGAATTCCAGAGTTTCTACTTAGTTCTGGTCTTTTCATCAGGAATGCCTGAAACTCCTCTATTCCATTTGTAGCATACCCACCAGGGCTAATTTTGCTGATTCCCACTCTCATTGGTTGGCCACATCCCCAAAGAGCAGCTACTACTCAGCTGTTAGGTACCTAGGGGTACCTCTCAGAGGATTTTTCCATAGTGCTATTATTTCATATGATCCCATCTAGTGCACTTGTCACTGATTACCAGCCAGACAGACTTGGCTTTTAGAAAGGGCTGTTTACTGAAATGGCAGAGTAAGAACACTTTGTACAAAAAATAATTTGCCCTCAAATCTGGGACACTATCTCCTATAAGTACATATCAAGATCATGGAAAATCAGGGTCATGCTTAGTGAACACGTGTAGCAAAGGCGTAACTCACAGCTCTTCTTGGAGTCTTCATGAAGTTTACCCAAAGTGTATGCAGCTTTCTACTGGGACCCGAGGGTCAGGTCTTTATAAAACCCAGAAGTTAAACTTCTTTTTGGCCCAAAGAGCTCAACAGTTTCAATGCATCTAGTCTGTCATCATAGCTGGGTGAATTGTTACCAGCCCAGTCTCTCCAATGACATGAACAATGGGCAGAGGGGTAGGGAGAGGGGATATCCCTTCTGAGATCACTCCCTGTGACCTTTCCTTCATTCCAATTGTAAGCACAAGGGTCTAATTCCTTAAACCACTTCCATAGTTTAACTCTCAAAGCGGTTGCTGGAGTGCTTCTTCTGGAATTACCTTCTCTGAGCTCCAGAGTTGTGAGCAATTCTTTTCACAATGCCAATACATTTTGATAGCTGATTTTATCTGATGATTTGAAGTACTTCCCTTTTTCCCAGCTTTATTTACTATGCTGTAACTAGTTTGTCTGATTGGTTGACTGATAGAGTAATAGAGGTGTTTACCAAGTTTTCAAACACTGTTTACACATTTGATTGATCATTGATTTCATTACTCAATCAAAGAAACTGTCACCTTAGTAAAGGTATCAGGCAGAGAGAATCTCTTGCTTAATCTTTCCCTAGGTATTGCTGTAGTGCTTGTGACCAAAAGATTTTCTTCTCCAAATCTTAGCTTGTAGTTATTGAGGAATTATTCTTTTCTTCTAGGTTTTCTTCTTGCTCTGTTCTCAATCTATGATATTTTCCAATGTTTGATATCATCTCTCTTGGCTCAGTAACTGATTTGGGACCTAGTACCAGACACAGATCTGCTCCTTCCCACATTCTTGATTGGGTAGTCAATTCTTGTTTGGCCCTTACTTCATTTTCCTGGGTCCTACTGGCTTTCACATCCTTCTGTGCCTGAAGTGGTGGCAAGTGGCAGTATCTCTGCTCAGAGCGTTGACTATCTCTGATCAAGGCACTAAATGCTCTCTGTCTTTTTAGTCTTGCTGGATCAAGCTGCTGGATGATTTCTTTGTGCCCCAATGCAAGGCTTCTTAATTTGGCAGACTTTGTTTCCCTGATCTTCCTGGGGCTTCCTTGAACAGGGGTCTGGATGGTCTTCTTTATTAACAATTTCAATTTTCCCAAACAATCCATTTTATTTTATTTAAATAATATTCCCCCCCATTACACATAAAAATACATCTTAATGTTTGTTTTTTAAATTTTGAGTTTCAAATTCTATCCTTTCCTCTCTCCCCTCCCCATCCCTGAGATGGTAAACAATTGGATATAGGTTATAAATGTGTGTTTGTGTAAAACGTTATTTCAATATTAGTTATCTTGTGGAAGAAAACAAACAAAAAAAAGAAAGAAAAAAGTGAAAAATGGTATGCTTTAGTCTGTATTCAGATACCATCAGTTCTTTCTCTGTGAGCAGACAGCATTTTTCATCATGAGTCATTTGGGATTGTCTTGGATCACTGTACTGCTGAGAACAGCTAAGTCATTCATGGTTGTTCATCATATAATATATACAATGTTCTCCTGGTTCTGCTCATGTCACTCTGCATCAGTTCCTATAAGTCTTTATAGGTCTTTTTGAAATCGTCCTGCTCATCATTTCTTATAGTATAACAATATTACTTTACAATCATATACCACAACTTGTTCAGTCATTCCTCAGTTGATGGATATCCCCTCAATTTCCAATTCTTGGCCATTGGTGGTCTTCTATCCCCCTTTTGGCCATATTTATCCTGGGGCTAAGTAGTCTTCTGTCTTCCACAAAGCTTCCTTGGTTAGGATACTAAGTATCTTCTGAAACTTTCCCACCTGGAATATTTTGCATCTCCTATCTCCTGAGCTTTTCCAGTCAAGGTGCTGCTTCTTCATTCAGTCTGTCTTTCCTAGGGTTTTCCCATCAGGTGTCTGGGTGATCTCTTTGCTCTCCAGGGCTTCCCTGGTCAGGGCTCTGCCTCAAATGTCCCATTTATGGTGCTTGCCTAAGTTTCCAGATGTTTACCACTTACATTGCTGGATTTTCCAGCAGAGCTTTTCTTCTAGCATCCATAGCTCCTGGACGTGCTTTTACTCAGTACTGGGATAGACAAAGGATCTTATTGATGTTGCTCTTTGGATTTCTTGCTCATTGTTCAATCTGGTGCTCTTTCTATATAATTTATGTAGTAAAAATGAGGGAATTGGGTTCTTGTGTTTCCTACCACACCAGTAGGCTTGATTACCCCATAGAGGTGAGAGATGGCAGAACCTGTGCTTAGCACTAAGTACAAAGTCAAGGAGTTCTTTTCTAAAATTTTCTGAGGTTATGTCTTAGAAAATTGTCAAATTTTAAGGTGCCAAGGGCAGCTAGGTGGTGCCATGAGTAGAGCACCAGCCCTGGAGTCAGGAGAACCTGAGTTCAAATTCAGCCTCAAACACTTGACACGCTAGCTGTGTGACCTTGGGCAAGTCACTTAACCTCAATTGCCCTGTCTTCCCCCCTCCAAAAAAAAAAGGGGCAGCTAGGTGGCACAGGGAGTAGAGCACTGGCCTTGGAGTCAGGAGGACCTGAGTTTAAATCCAGCCTCAGATACTTGATACACTAGCTGTGTGACCTTGGGCAAGTCACTTAACTCCAATTGCCCTGCCTCTCCCACTCCCCACCACACGAAAAAATTTTAAGGTGCCATGACATCTGTGATATATGTATATTCTTTTCTATTTCTTTTCAGTAATTATCAGTGATCTTTTCTAAAATTCTGTATAGGTTGTTAACTACTTTTATATTACTTTCACGTCAGAGTTGCCTACATCTGAAAGAGGCCACATTGAAGGTCTCAGGTGTTGTAGTTCTGTGGTGTACATTTCGTGTGGTCTTCATTTCAAGAATAATAAATTCTGCTCTAGACCCTCATTTTAATTTTTGAATCTTTATGTTTAATGTATGTTTCTTATAAGTAACACAGTTTTGGATTCAGCTTCCCAATCCATTCTGCTACTGTGTTCCATTCTGTGATGAGTTCATCCCATTCACATTCATATTCTTCTTAATTATTTATTTCCCTCTATCATATGCTCTAGACAATTTTCCTCTCCTTGTTTCATACCCTTCTTCTTTACTAAGAAAAAGGTAGAAAAAAAAAGAAAATAACCAACACTTTGATTTATAATTCTACTCTACTGCCCCTCCTCTCTTCTCTTTCTTTGCCCACTGATTCTTACATCTTTTTCTTTCCTTTTAGTTACCACTTTATTGTCTAATCTTCCAAGCAGAAGTTTACTTTGCTTCTCAATATTCCCTCCCTATCTCTACCTCCCTCTAAATCCTAATCTCCTTATTTCCTTGTCGAGTTTAATATATTTCTGCACCAAATTCTCTTTTTCTTTTTTTCCTTCTCAGATGATTAAAATTAATGTGACTCTCATCCTCTCAACCACTTGTTTCATATTTATATGTTCTTCTTTTCTTGCACCCCAACTGTGAGACATTAGTAAGTCTCTCCCCCTTCTCTCTCCTTGGAGGTTCATTCAGTCCATATTTATCACCCAATTGAGATTCTGGTAGCTCTGACTCATGGTCTTTCTCTCTTCCCCAGTCCTTGCCCCCAAACTATGGATTGGGGTGAGGGAACAATAACTGTCTTCAACTACTTGAAGGTGTGATGTATGGAAAAAAATTTTGACTGGTTTTGCTTGATTCCAAAGGCCAGAATTAGGAGCAATGTGTGGCAGTATCTGTAAGGAGGATAACTTTGATTGAAGGGAAAAAGTTGGCTAAAAATTAGATCTGTACAAAAATGGAGTGGAATGGACTGCCTTGGAAAGTTTCTCTTCACTTAAAGCTGTATGACCACCTTTTAAAAATGTGATGTAGGAGAATTTCAGTCTAGAAAGTTTCTGAGATTCTTTTAAGGTTATATGATTTTGAGGTTATATGATTTTAGAGTGAACATCCTACTTGGGATCACACCCAGAGCAATATTGAAAATCACAGAGATTGCATAGGTCTCTTGGCAAGTGGTCCATTGAGGAATCTTGATTCTGTGGGCTTGACTTTGTGTCTTTTACTATAAAAATTGTTCTTATGTTTGACAACTTAAGACTCTGCTCTCAAGAGAGTGTTACATATACCAGGTTTCATTTGCTAAAGGAATTAAGTCAAAGTATACTTGGACCCTTCATGTCAGTAGAGAAGTGCTGACACAAGGGTTACAGGTCCAACATGAGAACAGGAAGAAAATTTAAACTGTAGGAACATAGAGTTAAAGCTAGAAGTCAATTCTCTCTTTTTACAGATGATTTGGGGCACAGAGAGTGAGCCGCCTGAGCACATGGACTGTCTTTTTTCTTTCTTTGTAGGACGGCGGTGAGTAACTTAGAGCCTGGCATTTAGTGGGGACTTAAAAAAAATGTTTATTGACTTGCCCAAGGTCACACAGGTGGAAATAGCAAGGATTACTCCTACCTAAAACTCCCATCTTCTGACTCCAAATCCCACAATAAATCACAAATATTAATACAGAGGAAAACATATATCGATATTATATTATAAATAATTATTTTATTAATTTACACAGTAACTAGACCTATGATTACTGCAGTAAATTTACATTTCAGATGACTGACAGTAAAGCATACTTCCTCTCCTTGGCAGAGAGATGGAAGGTAAGTGAAAAATAAGGAATATGTATTTAGATGAGGCCAATGTGCCAGTTTTGTTTAACTATTCTTTAATACAAGGGAATATGCTCCCTTAATACAAGGGAATTTTCTACTGGGAGTGGGGAGTTAATATAGAAATCATTGGGAGGTGATATAATATTCTAAAAATCATCATTAAGATATTATTTTTAGAAAAATAAACATAGCTTGGTGCCAGATGATGAAGGGTCTTGAATACTAGGTTAAAGATTTTGTAATTTATCCTATAGAGGCAACAACACTATCTGACCATCATTTCTGTACTCAAAAACCTCATAGTGGTTCCCTGCTGTCTAGCAAATAAAATGTCAGTTCACCCTACTATTCAAGGTCCTTCATCTAGCTCAAAACACACACACACACACACACACACACACACACACACACACACACACACACACAGTGAAATTCTTTATTCTCTTCTTTCTCTTCTGCCTTTCTGTAGGAAATCTCCCTTGTCCAGATGCCACATGTATCACTAACTGCCTACTAGATATTTCAAACTAGACTTCCCATAGGCATCTCAAACTCAACAAGTCTAAAATAGAACTTTCTATCTTTCCCCTCAAAATGATCCCTCTTTTGAAATTTCAATGTCACCCATGAATAAAATGGTTACCCCTGTAGAAAACCTTAAGGTCATACTGGATTCTTTATGCTCTCCCACCCCACATGTCTCATCAGTTGCCAAATCCTAGCAATTTCCCCTCCACAGCACTTCTCCAAATTACTTCCTTCTCTCTACCTATGCAGCCAGCTATTACCTAAATCTAGGCCATCATCACCTTTTACCCAAGCTATTGCAATAACCTACCTATTGTTCTCCCTACTTCAGGTCACTCCTCTCTAATCTATCCTCTATTCTGCTGCCAAAGTGATTTTCTAAAAACACAGGTAAGACCAGGTCACTCCCCTGCTCATTAAAATTCAATGGATTCCGTATTACTGATAGGATTAAATTAAAACTCTTCTGTTTGGCTGATTCCAATCTACCAGTCCCATTTTTATTATACATTATTACTTTATTACTTCCCTTCATCAAGGCTACAATGCAGTCAGTTTCACAACTTCAAACGTGGAAAGATTTATTAAGTGTTGACATGGACAAGGCATTGTGACAGATGGAAAGGAAGCAAAGGCACAAATGAACCGTTCCCTACCCTCAAGAAGACTTCATTCTATTGGTGGAATATAACATGAACAAAAAGTAAGTAAATACAAAGAGTTTACACTGTAATGCAAAGTAATTCCAGGAAATAAAACCAAGGTAACAGAGAAGAAGGACTGGTTGTAGTGTTTCCCTTCTATACACACACACACACACACTCACACACACACACACTGCTCTAAATAGATCTAGAAAATCCACAAGAATGAATCCTACTGGTTTTAATTTAAGAAAAAGTCACCGTGATTAATTTTTCTAGCCCAGATTGGCATAGAGAGACAAAGAGGTTGTAAACCCTGAGGATGGGTATGGCCAGAAGTACACCATAGAAAACTCTCCAACATCCAGAGAGAGGCTGTGCCTCAGGACAAGTGAAGGTCCTGGCTGTATACAGGGCACTGCATGCATGGTGCAGGAACAGGTGCCAAATGGCAACTTTACCACCAACTACCCCATTCCAGGTATCAGATCCTACGCAGACTGAAGCAGGAACCTTTATCCAACGGTAGCATTCTGAGAAGGTCCTAGGCTGAGTACCAAGAAAGACTCAACTTGCCAACAGTAGAGGAGAGGTGGGCTCAGATCCCAGGATTAAGTCTCATTTTTAGCCTTTAGTCCAGTCTGAAGCCTGCATAGGAATAATTAGGGAAGGAATCATAGACCAAAGGGAAAATTACAGTTCTATCAGTGAACTATTAATTTTCTAGCTGGCTGAGAGGGGCTGAGTCCAACAGCAATTAACTATTGCTCAGACTGAAACCTAAATGAAATGTTTTCAGAGCCCAGAACAAGAGAGTGCTCTGGATAAGACCACTTTTGAAGTAGTCTGAAACTTGCAGCTTCCCTTCCTGAGCTGGCTAAGATCTTGAAATAATACATTTAACTCAGTAACCCAAGAAAGCAGCAACAGGACCAGGTCAGATATTCTTTCCAAAGTACAAAGAGCCTGACTATGATATCAAGTCTGAACTAAAAAAAAAGAGGCAACTGGAAGAATGAGAAAATAATAACAAAAAAAGAATCCCACTATAAAGAGCATTATGGTGATGAGGACGCTCAAGTCACAGACCCTGAAAAAGTGAATGACTCCAAAATGTTTATAAGCAAAGCTTCCAACAAAGGCACAACTTGGATACAAATTCAACTAGAATTCCTGGAAGAAATTAAGCAAGTATTTTTAAAAGAGTTAAAACATTTTTATAAAGGAAATGCGAATGCTAGAGAGAAAAAATAGAAAGAAAATGAGAGCAACGGGAGAAAGAAAGCATAACATAAGAGACACAAAATCTTGCCAAAGCAACAAACTTCCTGAAAATTAGAATGGGCCAAACAGAAGCCTAGTTATTCTATCAGACAATAAGAAATGTTAAAACAAAGTCAAAAGAACTAGAAAAAAATAGAACTAAATATAAGGTATTTCATAGCAGAAACAACTACTTTGGAAAATACATTGAGGAGAAATTTAAGAATGATTGGGCTATTTGCATGCTATGACAAAAAGGCAAAACAAAACCCTAGACATAACATTTTTCTTAAATCTTAAAAGAAAACTGTCCAGATCTCTTAGAACTAGAGGAGAAAGGAAAGTGTACGTTAAAAAATTCCACCGGTCACCTCCTGAAAGAAACTCCAAAAGGAGTTATTCCTCTATGCCAGGAACATTATGCCTCAATCCAGAGCTTACAAGTCAAAGAAAAAATACTACAAGAAGCAACAAAGAAAGAATTCAAATATGAAGGAGACACATGCAGGATTATATATGATGTAGTAGCTACCATTTAGAGCTAGGAATATAATCCTCAGTCCAAAAGATTAAGGATATAGGCTTATAGTCTAGAATAATTTATCCAAGGGATTCTGGGAAGATGGCAGGGTAGTTAAAAAAAATTCCAGGCTTTCCAAAATCCTCCACAAACAGACAGAACATGCCCTCAAAATGAATGTAGGGGGGCGAAAACAAGGGGGTAAAGCAGTTATCCCTCTAAGAAAACTTGAGAGGATCTCAGGAAAGACAACCTTCAGGGAATGATGTTTGGTCTAAGTGAAATACAGATACTTCCAGGCCACCTCTACTGAATCAACAAACAGCTGTCCCCAAGGTTAGCTCATTAGGAAAGCAGACTAGACCTCAAGAACTTTCACCTCATGAACTTTCACCTCACAAATTTTCACCTAGGGAACAGAGGGGGACTAGACAGTTGAGTGGTGGAAAATTGAAAGACCTCCACTGTTTGCAGACACCAGACCTAGCAGTGCTAACCAGACACAATCCTGGGCTGCAGCAGTGGGAGAGGAAGAGTGAGCACATACTAGGTAAGTGTGGGACCACAGGGAACAAGAGCATTTTTGAGACAGCATAGCCAGTGGCTTGGGGAAGGAGAGGAGGCTCGATATTGAGCCCCTAAACAAGAAAAAACAGTAAGGAGCACCTGAGGCCTGGGGCACCATCACCTGCAACCCAGGATTAAAACTTGACACACATAAAATAAAAATTAGCAAGTAAAGGAGAAAGAACCTAACTATAGATAGCTACTATGGTATAAAAAAAGATCTGGTTTCACATTCAGAGGAAGATAGTGAAGTTAAAAAAAAAAACACTCCTATTCCAAAGAGTAACATCAAATAGTCACAAGCCTAAAAAGAATTCTTGGAAGAATTTAAAGAAGACTTCAAAAATCAAATAAGAGATAGAGGAAAAATTAGGAAAAAAAAAAGCAATCCAAGGAAATTAGGAAAAGAAAATTAATCAATTGGAAAGAGAGATCCAAAATCTTAACAAAGAAAACAACTCCTTGAAAACTAGCATTAGGCAAGGGGAATCAAATGATATTATAAGACAAAAAGTAATAAAACAAAATCAAAAGAATAAAAAAAGAAACATTTCGTTAGAAATATGATTGATCTGTAGAATGGATATAGAAGAGACAATATAAGAATTATTGGATTACCTGAAAGTTGTGATAAAAGAAGAATCTTGATACAATATTAAAAGAAATCATTAAAGAAAATTGTCCTAAAGTTCTATAAGAGGATAAAGTAGAAATAGAAAAAAAAACCCACCATTCACCACCTGAAAAGAGATCCCAGGAAGAAAACTTATGTCACAACCAAGCTTCAAAACCCCCAGGTTAAGGAGAAAATATTGCAAGCAACAAGAAAAAAAAAACAATTTAAATACTGCAGAGAGACAACCAGAATTTCACAACATCTAGCAGCTTCTACACTAAAAGACCATAGGTCTTGGAACATTATATTTTGAAGAGCAAAAGATCTGGAGTTGCCTCAAAGAATAAAGTTACCCAGCAAAGTTGAATGAAAATGAGTGAATAAAAAAAAAAGGTTACTTAACGAACTGAAAGGCTTTCAGGTATTTGTGAGAAAAAACAACAACCCAGAACTAAATGGAAATTTTGATATACAGGATTCAGAAGAAATATAAGGAAAACATTAAAGACTTAATTATAAAGGACTCACTAAGGTCAAACTGTTCACTTTTTATTTATTGAAATGTTACTATTAAGATATTTCTTAGCAGTAGACAGTCAAGTCATTACTAGGGTAGTTTGAAAGAAAGGTTGAAGTTGACTTGAATATGATGGGGTGATTCCAAAAAACAAAATTGGGTAGGAAAGGTTAAAAAATGCAGTTATCTCATTCAAATGTGACATGAAAAGAACTAATACAGAGGAAGCAGCTAGGAGTGGAGGGCTGGTAGTGCCAGAACCTTACTCTCCGGTTCAAGATGGAACATATACACCTAAAAGGAAATAAAAGTCTTCTAAGCTTTTAAAGAAATGAGAGGTCTAGGGGACAGAATAAAGCTGGGACCTTTAGAAGGGTGTGCAGATTAAGATTTAGGAAGGTGGTGGGCAGAAGATAAGGGAGAGACTTGAGAACAATAGTGAATAAAAAGAGGATGGAGGGAAATTCACTAATAATAACAGTAACTTTGAATGTCAGTAATATGAACTCACCCATAAAACAGAATGGATTAAAAAATCAGAAATCAACAATGTTGTTTACAAGAAACACGTTTAAGAATGAGAGATATACACAGTCAAAATGGAGGGTTGGAATAGAATTTATTCTGCTTCAGCTGATGCACAAAAGGCCAGGGTAGCAATCATGATCTCAGAAAAAGTTAAGGCAGGTAACCACAGTTTGATAAAAGATACCATAGACAATGAAGTAATAATATCAATACTGAACCTATATGCACCAAATGCTATAGTATCTAAGTTTTTAAAAGAAAAATTAATTACAGGTAGAGATAGATAGTAGCACTACAATAGTGGAGGATTTAGTGTTCCTCTCTCAAGACTAGATAAATTTAACCAAAAAGTAGATAAGAAAGAAGTCAATGAAATGAATAGAATTTTAGATAACCTAGATATGATAGCTATTTGGCAAGAATTGAATGGAAATTTTCTCAGCCATTCATAGTACTTTTACAAAGATTAACCATCTATTAGGACATAAAAATTTTATAGTTAAAAGCAGAAAAGCAGAAATAGAGTATTTCTTTTCAGATCACAATAAAATTATATTTAATAAGGGACCATTAAAACCTAAATTAAAAACCAAATGGAGATTAAACAACTTAATCTTAAAGAATGAGTGGGTTAAGAACAAATCATAGAAACAATCAATAATTTCATTAAAGAGAATGACAATAATGAGACAATATATCAAAACCTATAGGATATAGCAGAAGCAGTAACTAGGGGGAAATTTATATCTCTAAATGCTTACATCAATAAAATAGAGAAAAAACAGACCAATGAATTGAGTATGCAACTAAAAAATTAGGAAAATAACAAACTGAAAATCCCCGATTAAACACTAAATTGGAAATCCTAAAAATTCAAGGTGAGATTAATAAAATTGAGTGTAAAAAACCCCATTGAATTAATTAATAAAACTAAGAGTTGCTTTTATGAAAAAAAAACCCCAATAACATAGATAAACCCTTGGCTAATTTAACTTAAAAAGAGAGAAGAAAACCAAATCACTAGTATTAAAAAAGAAAAAGGTGAACATACCACTAATGAAGATGAAATTAAAGCAATTATAAGGAGTTATTTTGCCCAATTATATGCCAATCAACTTAACAGTTTAAGTGAAATGTAAGAATATTTACAAAGATGTAAATGGCCTAGATTAGCAGAAGAAAAAACAGAATATCATAGACCTATTTTAGAAAAAGAAATTGGACAGGTCATAAATGAGCTTCCTAAAGAAAAAAGCATCAGGACCAGATGTATTTACAAGTCGATTCTATCAAACATTTAAAAATAGTCAACTAATTGCAATATTAAATTATTTGCAATAATAAGGAAAGAAGCGGTCCTACCAAACTTCTTTTATGAAACAAATATGATACTAATACTTAAACCAGGAAGAGTAAAAACAGAGAAAGAAAATTATAGACCAATATCATTAATGAATATGGATGCAAAAATTCTAAAAATACTAGCTAAAAGATTACAACTATATATTACAAAGATTATGCATGGTGACCAAGTAGGATTTATTACAGGAATGCAGGGATGGTTTAATGTAAGGAAAACTATTAACATTTGATTATATCTATATCAATAATAAAAATAAAAATAAATCACGATTCTATCAATAGATGCAGGAAAAGCTTTTGATAAAGTACTACATTCATTTTTATTAAAAATACTTGGAAGTAAAAGTAAAAATGGATTTTTCCTTCAATTAACAAAAAAGTATTTACCTAAAACCATCAGCAAGCATTATTTATAATGGGGATAAGCTAAAAGCCTTTCTAGTAAGATCAGGTGTGAAACAAGGATGCCCATTGTCACTAACATTATTCAATATTGTATTGGAAATACTAGCAATAGCAGTAAGAGAAGAAAAAGAAATAGAAGGAATCAGAATAGGGAATAGGGTAATAAAACTATCTCTTTTTTCAGATGATATAATGACATAATTGGAAAATCTCAAAGATTCAACTACGAAGTTAGCTGAAACAATAATTTTAGCAAAGTTGCAGAATATAAAATAAATCCACATAAATCATCAGCATTGCTACATATCACAAACAAAACCCTGGAAGAAGAGATAGTAAGAAATACTCTATTTAAAATAATTCTAGATAGTATGAAATACCTATGAGTACACCTGCCAAAACAAACACAGGAACTATTTAAACAAAATTTTAAAAACTTTTTTTAACAAACAAAATTGGATTTAAATAATTGAGGAAATATTAATTGTTCATGGATAGATGGGGCCAATATAATAAAAATGATTTTACTTAAACTAATTCACATGTTCAATGCTATCCCGATTAAATTACCAAAAAATTCTTTTACTGAGTTAGAAAACATTATCACAAAATTCATTTGGAAGGACAAAAAAAAAAAATCGAGACTATCAAAGGAACTAATAAAAAAATGTGAAGGAAGGAGGTTTAGCAGTAACCTATATTATAAGGCAGTAATTATCAAAACTTTCTGGAACTGGCTAAAAAATAAAAGAGGTAGATCAGTGGAACAGAGTAGACATACAATTTACAGCTGCAAATGAATATAGTAACCTTGTATTTGACAAGAGTAAAGACTTAAGTTTTAGGGATAAGAATTCATTATTTGATTAAAAAAAAGTCGTTGGGAAAACTGGAAAGAAATCTAGCAGAAACTGGGCATAGACGAATATCTAACACCATTTACCAATGAATACATGACCTATATATAAAGGGAACTATTACAAGAAAATGAGAAGAGCATGGAACATATTACTTATCAGACTTGCGGACAGGTGAGCAATATATGAATAAACTAGAGATAGAGAGTAGTGTGAGGTATAAAATGGATTATTTTGATTACATTAAATTTAAAAGCTTTTGTGCAAATAAAACAAATGTAGCCAAGATCAAAAGGAAAGCAGCTAATTGGGAAAATATTATTATAGAAAACATTATTATAGCAGATGATTAGAAAAATATATTATTACATAGAGACATTATATATCAGATAAAGGTCTCACATCTAACAATAAAAAGGACTTTGTCAAATCCATAAGAATATGAATCATGCCCCAATTGATAAATGGTCAGGCAGTTTTCCAATGAAGAAATGAAAGCAATTTATAGTCATATGAAAAAATGCTCTTAATCATTATTGATTAGAGAAATGCAAATTAAAACAACCTTGAGACCCCAGATTATCTAAAATGATTGAAGGGGTAAGCGACAAATGTTGGAGGGGATGTGGAAAAATTGGGACACTAATTCATTGTTGGTAGAACTGCGAACTGATCATTTTGGAGTGATCTGGAATTACGCCCGAAGAGTCATTAAACTGACTATATTCTTTGACCCAGGTCTATTTCCAAAGATGATTAGGGAAAAAGGAAAAGAACCTATATGTTCTAAAATATTTAGAGCAGCTCTCATTGTGGTGGCAAAGAAGTGGAAATTGAGGGGATGCCCATTATTTGGGGAATGGCTGAACAAGTGGTAGTATATGATTGAGATGGAATGTTACTGTGTTATAAGAAATGATGAGTTCATTGATTGTAGAAAAACATGGAAAGACTTGCATGAAATAATGAAGAGCAAAATGAGCAGAACCAAGACAACATTGTATACATAACAGCCATATTGTTTTAAAACAACTTGGAGTGACTAAGTTATTTTGCCAATTATAAATTAAATTAAATTAATAAAGTTAAATTGGGTAATTTAACTACAAAGGACCTATAAAGGTAGATGCATCCAGAGAAAGAACTGATAAATACAAGTGTGTATAGAGTGATTTTACACATGCATATGTATATGTATGTGTATACTTATATCTCTCTATTTGTGTGTAATGGTAGTCACCTCTAGGGCGAGGAAGGAAAAAAAGGGAAAAAGAAAGTTACATGATAACTTTATTATGCATTTAAAAGGAATAGCAAGTTGACACAAATAGATTTGCAGTTTCATGTGCAAACATCTTTTTTTAAAAATTCTACTACGTTATTGAAATTCTCATGTTATTTAACAAATTAAAAGTTTTTTAAAGAATAACTCATCCAGCAATACTAAGTATAATTCTCCAAGAACGTACAAAATCCTTATAGCTCTTTTTGAGGTGACAAAGAATGAGAGACTGGGGGAGGGGTGTTGCTCATAAATTGGGGACAGGGCAGCTAGGTGGCACAGTGCCTAAAGCACTGGGCTTGGAATCAGGAAGACATCTTTAGGAGTTTAAATATGGTCCCGGACAATAGCTGTGTGACCCTAGGCCCATCACTTAACACAGTTTCCTCAGTTTCCTCATCTGTAAAATAAGCTGGAGAAGGAAATTTCAAACCACTCCAGTATCTCTGCCAAGAAAACTCCAAAATGATGTCATAGACCATCAGATGTTACTGAAATGACTGAACAACAGACATAAAGTGAAAAATGACTAAGTGCATAACTTACGGTTGATAAGTGTGATAGAATATGATTATATTTCAAGAAATGATGAAGGGCATGGTTTTAGAGAAACCAAGGAAAACTTACATGAACTGAAACAGAGTAATATAAACAAATCCAGGAGAACAGTATTATAAAGAAAAACAACTTTGAAAGAACTAGGAACTCTGATCAATGACTAACTGCAATTCCATGTTACCTCCTTCCAGATATAAAAGTAAAATGCTAAGAGTTTACAATTACATGTATATGCATGTACACATATATGCATATATATACATACACATAAATATATATCTCTCTGGGTGTTTTCTTTGGGAAATGGTCAATGTAGAAATTGCTTTTGTTTGACTATGGTAATGGGAATTTTGTTTTCTTTCAAATTAGGGATGGGAAGGCGATGTATGGTCATTGAAAAAAATAATTTAAAAAGGAAATAATTGGTAATTTTGGAAAGAACACAAAATGAGCTTGTATTTATTTTGTATGTATTTATATGAGTCCCCCAATAGAAAACTTCGAGAGAACAGGAAAGCCTTTCCTTCTTGTCTTCGTACCTGCAGTTTTAAGCACAATGACTGGCATGTATTGGTGCTTAATAAATGCTTGTTAGTTGATAAAGCAAATGCTTCCCTGTCTGCCTCTGCCTATTGACATTTTTTTTTCCTATCTAAGGCTCAGCTTAGATGCTTCTTTTTCTCTTATTGCCCCAATTATAAGTCATCTCTTCTTTGCTTAGCAATGTCTTGCACATGGCAGGCACTTAAAAAATATTTGTTGAATTTTAACTCATTAGTTATACAGTCTCTTTGAACTTTAATCAACAATGGCTCTATCCCTTTCACTTAGAAGAGCACCATCAAAATCCTACATAGTTTAAAGCAATAAGAAATAACTAATGTAAGGTCAGCTAAACAATGTCTAAAAAAATCTTCAGTGTAATGGTAAATAGTTAAAAATGCCTCATCTTCCTTTCCCTTGTTATTCCACACTACTCTTCTTTTTACATACTCTATATTCTAGTCAGATTGGCTTGCTTGCTGTTCTTCATACATAATTCCCCTGGAATTCACTCCTTCCTCATCCATTTCCCCATGTTAAAATTTTTAGTTTCTTTCCAAGCATAGCTTAGGCAATACCTTGTACATGAAGCCTGACCCTCCGGTTAGCACTCTCATCCTTGAAATGGCTTTAAATAACATTACATACACTTTGTATTTACTTATCTGTGCAATTACTGTGCCCAGTATTACTCAAACTCCTTGAGGTCAGGGACCGTTTTATTTTTGCCCATGTATGCCTTGGGTGCCTGGCACAGTGCTTGAACTTGAGTTTCAAACTCTGAAAACCTGTTAAATGTGTTTTCATCAGTTCAACCACATTGCTACCTAGGATTATAAACCTGGAACACAATAACAAACTTAAAAACCCAAATTCCAGGAATCTCCTCAATCTTCACTTTTCATTCTTCACTTTCAGGTTGAAACCTTAACAGTTGCTTCTCAGGCTTCTTGTACAGCAGTAGCCTTCTATTACAGATGTTAGGTGCACATTATTTAAGTTACTAAGCGGTTGTGTCTTCTTAAGCCATTCATTCAAAACCTACAAATATCAAAATTCCAGAATACTGCATACTTCTGAACGAACAAGGGTGGAGAAGGAAATAATTTAGCTGAAGCAGAACACCCAATACAACCTACTAAACTCCAGAAACTTTGGAACTGTTGATCGCATGAACTCTAAGAACTAGCTTTTCAGACTTGGCATTCATTACCCTTCAACTTGAGTGAAAGAAAATAGATATAAAAATACAGTCAGTCCCTGGAGACAGAGACAAAATGTGTGAGCTATGCAAGATGGTTCCAAATATCCATCTTAAAAATGCACCATAGAATTCCTTTTTTCCCCTTTACCCAAACCCACACACATTAAGCAGCCCTTTTCCCTATCAGAGCTGCCGCTGGAAAAATTCACTTAGCTCCCAATCCCACACAGCACATTCTAGATTCTGGGCAGTGGCAGCTGGTTTGTTTAGCTGTTTTCATTAGCAAGGTGTTCCCACCTAGTCTCACGGGGCGGAGCTCTGGGCTGGGCTGACCATCACCAGGATGTCACTGAGGAGCCCCAGAATGGAACTGGGGGTAGCCTTTCTCAGGTTTCATCACTTCTGACCCCACTCCTCCCGAAATCTCCTCCTCTTCCGCCACCCTTTTCATTTCACCTCTTTGTACAAAGCAGACTTCTCTTTTTTTTTCTAAACTCCACCTCCCCCTAATCTGTCCCTCCGGGTTCGGGGTCTCAGAGGAAGAGAAGAAAGAAGAGGTGAGGAGCGAATCGTAGAAATCCAGCTCCAGGGTCTCCTCTCTCTAGAAATCACGTCCCCGCCGGTGCCCGCTAGTGAGTAGAATAGAGCTCCTTCCTCCCAGGCACTCTGGCAATTCTTTTTTCGTTTCTTAGCCCCTTCCCCCTCCCCCCCTCCCCGCACCCGCCTCCATTCATACAACCGGTAGCAGGTGCATCTGAAGAGCTCATGCATCCACAACAGCAAAAGAGACCAAGCTGCTTCTCTTGCTTACCGACTGTCCTCCATACCTCGGATCCCTACCCACGCTGGCGGGTCTCAACACCGACCTCTTCCAAAGGCAAGGTCATAACAGCGAACCAAGCAGAGCGCCTGCAACAGTTCGCCAGCCCCTCTCCAGCCTTACCTATGAGCGACCAAAAATTGTTTCTCTCCTAGCAGCCAAACAATTTTCGCGTACACCGGCATTTCCTGCTGTCCTGATACTTCCTGGAGGGACTGAGGTGGCAGGCAGGAGCGGCTTCGGCCAGGGTCTGCCTCCTCTCCCCCCTTTCACTTTCTTTCTATTTCTGCAGGTCTCTGAAACGTCAACGCCTACCGGAGCCTGCTCAGCCGGGCTTGACTCTTCCTCCTCCTCCCTCTCCACATCACCCCCACCACACCACTCGCTAGACTGGCTTTCAAACCAATAGAACCACTGGCTGTACAATACAAACAAAGAAGCTCGACTAGATCTTATTCGCACACAAATTTGTCTTGTTTCCTTCAACACTACAAAAAAAAAATCACTACAGTATCGTTTTTTTTTCCTGAGGTATATGGAATGGGAAGACTAGCTATGGAGTACTATAGACATTAAGTCCTTAAACAATTCTCAAAAGAATAGCAAGCTATTATTCATATGAAAGAGTGCTTCGAATCACTAACAGGAAAAAGGCAAATCAAAGCAACTCTGAAGTTTCACTGGATACCCAGCAAACTGACAAAAGTGACAAAATATGGGAGTAGTCATTGTCAGAGAGGTTGTAGACCAACTGGGACACATACACTATTGACAGAACTGTAAATTAGAAATTGACTAAAATATTTATATTTTTTGACCCAGAGCTCTCCTGCTAATAATATACCCCCAAAGGTCAATGACAATAGACAGATTCATATACACCAAAATATTTCATTCATTCATTCATTCATTCATTCATTCATTTGTTTAAGGCTGAAATCCCTATCTCACCCTAGCAATAAGTACAAGAGCTACTCACACAGATCGGCTCCGGAGCTTTGTTTGCCCTTTCATAGACCACCTGGTGCTTCCCTGCTCCTAGAGGCTCACTATATTAATGCCAAATTTAGTGTGAACACTGAATCGACCCTCAGAATCCCCAAACTCAAGAGATCTACTAGCCTCAGCCTCCCCGGAGAAGGAATTATAGGCGCATACCAAAACACCGGGCTACCGCAAAATATTTACAGCAGCCCTTTTATTTTTATTTATTTATTTTTTTGATAAGGAAATGGAAACAAGGTAGATGTCCACCAATTGGAGAACCGCTAAAGAAGTTGTGGTACATGAATGTAATCAACTACTATGAATATAATGAATGCAAAGAAACATAAGAAGATATGAATGGATACACTATACACAATCATTACAACAATGTAAATGGAAAGGACTTTAAAGAACAGATGGGAATTGACTTTTTTTATTACAGAGGTGAAAAAACTTTGGGGGTAAAACTCTACATAAATGACATATTTGGTTGCTATATTGGTTAGTTTTTCTGATCTAGTCCCCCCTCCCCTTTTAAATTCTTTGTTGTAAGGGATGGCTCTTTTGGAGGGGAAGGGTGGGGGATATTTTGGAAAACATAGGTGATATAAGAACAAATGATAATCAATAAAACTGAAGAAAAATTTAAATTTTCCGGTCCCAACATTGTGAATGTTTTGAGGAAAGATAAAATAAATTCCACTAAGAATTTCTCTTTGTTCTCTCTCAGCTAAACAGCATCTGTTTCAGTTCCACGGAGCTCTATGATTGAATATATTGCTCTGACAGATGGCTCCTTCCCTTTACCCCTATGAAGGGAACACTGATCTATAGTTTCTGAACCCATTATTATTTGCAAAATGCTATTCCTCCAATACCACAGTAAGTTAGTGAATTCTTATATTACAGACGAGTCAATTGAGGGTCAATAAGCTTATGACTTAACCACAGACATGCAACAAAAAAAAAAGTGTCACAGCTGGACGGACTATGAACCCAAAGATTCTTTCAATCCTCTGCTCTTTCATGAGAAAGAACTGTCCCATCTTTCCTATACCACTTTATGTACAAAGGATGATGCTTGTCTCCAAACTTAGAAATGCTTTCACATGATTTGTTATTTCCAACACTCCTTTGAGTTACAAAGGGCAAATATCATTGTCAACCAACAGTCTCACACAGTCAAGATAAATTCTGCTTAACAGGATGAAAGATTTTGCTACACTTGTTGTTCGTCGATTACAATTTAAAAAAAAAAATGTAGTGTAAGACTAGGTAAAGATACCTGGTTTCCTTCAAGTTTTAGATAAAATCTTACCTTCTATAAGAAACCTTTCCAAATCCTGCTTAATGTTAGTGCTTTCCTTTATTATCTCCAATTTATCCTGTATATATTGAATTTGCAATGTAACTGTTTTTATGTTGCCTTCCTCATTAGACTTGAGACCAGGGACTGGTTGTGTTGTTTTGTTTTGCTTTTCTTTGTATCCTTGGTGATAAACACGGCACGTATCACATGGTAGATGTTTATACATATGCTTATAATAACAATAATATGCTCATAATGCTTATAAATAAATACTCGTTGACTTCTCGACAATAATATAGAATGCTTTAAAATAGGTAGAGTGCTTATCTTTATAAACATTATTTCTTTTCATCCTCAAAATAACTCTGTGAGGTCAATCCTACAGTTATCGTTAACCTCATTTTATAGATGAGTGAATCAATGCTCAGAGTGTTTAAGCCACTTACTCATCATCATATAACACTGGAGGTAAGATTCAAACCCAAGTCTTTCTTGGTGCTAAGCCTAGCATTCTTTCCACTTCATTATACGCCTTTCATCTCAGGAAATGATGTGAATAAACTGAATTTTTAAATCAAATAACATTTTTGTAAGTAAAATAATTAAAAAGACTGCTATGCTGAGAAATTTTGATAAAAGTTTTTCTTCTTTCTTTTTAAAGCAGCACGGTATAATGAAATAAGCACTGAATTGGGATTCAGAATTCAAATTCAAATACCAGCTTTGTTATTCCCTAATTGATCCTGGATGAGCCATTTAACTTCTTTGGACTTCAGGTTCTCTTTCTAAAGATGATCTCTACACCATTCTTTCGTTTACAACCCATCCACCTACCTATCCACTCAGGCCATCTTATGACTGTTCCTCCTAACTTGCTCCTCCTCACCTGGAATGTGACCTTTAACACTAGACCTCTACATTGAGGTGTTCCAGAACGCAAATCCCCAGTCATTGGAGAAATCAATCCATTCATTTTGGGAGCTTCACTCTAGAGCCTAAAATCCAGTTGATTCATGACTACGTATGATAAATTAACCCACTTAGCCTTTGTCTGGTAGCTGGCCCTTTGCACCAGACCTTGATTTAGCCATACTTTCTAACCATCCATCCACCTAGGCCTTCTTACAATTTACCTCCATGCCCCAACACCCATTTTCAGCTTTCCTCCTCCCAAGAACAAAACTTCCTTCCCTAATTATCACACCCCTGTGTGTGTTGTCTTCTCCTATCAGAAAGCAAACTCCTTGGTGGAAGGGACTTTGATCCCCCACCCCCCTTCTGGCCCCTAGCCTTTCTCTTTTTCTCTTACTTCCAGTGCTTAACACAATACCTGGTACAAGTAAGTACTTAATACATTTTTCATTCATTCATTTATCCATCTGTTTTTTTTTTAAATTATTTCATTCTGAACTTAAGAAATAAAACAAGCATTTCCACATAGAGTAGAATAGAAAAAAGCAACGATTGCATATGAAACTACAAATCTATTCTGTATAACTTGTTATTCCTTTAAATAATAATAAAGTTATCATGTAACTTTATTTTTTTTCTTGTCTCTCCTCCCTTCCTCTAGAATTAGAGATGGCTATCATTAGACATAAATATATATGTGTATGTATGTATATGTATATATATACATATATGTATACACACATATAAATCATTCTATACATACTTCTGTTTACTTCAATTCTTTCTCTGGATGCAGATAGCATCTTCCCATATGTTCTAAAATATTTTTTCCATTCATTTTTAAAGTCTCTAAGTTCTCTAAATCCTATACAATTTTTAAAATCTAATTTTATGCTTATGTTTGGTAGGGGATGAATGGGCCTGCTAAGACCATTCCCTGAAGCCTGTTCCCAGAGCTCTCCTAGAAACTCTCATGGACTCTGAGGATATTGACTAAACCAGGGATGGGGAATCTGTGGCCTCAAGGCCACATGTGGCCCTCTAGGTCATCAAGTGCAGTTCTGTTAACTGAATCCAAACTTCACAGAACATATCCCCTTAATAAAAGGATTTGTTCTGTAAAATTTGGACTCAGTCAAAAGGCCCGCACCCAAAGACCTAGAAGGCCACATGTAGCCTCGAGGCCACAGATTCCCCACCCCTGCTCTGGACCTTTAGTTTCTGAAGAACTTCGTGGACGGTCTTGACTAGGGACTAGCTCGTTATTGAAAGGCTTGGACATTTTAGAAATACATGGAAAGCGCTCAATACCCCTCGTAGCCTTATTCAACCTTTGCTACATATATATTGTATGGGACAGAATTTTTAAATAATAGGAGAGACATCCTTAGGAGGAACAAAGTAAATTTATTTCACAAACCTTGCAAGATTTGGGCACACCTCCATAATGGAGGAGGACAGGTAAAAGGGAACCTGCCTTAATTTATACTCTTAATGAAAAGATTCCCACCCACCTCTATCCCTTCTCACCATTGACTGGGAGGTAGGCTTACAGTCTAGGCATGAAAACTACACAGAGGACCAAGGTTGATCCAGTCCATTCAGGTTTTTCCTTATCAGAACTCAACTGCCTGGGTGGCATCTGGAAGTCTAGGAGAAGAAATGGGGTGGGAGGGAGGAGAGACCTTCCTAGAGCAAAGAACAAATAGCTCACAGGAAATTCATTATCTTCTAACATCTGAGAGAGAGGGGGAAGGGCATGCCTTCAGTTCCAGGCCCTCACCTTCCAAAATCACAAAGCCAAATCAAACCCCAAAACCTCTCAATTAAACATACCCTGTGAAGTCTTCACAATTATACATCTCATTCAATATCAATCCATATCATTATTTTCTAGGTCTAATTATATTAAGATCCATCTGTACTACAATATCTATGGAATAAGTAGAGTAAAGCATAGTTAAGTTGATTAAAATTTCAGCAGGGATGTTTTTGTACCTCCTATATTAAATCGATATAAAGTCATATTATGCTCAAGCCTTAATTCATGTATTCAGTTTTTTCCTGCCTGTATGATCAAGACCACACGTCAACATGACATAATTGTCAATGCACAGAGACTCGTAGGTCATAGCTACCATATGGGAACTTGGGAATCCTTACTAGTGGTAAGGGTTATTATAGGACTTTGACCTCTTAAACCGACTTATGTCCTCCATAGCCAACACTCACCTTTTTGTTTATGATCATCATGAGGAAAGTAATATGATTCAGTGGAAAGGGCATTGGATTGAGAATCAAAGTATCTAGATTTGTGGGCTCTGGCACTTTGATCTTCATCAAATCACTCGACTCTTCTGCCCCTTGCTTTCCCAGGCAGATGTGTGCTGGACCTGGAGCCAGGAATACCTGAGTTCAAATCTGGCCTCAAATGCTTCATAGCTGTATGACCCTGGGCAAGTCACTTAACCCCGTTTGCCTCAGTTTCTTTATCAGTAAAATGAACTGGAGAAGGAAGTGGCAAATTGCTCCAGTATCTTTCCCAAGAAAACCCCAAATGGGATCGTGAAGAGTTGGAAATGACTGAAAGTACTGACCAGCAACAACAACAGTTCCATAATGGAAACAAAAGTAGATGCATAAAACGGAAGCAGTTTATGCATTTGCTGTATAGGTGTCCTGGTTCGTAGCTCTATATGAAGCCATAGCATAGAATTAGACCCCGATCTGTCTGGGAAGAACAGTGAAGATAATGTAAAACATTAAAAGGAGTAGAATCACTATATTCCCTTTCTTTCCACTCTACCCCCAAAGGGTAAGGAAGCCATCCCTATCATTGAGATTTGATAGATCCAAGCAGATAAGTCTCAGTTCTGGTCTCTGGGGACACAGCTAGTTTCTTGATGGATTCTGCCCATAATAACTATTGTAATCATGTCTAGACTGCTTCAGAGATAATGGATAATCTTCTAGTGGCCATTGTTTTGGATATAAAATCCGCTCTAGTTTCTAAAACCACCATAGTTTCACAAATAACACAAAAGAGTTTCTTTGATTTGCAAAAGCCAACAATGGTGCCTATAAATGGCAGTTAACTAAGTCATTTCTCAAGCAAACAATCTTAAAATGGTGCCAAGGACTCAAACCAGATTGTCCCTGTTTGTCTTTATCTCAGGCAGCGAGGTGGTGGCAGTAAGTGTATTAGAAATGGAATCTAGAAACCTTGAGTTCAATTTCAATTTCAGTTGTATGATTCTAAGAAAGTTACTTAACTTCTCTAAACCTCAGTTTCCTCATCTGTAAAATGGCAATAATAATAATAGCACCTACTTCACAGGGTTTTTGTGAGAACTAAACGAAATAATATTTGTAAAGCACTTAGCCTATAGTAGCTGTTTAATAAAAGCTTGTTTTCCCTTCCTACTCTCTATAGGTTTGTTTTGTTTTGTTTTTTTTACAATACTACTCTCTTCTAGTTCACCTTCCTATCTGACCACTTCTCAATCTTCTTTGCTGGATCTTCAGGTAGGTCATGCCTGTTAATCATGGCTATCCCATAGGGCTCTGTCTTGAGCCCTCTTCTCTTATTCATCTATAATATTTCCCTTGGTGATCTTATCAGCTCCCATAGATTCAAGCATCATCTTTATTCTGGTGATCCATAAATCTATTTACTTAGCTCTTACCTCTGCTGACCTTCACTCTGGAATCTCCAACTGCCTACTGGATGTCCTTAAACTCAACATGTCCACAACTGAACTAATTATCATCCACCCTTTTCCCCACACACACCCCTATCCATCTCCAAACTCTCCTCCTTCCCAAATTTCCCTATTATTGTCAAGAACATGACCATTTTTTAAAGACCTAGATGTCATTCTGGATAGCTCACTCTTATCCACCCCTTCCTGTGCCCCCCCTCATCCAATCTGTTGCCATGATCTGTCATATCTTTTTGGACATTGCCACTACCCTGCTATAGGTCTTCATCACCTTCTGCCTGGCTCCTTGCAATAGCTGCTGGTTGGCCTCTGCATCACAAGTCTCTCCCCATTCCGGTCCATTCTCCATTCAGGTGACAAAGTGATTTTCCTGAAGTATAGATTTGATCATGTCACTCCTTTGCCCCCTCCACACACACTTGATGTCACTTCCAAAATCAAATACAACTTCCTCTTTTGGGTGTTCAAAGCCCTTCATATTTTGGCCCCCTCTTAGCTCTCCAGTATTCTTATACCTTACACCCTCCCCTCACACTCTACCCTCCCCCTGCTCTATGATCTAATGACACTAGCCTCCTTGCTGTTACCCATATATAGCGCTCCATCTGCAAACTCTGGGCATTTTCTTTGGCTGTTCCCCATGCCTAAAATGCTCTTACTTCATCATCTCTGACTCCTGGATTCCCTGTCTTATTTTAAGTCTAGACTAAAATCTCATCTCTGATAGGCAGCTTTTCCCGATCCATCTGCTAGAGCAGGAGTCAGCAAACTATAACCTGCCAGCCAAAACTTGTCTACCACCAATTTTTGTATGCTAAGAATTTTCTCCATTTTAAATAAAGTTTTGTTGGGACACAACTATGATCATTCATTTCTATATTGACCATGGCTGCTTTTGAGCTACAACAGCAGAGTTGAGTTGTTATAATAGTGGCACCTCATTGCTTGGTATCAGTATTCAGCAGTACCTGTCTGTGTGAACATACATTTTGAAAGATGAAATATGTAAAATCTCATTACAAATGAGCATTAACAGATGAATATTTGCAATCAATTTTGATGATAGTGAACAGTAATTTTGCTTTTATTTTTTGGAGGGGGAAAGGCAGAGAAATTGGGGTTAAGTGATTTGCCCAAGGTCACACAGCTAGTAAGTGTGTCAAATGTCTGAGTCTGGATTTGAACGCAGGTCTTCCTGACTCCAGGGCTGGTGCTCTACTCACTGTGCCACCCAGCTACCCCAGGAAAAGTACTTTTGAACCCCAATTAAGGGAAATGTTATTCCTCCCTCTCCAAGAATTCCATTCTTTTCATTAGTAGATCAATATTGATAAAAATTATGCCTTATTATTTTTACATTTTGGATTTCATCAATCAAAGCTTTGTGGAAATTTGTCTTCTCACTTTGAATAAGTACCAACATAAGGGCTTTGATTTTGCCTGTTGGCCTACAAATCATAAAATATTTACTATCTGGCTTTTTATAGAAAAAGTTTGTTAACCCTCTAACGATTATTTCCAGTTTGTCCTGTATGTAGCTTGTTTATATATATTTTTTGCATATTATCTCTCCAATTGGATTGTGACTTCCCTGAAAGCAGAGATATTCTTTATCTTTCTGTATATACTCACTATCTGGCAAACATAGTGCCACTATGCCAAACACTGTAGGTGCTTAATAAATGCTTATTTACAGCACGATTAACACCAAAATAGCAGGATATAAAATAAACCCAGGTGAGTCATTAGTCTTCCTGTATATTGCAAAAAGGAAAGGAAACAAAACACTTACTAAGCACCTAATCTATACAGTTGCTGAAGAGGTTTGGGGTTGAGGGGTGTTTGACATGCCTAAGTACTGACATGCCTGGTCCTACGGAAAAAATTCAACTCAAGCCTTCTCAGCCAAGAGAAAAGACAAAGTTAATTAAGGGTTTGCCATAATGGGTTGTCTTAAGAAATCCCACCCTTTGTGACAAGCAGGCCAGATTCAATCTACTGAACTAGATTGAATTTGAATGCCTTCATGGAGGCAAGATGGAGACTATATACACAAAGATTGTGGGAGGGATTGAGGGGTGGTCTGGGGTGACTAGAGGAGGGGTTTAGGGAGGAACTTGAGGAGGGACTTGATGGGACTGAGATGAGGTCAGACTCCAGGGTGGGAAATAGCTGAAGGCTACCTGGTGATGACAGGCAATAGAGGGCTAGGGGAACAGAGCTAGGGTATAGATATTTTGATCAGGATTAAGGGTTGGAAACAGCCGGACAATAGAGGGCTAGGCTAGGCAGAGACTTGGGCCCAAAGATAATGCAAGGCCCGTGGCCTTAGGGGAAGGCCAGATCCAGTTGGAAGACTCAAGGAGAGTTCAAGGGGGCTCCCAGAGACTGTATTCCAGATTCAAGGGAGTTCCCAGAGACTGTGCCCGCATAATTGCTAAGCCAAGTGTTTAACAAATATCATCTCATTTGATACAACAATGTGAGTGAGGGAGGTGCTATTTTCATCCTCATTTTATAGTTGAGGAAAATGAAGCATACAGAAGTTGTGACTTACTAAGGATTACGTAGCTAGTAAGTGGCTGAGGCTGGGAACAGATACTCCTCAATGTTAGCAATGAATTTATTAATGAATATTTTAAACAAAACAAATGCTAACCCTGCTAGAAACAAACCATCAACCCAGAAGTCCTGGTAATCAGTAATTGTGACTTGTATTGGTGCCCATGACAAGGTTCCTTCTCTGTCCTGCTGAAGGCAGGGGTTCCTTCTCAGATGGCCATCAGTCAAGTCTCTGTCAAATCTGCAATGCCTCCCATCAAACATGGGAAATATTAGTCTCAAATGCTTGAAATCAATCTTTCTCAGAACCCAGAAGCAAACCAATTGTTGATTTAAAAAAATAGCTCTAGCTATGGGCCCACAGCAGCTGAACTTGAATTTTTTGAGTTCATTAATTTTTTTTTAACTACATTGCTTGGTTGATAGTTCATTAAGTAAGCTGGTGATGAAGTTGTTACTGGTATTTTCCATTGGTCCTATTGAAGAGGTCTAAGCAAAATGATGATGGTAAGGGAACCATAGGTTTCTAGGGGTGCTCGAGACCCAAAATACCAACATGCTGGGTCCTGCCAAAAGAATTCAACTCAAGCCTTCTCAGCCAAGGGAAAAGACAAAGTTTATTAAGTATTCACCATAATGGGTTGTCTTAAGGAATCTCACTCTTTGTGATGCCTGTTTTCACAAGTAGGCCAGATTCGACCTACTGAGCTAGATTGAATCCGAGCTGAGGTAGATTGAACCTGAGCACCTTCATGGAGGCAAGAGGGAGATTATATACATAAAGATTGTGGGAGGGATTGAGGGGTGGTCTGGGGTGACTAGGGGAAAGATTTAGGGAGGGTCTTGAGGAGGAGCCTAAAGAGGACCTTGATGGGACTGGGATGAGGTCAGACTCCAGGAAGTAAGAGAATGGGATTAAGGGTGGGATGTAGCTGAAGGCATGGATATTGATAGTATCAAGGGTGTGAAGTATCTGGACAATAAAGGGCAAGGCTAGGTAGAGATTTGGGCCTAATGATAATGTAAGGCTTATGGCTTTAGGGAAAGGCCAGATCTAGTTGGAAGATTCAAGGACAATTCAAGGGGGCTCCCAGAGACTGTATTCCAGATTCAAGGGGGTTCCCAGAGACTGTGCCATCATCAATGTTACACTAAAAATTTTATTTTCACTACAGCAGGAAAATATAAAAAGAAAAATTTCATTCAAAATAATTACTGTCTACAAAATCTAACAACACACCTAATAAGATGTGCATAAATATGAATGTGACTACAGAATATTCCTAAATAGATATTAATTGCTTATGATTGAACCAATTTAATAAAAATAGTAGTACTAGCTAAATTAATTTGCTTTTTTCAAATCATACAATAAACTATTAGAGTTACTTTATTAAGCTAGAAAAAATGATTAAAAAATTTATCTGGAGAAAAAAAGGTCAAGAACCTCAAGAGAAAGAGCATCCAAGTACAAAATGAAGAAATTGTATCTAGAGAACAATTTACTTACTGGCTACAGAACCCTGGGCAAGTCACTTAACTTGTTTCCGTTTCCTCATCTCTGAAATGTGGATAATAATAGTAGCTACCTCTTAGGGTGGTTATGTGGGTCAAATGAGATAATAATTGTAAAGGGCTTAGCACAGTACCCTGGTACATAGTAAGCACTATACAAATGTTAGCTTCTTCTTATCATTAGGGAAAAGATCTAGGACTTTTAGTAGACTGCTGTTTCAATGGGAACCAAAAGTTTGTCAGGGCAACCAACTAAAGCTAATGTGATATAGTGTATACTAATATGTAGGAGCACTGAGGTTTTAGAACTTCAAAGTATTTAGGCTTTGATTGCTGATATATTTGCATAATAAAGAAGAAAATTGGACTAGGAGGGTCTCCTTAGCCTATCTTTTGTTCTGGCTTAAATTTCTTGGCCAGCTATGTCTCAGACAATTTTGGGGAATGCACAAGATTATCAGGCTGGAAGCTGGGGGGCACATTGGATAGAGCCTGGGCCTGGAGTTAGAAAGACTTGAGTTCAAAGTTGACCTCAGGGGCTTACTAGCTATGTGACCCTAGGCAAGTCACTTAACCCAGTTTGCCTTTAGTTTCCTTTGCCTTAGTTTCCCCATCAGTAAAATGAATTGGAGAAGGAAGTGGCAAACCACTTCAATGTCTTTGCCAAGAAAACCCTAAGTGGGATCATGAAGTGTCAAGAGTAGAACCCTATGTAAAAAGGATTATACAATAAAAATCAAAAAGATTATCAGAACTCAGGATTAGATTGCTACCAGAAAAAGAAAGCTTTAATCTCCAGATAAAGGAATTAAAGTAGAAAGCCTTCATTTTAGCCTAAGGGCACTCTGGCTTTTGTTAACTGAATGTGGGGGACTAAAATGGTTCATCTTGCCCTTCTCAGAGAAATATTCTAGGGATTATATCCTAGCATACTGAAGCTGAATTGCCATGGTGACCCTAATGAAATGAGCCCACTAGACTGTAGCAGGGAGCAACAGCTATCAATTAAGGAGAGCAGCACGCCAGGTAGAGACCATGTGGTGAGACCAGTGGAGCCCATCATGTCCAGACAGGAGCAGGTCCAGTAAAGATGGCATGCCCAGCAAGTAGAACTAGTAACAACAGTGTGATGACACCATTAGAATAGACATCAGGGGTCCCACACTGCAGATGGTGTTATAATCGTTATGCATGCTCACTCTCCTTGCAGATGTCTATATTTGTGTGCCTAGATTTATGAGAGGAATTGAAGATCTTACTAGGCAATTTCATTAAGTATTTTTGATTTGAAATAATTGTGTTTTCCGGGTGAGGAAAAAATTAAATACCTAAGTGGGAACTTGCAGTTATTGTTTTGAATGGATACGGACCCAAAGGGTACCTTGAAACTGAGTGGCTATTCTGGCAACCTGACTGTACTATAGTTAATTTAATATAAAATAATTCTCAGAACCAGGAGAGTGATAGTCCGGCTGTACCATGTTGGTACCAAGTTTTTGGGGGAGCTAGGAGATGTCAACCTAAATTCAAGAGAAAACAGCCAATATAGCAAAATTGAAAACTTTGATTGGGGAAAGTTAGTTGCTGCTGAGATTTCCACACGGCAAGTGCTGGGGGCATCCCAGGAGGGGGCAGGGAGCAGAATTTATATGGAGTGCTAATACAGAGAGAATGGCTAAGTTTCAGGTGTGAAGTGTGACGGATGTCACAGTTTCACTAGGTGAGTTGTTTTGCACACCAAACAAAAGTCCATAGAGAAAGCTTGGGAATTCCTGCAGGGGAGAGTTTGGGACATTTACAAAATAGTCAGAAGCTGAGAGTGATTAGATCTGGTCGGCCTCAGGCAATTCATGGGTCTGGGAATGCGGACAAGGTCAGCTGAGTTTGACTCTGATGTAGTGGATGGATTGAGAGTTGAGCCTGAAGTCAGAAGACTCATCTTCCAGAGTTCAAATCCAGCCTCAGATACTGTGACCTGGGCAAGTCACTTAACCCAGTTTGTCTCAGTTTCCTCATTTGTAAAATGAGCTGGAGAAAGAAATAGCAAAACCACTCTAGTATCTTCTCCAAGAAAACCCAAATCAGCTTACAAAGAGTTGGATATGACTGCAAACAACTGAACAACAGTGAAACCAAGTTTTAGGATGGACATTAACAAGTAGTGTCCAAACATAGGGCAACCAGGTTAAAGAATTGGAAGCTATGCCAAATAGGATGCATTGAAGGAACTGGGGATATTTAGCCTGGAGAATAAAAGACTTAGGGATGCCATGATAATCATCTTTAAGTGTTTTGAAGGGCTATTTTATGTGAAAAAATGGATTCGATTTGTTATGATTGATTCTAGAGGGCAGAACCAGGAGCAATGGATTGAATTTACAGAAGGCAGCTTTAGTCTCTACATAAGGAAATTTTTTCCATAAAATCAGAGTTATTCCAATGTGGAATGGGAGATTGTGAGTTTATAATCACTTTTGGGAAGAAGAGCCTATGTTTCTTCTATTTCTGAGATCCTATGAAATTCCTGATTACTTGTCTGCTTATTCTACTACCCTTGATATTTATCCTGGTGTGAGGTAGGCAAAGAAAGCCAGCTGTCTCTGTTGCTACAGCAACGGCAGTATTCTCATCACTGCCTCCTCCTCCCATTTAGCCACTCCCTCCTCCTCCCATTTAACTCCTCCTCCCTCTTCTCCCTCCTCTGAATCTTTTGTTCTTTTCCAGCCTCTTGGTTTTAGCCACACCCCGGTAGGAAAAGGAAATCCTGAGTCTGGGGAGGTGTGTGTGTGTATATGTGTTTGTTTGTCTAGCCCTAGGCTAAAGGAGTGAGGATATTTACGGGCCAAGATGCCTTGGTGTCCAATTACTGAAAACTGGTGCCCCTGCTGTGACTAAGCTGGCATGAGACACGACTCCTGGTGGCGGTGATGGAGTTATATCAGATATGGGGTCTGAGGGTTTGGAGAAGGAGAAAGAAGGGAAGAATTGCCTTGGGGAGAGGGTGAGGGTGAGGATTACAGATTCAGAGGGAGGGAAGAGCCTAAAAGGTCGAGAAGGAGGGAAAAATTTGTGCCTGTGACTTCTGCTTTGGCTTATTAAAAGGGTTAATAGCCCTATTGACAGTTTTCTGTTCTGATTTACCTCCTCCTTTCTGACAACTTCCTCCTCTTTTTCTGCTATTGCCTGTTCTTATGTATGAACGTCCCAAGTATCTCTTTCTTTGCTCTCTGTATTTGCTTGTCTTGCTTGATCTTGTCAACTTCTAAGGGTTCTGTTAAAGGTGTGGTAAAAAGAAGTGTGCTCAACTTTCCTCCTGAAGCTTGTTCCTCAGGGCTTGAGAATCAGCCACTTGGTATCTTGGGCTAATGATTAAATCTCTTCTCCATTACTTAAGGGGGGGGGAGCGGGAGGGAGACATAATAGTATATAAGACTCACTCTTTGCAAATCCCATTTTAACCTGTAGTTCTTCTATAAAATAAGAAGGTTGAGCTAAGTGAACTCTGAGGTCTCTTTGAGATGTAAATCCATATAGTTATATATACCAATAGAGCCAGAACCCATGATTGCAATTCTCTGTATGCAAATGGATACCTTCTGGGCAACTTCTAGTCTCTGAGATTTATTTAGAGCCTGGAGAGACTAAGTGACTTGCCAGAAGTCATACAACCAGTATACATCTAATATGGGACAATTTTCCTGGCTTTGAGCCCAATTCTTTATCCACTCCACCACGGTGCCTGATTTCTGTCTCCTGATCTTTAATTTCTCATTACCAACTGCCTGCTGAACATCTTAACAAATACCATCTGACATCTTAAACTCATTACTTACCCCCTCTATCCCTATTTCTTTCCTGTTTCTATTAAAGATATCCAAGTGTTAACCCAACTTTGTCACTTTGTTGTTATCCTTTCTTAACTACTTGTCAATTTTATATTCAATCAGTTTCAAAAACTGGTCAGTTCTATGACAATAACCCTCACATTTTCTCCTTTCTTATCACAATGTAGCAAATGGCTCCTTTCTTGCCCTCTTCCACTATTCTCTCCTTTTGTTGTTGTTCAGTCAAATTTGGTTCATGTTTGACACTTGTGATTTCATTTGGGTTTTCTTGGCAAAGACACTGGAATAGTTTGCCATTTCCTTCTCCACTTCATTTTATAAATGTGGAAACTGAGGCAAACAGGGTTAAGTGACTTTCCCCCAGGGTCAAACAGCTAGTAAGTGTCTGAGGTCAGATTAGAATTTATGAAGATGACTTCCAGACTCCAGACCCTGCAATTTATCCACTTTGCCACCCTCCCATTTATCTGTGAACAAATAAATAAATAAATTGCACCACTATTTAGGTCTCTATTTCTTTAAACAGTTGTTCATAGTTGTATTTATGTAGTTCTTATGTATCTTTTAGAAGGTAGACTTGGAAAGTAGACTCCCAAATATTTCATTTATTCTGCAGTAATTTTAAATGAAATATATTTCTTTCTACTAGGTTTTATTGGTATTATATAGAAATATTGATGATTTGTGTGTTGCAGTGTATAGTATACTGGACCTAGTGTCAGAAAGACCTGAGTTCAAATCCAGCCCTCAGAAGAGGCAAGTTACTTAACTTCCATTAGCCTCAGTTTCCTCATCTGTAAAATGGGGATAGCAATATCACCTACCTCCCAAGGGTGTTGTGAAGATTAAATGAGATAATAATTGTAAATCACTTAAAACAGTTTTGGGCACATAGTAAGCACCATATAAATATCAGTTATTATTCTCCTTCAAGTTTTCTCAAGTTATTTTCCCCATTCATTTCTCAGTTGACTCTTGAGGGGTCTTTAAGAACAATGTGTCATCTTAAAATAGTGATAATTTTGTTTCTTCTTTTCCCATGTTTACTCCTCTTTTTTTTTGCCTGTTTGGTATAGCCACCATTTTTAGTGATATGTGCAATAAAAGTGCTGATAATGTACATCCTTGTTTTATCCTTGAATTTATTGGAAACAATTCTTGTTTACCTCTATTACATTTAATGATAGGCTCTTGGTTTTAGATATACATTTAACCTTCTGTTATCTGTCATTTCAAGGACTTATATGTATGAAAATATTTGTAGCAGCTTTTTTAGTGGTGGCAAAGAAACGGAAATTGAGGGGATATCTATTAATTAGGGGAATGGCTGAACAAGTTGTGGTATATGATTATGATAGAATACTATTGTGATACAAGGAATGATGAGCAGGATGTTCTCAGAAAAACCTGGAAAGACTTAGATGAACTGATGCAAAGTGAAATGAGTAGAACCAGGAGAACAATGTATACAGTAATAGCAATATTGTGCAATGATCAGCTGTCAATGACTTAGCTCTTCTCAGCAATACAATGATCCAAATCAGTTCAGAAGGACTTATGATGAAAAAGTGCTGTTCATTTCCAGAGAAAGAACTGATGGAGGGAGAGAATTTGGAACTCAAATTTAAAAAAAATATTAAACTTATTTTATGTGTAATTGGGGGGGAAAATAAAATATTAAATAATTTTAAAAGAGCTGGTCATAGCAAGTGTGAGGTTTCTAGCTCTTTGTTAAAAAAAATAAAGTATAAAATGATACAGCCTGCCTCCTTCTGCTTTGCCAGTCTGATGCGTACAGCAAAACTTCTTGTGATATACAATTAAAAATATCTGTCTCTGTGTTACCCTGTGATCCATACCAATATATTGAATGTGGTGTGTGGAGACTATGACTGGAACATGTGTTTGAGGGATAAAAGATATGAGAGGCTTTGGCAAATGCCCTGCTGAAGTATTGGGATAATGCCATTGGCATTTTCCTGGTCTATCATTATAATAGCCTTATCAGTAAAAGGATATGAAGTTAGTTTGGCATTAACTTGTTCTTGATGAATCCATCTTAGTTTTGTACTGATCACTTTCTAATAGCAATGCTCACAATCCCATCTCTTTAAAAATGCATTCTAGAACTCCTTGTCCTCTGACCTTCTAACATTGTTAATCTTCATCCATGGGTAACTCTCACCATTTGACTTATGTGCTCCAGTTAATGGAATGAAGGAGTTCCTAGAGAAATTTACAAAACCAGCTCATTTCATTCACTACAAATTTATGATACACAATCTTGGCTGAGCCCTTGCTACTGCTTAATAATACTACTCTATTTTTTAGTAATTCCTTGTCTAATTATTCATGAGAATTGTTGCAAGCCTTTTCTGCTTTCCCTAAACTCCCAACCAAATTTTATCCTTTTCATACTTAAGATGAGTTATCTTCTTTAGTGAAGATATTGATCCATAAGAGGTGCACTCCCTAAGTTCCCTTCTTCCTTTCCTCCATACTTTTCTCCCTTATTACTCACTTTCTTTTCTTCCATCAATCAAATGACATTTATTAAACACCTACTGTGTGTCAAGTACTATGCTGGAAACTGAGGATATATCAATCCCTAACCTCCATGACTTTATATCTCATTGTGGGGAGACAACACGTGTGCATAAAAATGGGGTATCTATCTACCCTCTTAGCTGATGATTTCATACTTTAAGAAAATAGAGGCTACTACAAGAACTGATCTTTATAGAGTCAGGTCTGCACCACTCCAAGAGAGGAGAGGAGAGGAGAGGAGGGGAGAGGAGGGGAGAGGAGGGGAGGAAGGGAGGGGAAAGGAGGAGAGGAGAGAAGACTTCTCCATCTGGAGCATTTAAATGCTTTAATTGGCTCTGCAAAAGTGAGTCTTCTGAGAGCTTCCCAAACCAATGGAACTCTTTTGAAGGGCTGAAGATTTTCTTATAACCAGTTAGGATTCCCAAGTCTGTAACCTCCATCCCAAGCCTTTGACATCCTGCCACCTCTGTTAGCCTAATGAGCCCCCACATATGAAAATCTGACTCTTTAAGAATGATGTCTTGCTTGATTTCTCAACAACTTTACCCATTATGAGAAGGGCATATGCACCTGGATGTTAGTGGCCATTTATCTAGTAACATGATATACATTGTGAGTTTTTTGGGGAGAGAGTCGTGGCATATATTCTTAGTGGCATGGGCATGAGCAATACGGTTGCTACGTAAGATTGCCTTGAGAGACTGGGTGGATTATTTCTTCATTTACATTTATTCCATTTATATTTATTACTGTAGCCATGGCTCTGGCTAAATGGTCTAGTATTTGGAAAGAATAGGACTGGACAATCTAAAGTTCTCCTCTTCTGTGAGGATCAATGAAGGAACTTTTGCTGATGCCAATTTCCAGATATGGTTGTTTGTAAAGCATGTTAATGCCCATCAGAGACATTATGTACCTTCTGCTGAACTGAATAACCAAGCCGATAGCCTAGTAAAAATAGAATTTGGAAAATGGACTCATTACTAATCTGGACATAGGACCAGTGATGTTGTGTTGAGGTGGGCACAGGAACACGTAATTCCCCTGTGGGGAATAGGAAGCTACTTTGGCCAAATGTTCTTCTTTATTGGAACATCCAGGTCTGAAAGACCAGTCTAAAATTATTCCACATATTTTCTGACCTGCTTCCAACACATTGGTTCTCTGCCGTCATCTTAATTTTCATGTATTTATATTTACTTGTCCAAAATGGAAGATTCAAAATGGTACTAGGGAACAGCATAAGAACTTCTAATTAGAATAATTACTTGTTTCAATACACATTTATTTTTGAATAGTTCACAACACTAAACTTGATCCTGACTCAACCACTACCTGCGTGACCTTGGGGAAGTCATTTAACCTCTCAGCCTCTGTTTCTTCAGCTATAAAATAATAGAGGAGTTGCACGGTCCCTTCCAACTCTAGATCTGGTCTTATGTCTTTGCCTCATATAAAAGCTACAAATGAGCTCTTAGCAGCCAAGTGATAATTGTTAGTTGAATATCTCAAAAGTGAATAAAAACCCATGTAAAACAAGCATTCAGGTTGTTTAAATAGGAACACAGAAAAGTTCAACCCTCCCTTCCCATGTCCTAGCCTTCGGTATTGTATTTTTGCCAATTCTACTTTTATAAATACATTTAAAAACTAGCATGGGTTACATTATTGCTCCCCCTGCCCAATGCTTTAAATTCAAGCTGAAGTTAGAGTCTGTCATTACCAACTGTACTTATATATTTATACAAATTGAAGCACATTATTGGCTGATTCTCTATTTCACTTTCCCATGCAAACAACAATGGTAAAGTGTTAACATTCTGATTATCTGCTAGAAAGCTTGGTTCTTGATTTATTTCATGCATTGCCATGCTGGTGGAGCCATCACATAGTGAGTCTTGGAGTACACAGAAAGTAGAAGCAGATTCAGCAAAATAAGTACCCATGTTTTCAACTGGTATATTATTACCTGTCTGAATTTCTGGACAGTTGCAGCATTCAAAAAATTAATAAAAGACATGCCATCATATTTGGTTCATATATGATAGAAGAGTAATTTTCATCTTATTTGAATCTCTTACAGAACAGGCATAATTTGTATATAATAAAAGAAGATACAACTAATGATCCATATATTTAATTCACATAAATAATAAAATTTTATTCATTTGCATAATTTTCAACATCAGAATCCATTTCTTTCATACAATGCTTTTGAAAAATGATGTTGACTATATCATGGATACTTTTAAAAAAATCGGAAGACACTGGACATGGTGATCATTGAATAACATCACAAACATTGAATTGGATTCTAAAAGATTGGGAACAACTTAACACTGTTGTGAGAGTTATTCCTAAATTAACTGTTTGAGTATGGTCAGACCACTGACTTGGTAGAGAGGAAAATTAATATGAAGCTAGCCTAAGGAATTAAAATTGAGAAAAGTATGTCATACAACATAATCCAGTGTGACCTATTTAAATTAGCTACTGCTAATGAAAAATGGAATTTGAAGGAAGAAAGGAAATAGACACCAATTACAATCATACAGAAAATCAACTGATGGAAATTAATTCCCATTAGGAGGACAATGAGCCTTAGTCAGTGCTTGACTTATTTACCAAGTGAAGAGCATTTTTTCATGATAGCAAAGAATTGAGGGGAAAAAAGCAGTTCCCAATCATTTAGGGAATGACTAAACAAATTGTCATACAAGAACGTAGTGGAATATTATTGTGCTATAAGAAATGATGAGTGATGAATATGAGAGTGATGAAAAGATCTACATGAACAGATGCAGAGTGAAGTAAGCAGAGCTAAGAAGAAATATACATATTAACTACAATAATGTAAATGGAAGGAATAACTACACACTAAAAAAATCAAAAGTAAATGGAACAAAATTATAAAGATCAAGCAGGACTTGAATGACGAGATGTAAAAAGACATCCCCAGCTTACTCCTTTGTGGAGGCAGATGTTATGTATTGCACATGTTTTCAGATTTTTTCGATGTTTGGATCAGTTGTGCTAATTTTTTTCCTCTCCAAAAATACTATTAGTCATCTAGGATGGCTATTTTTGAGAAATGGGGGGAATGATACTTGGGATAACTATGATGATCTAAGAAACAGAAAGTATCAATAAAAACTTATTTTAAAAAAAACAAATAAAAAAAATCCCAGAAGTGAGCATATTTTTCAACTTGAAGTATTTATAATACCTCAAGCAACAGAAGAATAAGCATACTAATGAAGTAGAAGTATCAAGAAAAGACTAAGTAATCCAAAAAGCCTCCATGTCTATTGTTTTTTAAGAGAAAGACTGATCTATCGTATAAAAGAAAGAATAGAAAGACCATATAGTTTACCTAACATAGTAAAGATTTAAAGGGAATCCAAAGAATCAGGAGAAAGGAGGAAGATTTGAATGACACTCTATAGATTAAATTTCCTGACCCCTCTAATTTAATTAATTTATCTTTTGTTGGAGGGAATAATAGATCGTGATGTTGTGTGACTGGAAGAAGGGAGATAGAGGATAAAGGAAAGGGGTATAGGAGGATAGACAAAGCAAGCCTAGAAAGTCTATGTTGGTGAACACTGAAAAGTTAATAATTATTATATCCTATCATGGAGAGGTAGATCAGCTAAAGAATAGGATAAAACTAATGGAGGGGAATTGGACAGGGAGAGTAAAGGGAGGTGTCTTGGTCCAGAAGAAGAAAGGCAAGAGTACCACTAAAGAACATTTCTATAGGAGAGGATAACTATTTCTTCATTGATAGAGATCTTTTAATTGGTTTTATCTGGAGGGAATTTGCACATTAAGAGACCATCTTCTCTAAGAAAGGACAGTTTCCCATTAAGACCATTTCTACCTCTTCTGTAAAAATAATTGGCATTGTCATGTTAGAATCATACTGTGATAGTTCTGTTTTCCATATCTGGAGTAGGGGGAATGTGCAACAAAATACTTTGAAGACCTTTTTCTATCTTTCTTCTGTTGGCTGTCCTCTTTCCAAAACATTTGCAGAATGACTTGGATCAGAATATCTCATGAAGTTTTAAAGATGGATTTACCTGCCTCCACTTTCTGTTTTATAAAGCAGTACTGTGGATAATCTACCTTGGTTCTGTCCCTGGACAGAATCCCCCAACCCATGAGAGGAGATGATGAATTCCTAAGAGGTGACTGGTGGTGCAGTAGACAGAGCACAAGGCCTGAAGTCTGGAAGATTCTGAATTCACATATAACCCTGGGCAACGCCTTTTGCTTCTCTTTGCTACAGTTTGCTCAACTATAAAATGGATAGTAATAGCACCCGCCTTGCAGGGTTGTTTTGAGGATCAAATAAGACAGCATTTGTAAAGCACTTAACCCAGCATCTGCTATATGGTAGGTGACACACAGATGTTTGTTCCCTTTCCATCCCTTTCCCTTTCCCCTTCTTAAAAACAACCAATACCCAAAGTAATAGGGATGCAGAACTAGAGGTAGGGTAGCATGACTTTGGGAATGAAGACTGATTATGGAAAGGGCATAACCAGGCTTCACAACTTTAGACACACAGTAATGCTTACCAAATAATTGCTTTCCTTATTTATTCATATTTCTTAGAGTGGGTGTGTTGTTAAGCAAAATTGTCTCATTAGCATGGCTTTTGTTTCTTTTGAGTGGAAGTACTTTCAGCTGTTAAGTGCT
>CM053622.1:508145817-508227008 GCA_028646595.1 Phalanger gymnotis
AAAAAAAAAAACCTAAAAAAACCCCAAGAGCTGTTTAAAAAATCCAGATAAATCATTAATTAATTTGACTTAAAAGGATAAAAAGAAAATCAAATTACTACTATAAAAAATGAAAAAGAATTCCCAACAAATGAAATAAATATTATTAGAAACTATTCTGCCCACTCTAAGCCAACAAAGCCAATAACATATAAAATAAATGAACACTTAAAAAATATAAAATACCCAACTCAATGGAACAAGAAATCAAGAATTTAACAAGCCAACCTGAGAGGAAGTAATTTAACTATCCAGAAAAGAAAAAAAAATGAGCACTAAATTACAAGTGAATATTATGAAACATTCAAAGTTCAAATAACTCTGGTATTATATAAATTATTTGTAAAAATGAGAAAAAAGGCATCCTTTTGTAACACAAATATGGTCCTGATATATAAACCAGAGAGATTCAAAATTGAAAACAAAAAGTATAGGCTAATAATAATCTTGATGATTAATAATAATAATAATTATAATAATTCCTTTATTTCCCAACTGACAGCTTACCCGTACTTCCTTTCCAGAAACTCTCCATTCTGAAATATTCTGAAACTCACCTCTTTTCAGTACCTCCTGCCCTGGGGGGGTCTTCCCTCCCTCTGGTTGGAGAAGGTGAGGGGGTGGTCATGGTCATAGGAGAGTTCCTCCAAGATCCTTCACCATCGAAGGAAGGTGTCCAGGGCATTCAGCTCATCATTTCACATCCAGTTGGTCTCCTGGACTCTAGAAACCCATTGGGCCATCATTCCGTAACTCGCTTCCTCAGATCATTTCCCAGCCCTGCTTCAGTATTTCATCATGTCTCTACACTGGATGCTCTTTTCTATTTCCACTTCTTTCAATGTCTTTTCACATATTACATTTACCCTTTGTGAATTCTTTGAGGGAAGGTACTACCTTAGGCCTTTCTTTGTTTGACTGATACATAGCACAGTGCCTGGCACTTAAAATATAATAACCACCACTCTAATGAGCATTCAGATGTTTTGTTGCTCTTTATCAGAGGTTGGCCAATTATGGCCCAAGGACCATAGTTTACTGACCCTTGCTATACACTATTTCGTATGTTGATCTTATCATCTCTCGTGGATTCAATTATGACCTCTGTGCAGATAATCCCCAGATCTATTTATCTAGGCCTAACCTCTCTGCTGACCTTCAGCTTCACAGCTCCAACTGCCTATTGGATATGTCAAACTGGTTGTTCCATAGAGACCTTAAACTCAACATGTCCAAAACTACACTTGTTGACTTTCTCCTCAAACTTACTCCTATTCTTTTTTTTTTTTTTTTGAGGAGGAAAGGCAGGGCAATTAGGGTTAAGTGACTTGCCCAAGGTCACACAGTTAGTAAGTATGTCAAGTGTCTGAGGCTGGATTGAACTCAGGTCCTCCTGACTCCATGTCTAGTGCTCTACTCACTGTGCCACCCAGCTGCCCCAACCTACTCCTATTCTGAACTTTTCTATTACTGTTAAAAGCACTGCCATGTTCCTAGAAATCCAGGCTTTCAATGTATTGGAGGCAGAAAAAATTTTGAGAAGAAAATTGGAGGCACTTTAGAGGCAGCTCAGGTGCAGTGGTTAGACCACTAGGACTGGAGTGGGGAAGATCTGAATTCAAATCTGATTTCAGACACTAAAGAGCTATGTGATCCTGGGTGAGTCATTTAAATTTTGTTTGCCTCAGTTTTCTTAACTGTACGGTCACTGTGAGGATCAAATGAGATAATTTTTGTCAAGCACCTAGCACAGTCCTGGCTATAGAAATGCCCGTTTCTTTCCCTATTTAGAAGCCCTTAATTTTTTCCCTTTCATTTTTTGCTATGTTCAATAAACTATGTTTCCACAGTACATTGAATACATGTGTCCTTGTGAATGTGCGGAATGGCTCACTTGGAGAGGATACCAGGCATGGGCTGAGGGCCCTAAAGCCATAGATTTTGTGTTCTTGATATTTTCAGTAACATTCCATGTCATGTACTTACTAAATTCCAAACTGTTGCTTAAAGCATTGTACGTTGTAGTCAATAAACTGTAGTTATTTGTTAATATTCCAATTAAATAAAATGTTGTTGAAAATTTCATTCATTTCATTTCTTGAAAATATGCATTATTGCCTATGTGTTTAGATTTTAGGAACACCCTACAGTTTTATGACAGAAGAAGGGAGTGGTCAAGGCACACAGAAGCTGAGCCCTTCTTGTGACCAGTATAGATAGATACCTTAATTCTTTTGGAGGTAAACTTATGCATGTACTGAGGAGGACGAAAGTGTCTTGCTGTTGGGCTGGTGGTTCTAGGCAAATACTATCTGGTTAGCCATTTAGATATTGCACTCCCTGGTTGGATAATTAATACAATGAAATTCTGTCTTTCTGAAGGCTTAAAGAAGGCAGAAGATAAGCCAATTTGAACTGCTGCACTAGTGTAGTACCCCAAATATTCCATAGTGTGCACATAAAATACTACACTAACAATTGTATCAATAGCCTTATTGCTTGATAATAATTATAGCTAGTATTTATGCTTTAAGGTTTGCACACTGCCATACATATCTTACAGTTTATTGACTATTAAAAGCACACACATTTGAGTCAATAGGTCAAAACATCACCTTAAATTTTCTCTTCAAACAATACATATGTCATAAAATTTCTTGACAGAAAAAGCAAGAGACAACTTGTTCCAATAGCCCTCTAACTATTAATATCAAGTGAAATATAAAATGGGAAAAGTGATATTTACTAAAAGTAGGTTAGCACCAAAGAAGATATTCTACAGAGAGTCCAAATGGAGAAAACAGTCCTCCTAGATGGTGAGGTCCTCTAGCTACTGCTGTTTTGGATGACATTATACTGATTGTAATCAAGCTCCATATTATAGTCTCCTAAATCATATCTGTTATTGCTCAAAAAAGCTCAGCATAACAACCTACCAATGCAATGAAGAACTAAATGGATGGAAAATGTCTACTATCCAGATGACGATATGCAGTTACAGTGTGTAACCCCTGTCCCCAATCTCCAGTCTTTGCCGGTCTCACCTTGGAACTCTTCAAATGAGTCTTCTTTAAGGATAACATCAAGTTGGGCTCTAGCTTGGAGAAAGAACATGGAAGAGGCCAGCCCTTCTTCAGGTTGATTTTGACTCTGGGAGTCATGAGAGGAGCTGGCAGTCTCCATATTGTCCCCATCCCTAGCTTGCCTCTCTAGAGACTTTGGAGAATTTCCCCTTGGGTGAGTTCCAGGACACTCTATCTGTTGAACTGAGTTATTTTGCTCCCAGTAGGAAAGCTCCTTCACTTTGTTTGGTATATATCCTTCTGTGATTCTCTCCAATTTCTGTTACATTATGATTTAGATAAATGGGTTTCTTTGCTATACATTATGGAACTGATATTAGGTGGGGATGGTGTCAAGGCTTGGATATAGAGCTTGGGGTTTCCCTCTCCCCACCAATGACAAAGCTATCAAAAGTTAGATGGAACCTGATCATATCCCCTAGATTAATTATATTTGAGGGAACAGATAGATTCTTGTCTGGTAACCCCTCCCCCTGCCTAAGGTGAACAGAGTGGTGGCCTCCAGTCTCAAGCTCCTGCTTTCCCTCTCGACAGGAATAAAAATCTCTCTTGGAGAAGCGGGGTGGGGCAGGGGAGGGAAAAGCTTAGAGATATACATGGAAAGGCCCTTGCCACAGATGGACCTCACTACACATGTGGGGCATACTCCCGCTCCTATTGGTACAAAGGGAACTGGGTACATAGCTTAGATAGATGCTACACATGGACAACGAACTGGCCCCAAAACTGAACAAGAAGACAGTCATCAGGATTATCTTTGGGAAACTTTATAGTGCTTTAGTGACTCTAAAACAAACTTCCCTGAAACAAAACTCCACATTTTTTTTTGATGCAAGTATTCATCCGATAGTGCTTTATCGATGCAAATCATGCTATACAAAAATTTTCAAAGAATTAAAATTTAGGGTTAACCAAAGAACAATACCATTGGTATCTGTGATGACTAATTTTGATGGGTTTGGCTCTTCTCAGCAATACAAGGTTCAAAGACAGCTCCAAAAGACTCATGACAGAAAAAGCTATCCACATCCAGAGAAAGAATTGTGGAGTCTGAACACAGGTTGACGCAAACTATTTGCTCTCTCTCTCTTTTTTCTTCTTTTTTGGTTTCGTTTCTTCTTTGTCATGATTCATTCCATTGGTTATAATTCTTCTTTACAACTTGACTATTGTGTAAATAAGTTTAATGTGAAGGTACATGTAGAACCTATATCAGATTGCATACTGTCTTGGTGGGGAGGAGGAGAAAATTTGGAACTCAAAAACTTGTGGAACTGAGTGTTGTAAACTAAAAATAAAAAATATATTTTAAAAAAAGCAATAGCATTGCTGGCATAAGCATACTGCTACATATTACTAACCAAATCTTATCAAAGAGAAGTGGTATTAAGAATGTCATCAGAGAGACTGCCAAGGAAGGTGGGTCAATTAGGTGGTAAGAATAGGAGCATAACTGATACACAATCCTCACATACTGGCATTCCAGCAATGTCAAGAGAATTAGAGGAAGGCCCCTAGCAATTGTGATGGACCCAATCAGAAGAATTTTGGGAGGATATATATGAGTCACAAAGGATAGACTAACACAAAGACTTAACAATCTTCATTATTGGAAGGAATATTCACTTTGATGAAATCACAAATTCATTAAAGTATGGAGATACCTTTGTTTTTGGATAGTATTTTCCAATTTACAAAGTGCTTTCACTTATATTGTTCTCTTTAATGCTCATAAAACTCAAGTGGTAACATTTTTGAACAACAAAATTTGCATTTTTCAATAATTGCTGCAAAATCTCATGAGCAAATCAGAAAATTTACCATAAACTTATACAAACCTATAAGGAAATACCAATCATTTAATAACAATGAGGTGATTCAAAAGCCAATACATGTGCACACACACATATATTTAGCCCAGTTTTTGGAATATATTTCAGGAGTTAAGTAGTAAAAAAAAAAAAAGAATACATTCTCCCTCTCATAACCATACACATACATGCTCTAACTTGAGCTATAATTGCCACTCTAAGGCAGCATTTACACTAACCTGTGTTTGACCCAAGTATCAGACTCATTGGCTCTCTCTGTGTAATTCTCAGGCACAAAGCCCCTGCAGCCTGTTCGGTGGGAGATCCCAATCACCCAGCCTTCGCTGGCTTCAGCTTGCTGGGTTCGATCGACAAAGACATAGTCACCTGCAGTGAGCATCAGCTCATCCATGTTTTGAGGCTTATACTGGAAGAGTGCTCTCAGTGTCTAGAAAAGTAGGAAATTCTTTTAAGAACTTGCAAAAGAGTTTCCATTAAGGAATAATTGCAACATATGCAAATCAAGAAGACTTCTTTAAAATTCCCATATCCAGAATCAAAACAACACTATAGTGTAAATCAGCCATGTCAAATTCAAAATACAGGCAGCTGGGTGGCACCCTGCCTGTAGTCAGGATGACATGTTTCCCTGGGTTCAAATCCAGCCTCAGCCACTTACTAACTGTGTGATCCTTGGCAAGTCACTTAATCTTGTTTGCTTCAGTTTCCTCATCTGTAAAATGAGCTGGAGAAGGAAATGGCAATCTGCCTCAGTATCTTCACCAAGAAAGTACCAAAAGGGGTCATGAAGAGTTGGACACAACTAAAAAAATGACTAAACAAAAGTCAAATTCAAATAGATATGAGGGCCACTAAACCGCAATAAGGATCCCTGTGGGCCACATTTTGACAATTTTAAAATGTAATATTGTCTATGTTTTATTGTATTTTTATTTATTTTAATAAATATTTCCCAATTACATTTTAATCTAATTTGAGCCCTACTCAGCAGTATTGTGTGCAGCATGTTTGCATAAATGATTGTATGGGGGAGAAAAAAGGAACAAAGCAAAAAAAAAAATACACAGAATAAAAAGAGATCAGAAGGGGTCATGAAAACAAACAGGAAGTTTTTGTTATTATTTTGTTTAAGTCAATATGTATTTTATAAATCAGTTTAAAGGAATTCAAAGTTTGTAGCTTTATGCATGATTTCAATTTTTAAAATATTTATTGGATATTTGTTTTTGTTAATGATTAGTTACTAAGTATAGAATAAAAATTGTACCCCATAAGCAAATACTGAAGTGCTGCTATGAATTCCTACACACTACGATATAGTTTGGCCCCTCCAAGATCATTCCAAAGTCTGGATAAGATTTAAATAAAAAACTTGCTTGGGCTATCAAAAAATCTAACAAAACATTCTTTCCATAACTGATGAATCATAACTCAAATGGGAGTTCCAAAATAAATGTTGGCAACCACATTATGACAGCTACCCCCCTCTAAAATGAAATGTCTTGAAATATTATGAGATTTTCAGATACCTTTGAGACATTGGCAACTACTTGACATGGAGAATAATAGATTATTAAGATATCCAGAATACAATAACAAACAAGAATTATATTGTGCATTAGGATTTCCAGAGTACTTTACATATATGATCTTTTTCTATCATCACAGCAATCTCATACATACTTAGATCTGTGATATCACTAATAAAGGGAATTAACTCCCGGTAAGGGGACTTCCTTTACTAATACAGATTGGCCACTTCTCTACAATTTACAATCTAATTATCACTTGCAGACCCAGCATGGTATGGTAGATGCAAAGTTGGATTCAGAATCAAGAAGACCTAGGTTTAAGTCTGAAACAAACTAGCTGTAATGTGCCAGTTAAGTCACTTAACTCCTCAGTACCCTTTGCTATGTGACTTTTTGGAGACAGTATAATTTCAACCATCTCCCCCAAATTATCTAAGATTAAAAGTATTATTAATCTCCATCTTACAGGTGAGGAAACTGAGGCTCAGAGGCATTAAATTATTTGCAATTTGTTAAATTATTTGTAAGTAGTATCAGAATTAGATGTGAACCCAGTTCTTCCTTTCTCTCCACTATGCTGTGCTGTACATCAGTGATGTCAAACTCAAATAGAGATAGGGGCCACTAAACCATACATAAGGATTCCTGAACAGTGCAAAAAACTTCACAAATTAACATTACCTGTGCTTTATTGAATTTTTATTTATTTCATTAAATATTTCCCAATTATGTTTTAATCTGATTCAGGTGGCACGTTTGACACTTCTGCTGTACATGTGATTTTAGACAAATATCACTCATTATTTCCCAATTCTTGTGTAAGGCAATGTCATTTTCCCCTTTCCCAAATTATTACTTGCCCTAGGGCCCATGGTATTTTCAACATAAAGAAAGATGATGGAAGACTGAAGATAATTATAATTTTCTTTTAAAAGGAAAACCTCAGAAGCAGGACTGCCTGAAGAATAAGGTGACATATAAGGATGAAAGTGACGTGGTAAGATTTGAATGCTGGTTTTGGAAGAAAGGAGGTCATGAGAGAACTAAGAACAGTAATGAATCTGGACATGAGTATACTAGATTGGATACTCCTGTTTGCCCACAAGATTTAGACTCTTCGTTCTATGATATGCAGAAGCATGGACTTGTTTACCAGCCATTAGGGGAAGTCAAACTATCCACACTAGTGGCAAAAGATTTGGGGAATGGGTGCTGTGGATTATGAGGTCATAGTCTGAGATAGACTTCTTAATAGCCATTCAGGACTTGATGGAAGAGAAAACTGCAATGGTTGATCTGGGAGCTCATAGTCTATTGAAGAGCCTGGGATCTCAGGCACACAACCCTCTCTCCTTTCCTTCCATGACCTTGTGGTAGTAGGTGGTGTATGAATCTTCCCCAGATACCTAAAAGAAAGTAAGTGGGAGGAGGTTTGGAGACCAAAGGCTATATTCCATTCTTATGGAAACAGTTTATTTGTGGTTTTACCAGGTTTAATAAACCACACAGCCACAGAAATTCGATCTCCTGTGTAATATCTGTATTGAGTGTCTCTAGCATATGCTGAGTGCCTGAGAAAACATCTCCTCCTGCGGGAAAACTGTGGACTTTCCTTCAAAGAGACTCATGGTGCCATGTAAGGGAAGTGCATCAGAGAGACTGTGGAACACACACTCTGCAACAGTCCGTGGGAGGCTCTTTGGCTGAAATGGCATTCGAAAGGCTTTAGACATCTTCTGTCCTTTTTTGCTTCATTGTCTTCAGCTGCATTCTTGGCAGATCATAGTGTATCATACATTTCTGATGTCCAGTGAGAGACAATGCTGTTAAGAGGGAGGCCTTAGAGCTTTCTCTTCTTCTGAGGCCTCATGGCCATGTGAAAAGGACTTGATTCTTGGCCTCTGCATTTGTTTTTTTTTTTTTTCCGTTTTAGGTGGAGACCAGATTTTGAGGTCAGGTGTGGTCAGGAAGAGATTGAGTCAAGGTCAAGTTTTGCAGCCAGTGCAGCACTGATATTTCTAGTAGCAAGGAGTGATCTTTGGGGAGTGGCTTTCAATACCCAGACCAGGGTAGCTGAAACAAGGACTGATCCAGTGATCAGGCCACATCTGGACATGAACTTGATGAGACCAATGGCACATAGGAACTGAGCTGAATGCATCCCTGAGGGTTGTGGGGAAATGTTTGTATGTTTGTCCTTTCTATATCTTTGAAGTGAACATCTTTTTAGACGCTAATTGATAGTAATCAGTTACATGGAACTGGGACAACAAAATGGGGGGGGTCATAGTTGTGGGGATTCAAGCCAAAGAAATTAGAGAACCTCCAACCCCTCTGGGTACTCTAGAGCCCTGAGGGGGAGATGCAGCCTGAGACTGAGAGAAGGAAACAGAGTGGACTTGATAAATATCAGTATCAAAATAGAGGGTCAAGACTGAGCTAAGAAATTTCTGTTAAGAATGGTACTTCTAGAGGTATATAATGTTCTGTTTAAGAAAAACTGGAGGAAAAAAGTTGCATTGTATCACAGATTTATTTAGAACCCAGCTCAGTGAGCTTCATTCCTGCTGAGTCTTTTTGAATCCCACAAGTTAGCAGCATTTGTATTATGTAGTATGCTTTCCTTCTAAATCAGTTGGCATATGGCAAAAAGGTGCTAAAGTTTCTGTATTGTGCATGTGGAGGCCTCAGTGAAAATTTATTGCAGGATGAAAACAAAACAAAATAAACAATAAAACCATAATATTAGTAGTTGTTGAAGGTGTAGTGGGCCAGAGTATGATACCATGGACATTTGTCACCTCCCTCTCCTCTTTGTCTCTGGGGATTTAATCAGCTACACTCCGTTAGAAATACTAGCTTTATTAATTAATTTTTTAATCTAAAGGCAATATAAAAGACTATCAGATTGACATGATCATCTGCTCTTCTGCTTTATGGAATTTATATTAAATACAAATTAGGAGTATAATCACAATAGCTCATTATCCCCATTTGGAAAAATTCCTAATATTTAGACAGAGGTATGGCTCTCTTGCCTAATTTGAATTTAATGTTTATCTCTAGCTAACCTCTGGCCTCTTGATGATTGAAGCAAAAATTCAGATCACCCAAAATTCTAGGATTAAGAAAGAGATACAAAAAAGAAAGAAAGTTTGTCACAGTGTCTACTAATGGGCAGGGTGGGCAAGTTGGAGGAAGAATAGATCATTTCTTAGAACTCCCTCAGTCCTTGAAGATATGGATAAAATCAGTAGCTTCAACCCAAGTCTTCTACTCCAAAATTTTGTATAGGTTAATGGCCCTCTTCCATCTCTTCTTTCTATGCCACAATTGAGGTTTCCTTTTTTTTCCCTTTTGCCTATTGCCTCTCTGCTACCAATTCCTTCTGGGTCAGCTCTGGAGGTCCCTCTTATTCCATTCCATCTGTCACAGATTTTACAGCTCTTTAAAAACTCTGTACCATAACTCAATTCTGCCTTTTGGCTCAAAGATCATGATTGTTCTCAAAGTTAAGGGGAATGTTTTCCCTCTCAATTACAAATCTCAAGATGCCAATCAGTATTCAATCCTTTACCTTGTAACATTGCGTTTTGCAATGATTTTTTTGGTAGAACAGAAATCTTTCTCTTTTTGGTTCAACTTCCTCAGGACATACATGAATATAACCTGAAGTCCCAACACCCTTAATGCACAAGAAACAAAATAGTTTTCATTGCATTTAGACGAAGAAAATATAATCTTTCACTTGAAAGAATCAATTTGAAGGATAACTTCCTTGATATAACTGTAAGTCCTGCTTCATTAAGATGTGAGCAGTTTAGTTGTTGACAAGAGAAGAAAAAATACTTTCCTGTAAACAAAAATGAAATTAAATTGAGAAGAACGTCAAATTTTTCTAGGAGAGGAACAGTATAGTGGCTGAAAGGGGTCAGAAAAAAACAACTTTCATTTCATAAAAATGGCTAAAATCCATGAGTGAAGAAATAGTTTTCAGAAAAGATGGAAGAAGTTTGCTTGCCAATTTTTGAATAAGGAAAAAGCTTTATGTTATACTTACTTCTTACATCCTTATAAAGAATATAAGATTATGTCCTTTAGTAGGTAAACAATTTGCTAGCTGAAAGGTAGTAGAAAATGAACTTTTATGTGCTAAAAACTTCTAAAATGCAAATGTGAAGAAATAAAGTGTTTAGAGACACTGAATATTAAGAGGATTGGTTTGAGGATTGAGAAATGGGTAAAGGTTCATGGCATTATGTTAGTGCAGTTCATTTTTGTGCAACTATGTTTAAGGCTTAAGAGATTAAAACTCACAAAAATGTCAGATCTGGTAACTGAAGACAATGAGATGATTAAATGAGGATTGTTGCTTTAAAAACTAACAGAAAAGGGAAGTTAGTGATTTTTTTAACTCCATAAAGGAAAGATGAGTTACTGAGTAGCAGAAGGCACTGATTTAAGCCTTTGGAGATGGTGAAGAACCTGGCTGGAGTGATCAAGAAGGGGCAGAAGAGAACTAAGCAAGGCAGTAAAGTCTAAAAAGGAAGGGAAAAGCCAGTTTCTGGCTGAACTGTGTGAAGAAAATGGCAGTAGGAGGATCACATGACACAAAGACTTTAGCTGTTAGTTCCTGATTGGCTGGAGAAAGCCTGGTTCTTATTAGGAAACTGATGAATTACCTTTAAATGGCATCTACAGGGTGAGAGAGGTGAAGTCTCTTACCATATCTGTTGCTTTCTACTGCCTATCTCTATTGGTTAAAAAGAGAAAAATCAAATATGGCAAAGACAAGTTTTGTAGCAGACTTACTGCTACACATGCTAGCTGACAGATGACTAGAAGATGTAGAATCCAGGGAGTAAAGAACTGACTGGGATTATTTACATTGCCTGTGCAATGAGGGATAAATGCATGCACAGACTGCATCAGTAAGTTCAACTGGTACAAACTGTCCATGTAGCACAGCCATGATGACATAATGGAAGTGCTTTGGGTTTGCCTAGTAAGAGAGTTCTGAGGGACAGAAGGACAACAGTTATTGGAGAAGCAGCTTCGTGTGGTATAGATGTTCCCAAATGAACCTATCAGAATAAAGCCTTCATACAGTGCAAAGTTGTGAGGTATCCTGAGCATGTGATTTTCTTTCTTTAAATATGTTTTCTTTCCCCACAGATATTGATTACATTTGTGGGAGGATAGGACCCAGGTTTCTATTTATAAATCTGGCCTTAGATACTTACTAGCTGTGTGACTTAGGGCAAGTCATTTAACCTCTTTTTGCCTCACTTCCATCATCTGTAAAATGGGGACGTTAATAGCACTTATCTCTCAAGATTTTTGATAGTATGAAATGAAATATTTCTAAAACCACTTAGCATCTTAGCTGGCACATATTAGGTGTTATGTAAATGCTAACTATTATTATATAGTTAATTATTCTTTCATTTCCTTATATTAAGTATCTTTGTACTGATTATTGGTATTTTTGTTTTATTGTTAAATAAATAGTTATGCTTAAGATCTAATGGTATTATCATTGTGAGTAGATGATTTTGTGTAAATGGAAACATAGAAGACAAATTATAATGGGGGTTCAAGTGTTATAATAAAAATGAGTATCAGCTATATATTTCTCCACGATGTTATAGTAATGAATCAGGAGAGCATATCTTCCCCCCTAGCATTTTCAAACATTATAATAATTTATAGAAGGAATATATTTCACCTAGTATCCTGAGAGATTTTTAGTACAGCCATGATGGTGGTTCTTCTCTGGGAATGAGATGTGTCAATGAAATGGCACATTGCGGGGAGTGAGCTAGCCAAGAAAGTGAGTGTGTGGTCCATGCCCCAACCAGAGGGCTATGATATGAGGATCCACACCAGGAACACATGCATATATTGACATAAGAATTCTCTGTTAAAGATAAAATCTTTCCATCAACATTGGAGCCTTGTATAGAAGAGGTTTATATCTTACCTGGTAATGCACAAAGCGCATATCTCTAGAGTACAGAGCTGCAGTCCATTGACAACTCTGTAGTTGGTCGATGGATTTTGCCAACTGTTCCAGAGTCTTTTGATGATGAGGACAAAATTTATGAGCAAGTGTAAGATGGAGTTGTTTGGTACATGGCTTCACAATGCAATCTATAAAAAATTTAAATATCATAAAATTATTTTAAAGGTTTTCTATATTTAGAAAGCAATGACATGATATATCATATTGTAGTATTGCACTATTAATAAATTCTTAAACTGCTATGTCACTTCTTGTATTTCTCAGTTCCACCAAATTTAACTGTGAGCTTCTTGAGGGCAAGAATTCTGTCTTACACTTCTTTGTGTCCCTTGCAGTGCACATTGCACTGCACATAGAATCATAGACTAATAGAATATAGGCATGGAAAGGGTAGGAGAGATTATCTAGTCAAAGGCCTTCATTTTACAGGTGTTTTAGGAGAGACCTAATTCAGTCTGGGGATTAGAAACCAATACAATGATCATGAAAATAACATTTAATAAGAATAAATTTATGCATTATTAAAGATTAAAAGGATACAATTTCTATTTATTAATTCACATGAAGACTATTCCCTTATATCTATACATTTGGGCTGGGCTTTTTTATGCGTTAGGTAGCAAAAAAAGCAACACCGGTGTTTCAAACCCTAGTCTCCCAAACCAGACATATCCTAAGGATATCCTCCTTGTCACCTTAAAGAAAAACTATCTCAACTTACATATAAGAGGTACCATATGCTGTCTCTTAGTGGCAACATCCTTTTTTGGGTCACTTTCAGTTTAATTGATGTATTTTGTTTTTATATTGCACACATTTACACTTCTACTTTGTGAGAAGTTTTTTATAACAAAGTAAAACAGTAATGTAAAACAAATATTACAGTAACTTCATCTAAAACATTTTATTTCTGTAGAACCCCCACCTATTTTGAAATGAACAAAAATCTATTTTCTCTTTTATCTGCCACTCATTGAAAAAAAATTTCTTACAACAAATATGGGTAATCAAGCAAGGCAAATTCCAACACATATGTCTTATTCTTCACCTTAAATTCATGACCTCTCTGTAATGGATAGCATGTTTCATCATTTATCCTCTGGAATGGTGGGCGATTGTACTGATGACAGTTCTTACAGGTTATAAAGTTGTTTGTTTTTACAACGAAAGTCAGGAGTAGTGCTTATGATTTCAGACAAGGCAACAACAAAAATAGACTTAATTTAAAGAGTCAAAGGAAGATATTACATTTTTCTGAAAGGTAACATAGACAATAAATTGATTTCGATTCTTCATATGCATGTTTCCAGTGGCATAGCTTATAAATACTTAAAGGAAAAATTAAATGAATTACAAAGGGAAATAGATAACAAAATTATAATAATGATGAACCCCAGTTTACCCCACTGACCCTAGATAAATCTAACAGCAATAACAAAAAGCGACAAAGAAATTTAGGACCTGTATAGAATTTTAGAAAAATTAAATATGATAGATCTCTGGAGATAACTGAATGGAAATAGAGAAAAAGCTCATGAGAAGATGGCAGCATGTTAGAGGATCCCAGACTACTTGCAAATACTCAATGAAGTTTAAAAATGAACCATTTAAAAATGAATAAGGAGACATATCTGTAGAACTGCAATGCACAGAAGTGTGGCTAGGATTCTACATAAACCTTGAAGTAACGAACCCTGGTATGCAGAAAGAATAACTCAAAGTGACTTCATGGCAACTAGAGAGAAACAATCAGAAGAGTACAGCAGTGAGAAAGGGGCCCCAGGCAGCTATTAGTTTAAGGGTTGCTGAGAGCCTCATGGAATGACATGAAACCCATAGCAAAGGGGAGAAAGGCCCTATGGAGCCCAGTAAGGTGGACAGTTCTGAGCTCCACAGAAATAGGAGAGGACCCTTGGGCAGAGCCCTTTGTGGATATGACCAAGAATCCCTGTAGCAGCAAGAGAAAAAGGCTTCAGAAAGAGGGTTCCTTAGACCTCTGGCTCCAGCCCAATTTAGCATCCAAACAATCTGGGCCTGAATCACAGCATGAGACAAGGTCAAACAATTCCTACAGAAGGAGGGTCCTGCTCATGGCCACTACACCAGAATCAGCCAGGGCCTGCCCTTATACTTTAGGAGTGCAGAGCAGAGCTTGATTCAAGCACAGACTTTACCCCCTTCTTCCCCCTCCCCATATACCTAGACATTGAAGCTGCTGAAATGAATAAACTTAGGAAAATACTGAATATTATGGAGAAATCACTTGAACCGAAAGATGCCTAGGAGGTATGCTCTGAGAAAGAGCAATCCTATAACAAGTCCAAGTAGAGCAAGGAGTGATCATGGGCCAGAGACAATGTACTGGAAAAGAAGCAAGAAATAAAACAAACACCATCTGTGTGGTTCTGACTGGGAATGGAATGAGATTTCAGATCCAGCTCTCAGGTCATTCTGAAACCTGAAGTGGAATAAGCAGGACAAGAAGTTCAGAAGAAGAATGAGTCTAAAGTTTTGTCACTCTGAATCTGCACAGCCTTTCAGGCAGCTTGTGGTAATTGGGTCCAGCAGCATACTACTGGGGCTTCAACCAGGGACAAGCCAAGCATTATGTTGGTCAGACCTAAACCTAAGCGAAGAGCTTGCAAAGCTCAGATCAGGAAAGCAGTGAATTCTCCCTGGATCCAACCAACCACTTTGAGCACACTGGAAGCTTTCAGGTCCCCAGCTAAAGCTTCTTCTGAAATCCCTAAAAAACTCAATAGAGTAGGACCTAAGAGAATACAAAACAGGACCAAAAAAGGACCAGCTATTCCCTTCAGAACTGCACAAGGCCTGGCTATAACATAAAGTCTGAAGTCTGAAATTAAATTTGGAAGCATGAAGAGACAAAAAAAAAAAAAAAGAATTCCACAATGAAAAGTTGTAATATTGATAGAGACACCCAAGACACAAACCCAGAAGAACAGGACTCTAAAATATCTATAAGTAAAGCCTCAAAGGAAAATACAACTTGTACACAAGTTCAATCATAATTCCTGGAAGAAATGAAGTAAATATGGAAAAAGTATAAAATGATATTGTAAATGGAATAAAAATTAGATGAAAGTATTAAAAAAAAAGTGAGAATTATGAAGAAAAGCCTTGGAAATAAAATTAACAGTTTAGTACAAGAAGTATATACACAACTTTACCCAAGCAACAAACTCCTTGAAAAATACAATATGTCAAATAGATGTTAACAATTCCATGAAAACAAGAAATACTAAAAAACAAAGTCTAAATATTGAGAAAGTAGAAGAAAATGTAAGATGTTTCATATAAAAAAATAACGGATTAATGAATTGGAATTCAAAGGAAAAAATACCTAGAAAATCAACACATTAAAAACTCTCAATTAAATAACAAAAAGGAATTTCTGAAAAATAATTAACAAAATTGAAAAAACTCACTGAATTAATGAAACTAGGAGTTGATTTTCAAAAACAAAAACCAATAAAAAAGATGAACTGCTAGCCTAATTTGATTAAAAAGAGAACAACTCAACGAGTTGTTTAAAATGAAAAAGAGAATGAAATCACAAGAAATAAAGAAGACAATGGAAATTATTAGAAACTAATGAATTCAGGAATATTTACAAAATTTATAAAATACACATATTAATAGTATAAGAAATAGAAGACTTACATACCCTATTTCAGGAAAAAGAAGTTAAACAAGATATCCATGAGGTTTTAATATAAAAAAAAAAAACTAGGACCAGATGAATTTATAAGTGAGTTGTAGCAAACATTCAAAAAAATTAATTCTAGCATTACCTTTGTTTAAAAAAATAGGAAGAGACATGATACTACCAAGTTCTTCCTCTGATGTAAATATGTTTCTTAGAATCCAAACCAGTGAGAGTCAAAACACAGAAAGAAAAGCATAAACTCTAATTAACATCAAAAGAAAAATAGTAAACAAAATATTACCAACATGTAACAAAGATTTTACACTGTGACCAGGAATTCAGGGCTGGTTCAATATTAGGAAAAACATCAAAACAATTATATTAATTAAAAAAAACCCCAAAATGACTATATTGATTGATACAGAAAAAGCTTTTGACAAGATGAAGCACCCATTTCTGTTTTTAAAATACATATACTATAAAACCTAAGAACAAATAGGTCTTTCCTCAAAATGATTAGTATCTATTGTCAAAGAAAATATTAATTTAATTTAATATGAATCTAATATTCGAGTATTTCTAGCCTGGAGAGAGAAATGTCCAAATTGGTATAGTTCCCCCATGCCCTACAACGTGATTGTCTGTTTTGAGATTATTTCAAGAAATCTTTATAGAAATCTTTAACAAGGGAAAGATCCCAATGTGTAGAAATACAATTGAGGTTAAAGTTTCAGAATTGTTGGCCACCACACAATTCCTTCTTCCACCACTCCCTTTATTCCTAGAGTTAATAAAGGGTTTGCCTCCCTTTCATAAAAGTCAATATCTTTTCACAATGTAAAAGGGTGGGTCAAGGAGTTAGTTTGCTCCAGGTGGGTGGGGAGGCTATGAAGTAAATAAGAAAAGACTTGCTCTTTGTTAAATGTTAGGGCAACACTCAATCCAATTCTTTAAGAAAAAACTTTTTTGTCTGTAACTAAAATCCTTATCTTTTCCCTGGAGTCTGGAAAAGGCTTTGAAGAAAAATATTTCTTAATATTTTCAATTTTACTAAAAAGGAGATTTTAAGATGCCATCATAGTATTTAAAATCAAGAACAAGCATAATGTGTAATGAGGATTAACTAAAAGCTTTTCCATTAAGCTAAGTGGTAAATCAGGGATATGCAGTATCACAATAACTATTTGATATAGTATTAGAATTCTAGCTAACAGCAACGACAAGGAAAAGTAATTGATGGGATTATCTTAGTGCCATGGCTTATGGGAAGCTTACCAAGATTTATTTTTTTATTTTTTATTTTCCTTAAATAGCTTTCTTGCTGTTTCATTGAAATTGTGCAATTTTGGGATAGAAGCAAATAGAAATGATATTTAGAATGATCAGTTTGCAAAAGATCATCCAGAATAATGTCAGGTGTGACAATCTTGGCAAGGTCCTCATTGCTCCATAATGCCAAGGGAGAGGTGCTAAGCATAGGTGAATGGGATGGATAATTGCGAAGACTTCACAGGGTAAAATACAGGGGTTACACTCTTTTCATATTTCTGAAATAGGGAATGTCTAAGGGAGTAGGACAGGTTTGGGATTTGGCCTTGTGGTGACTCTGGAAGGTCAGGGCCTGGAGCTGTGGGCATGCCCTTTCCCCTCTCTTAGATGTTAGCACCAAATAGGAGGATAATGGACTACCTGTGAACTATTTGTTCTCTGCTCCAGGAAGGTCTCTCCCTCCTCCCCCACCCAATTTCTTCTCCTAGACTTTCAGATGCCACCCCTGGCAGTTGAGTTCTGATAGGGAAAACCTGAATGGACTGGATCAACCTTGGTCCTCTGTCTAGTTTTCGTGCCTAGACTGTAAGCCTGCCTCCTAGCCAATGGTGAGAAGGGTTAGAGGTGGGTGGGAATCTTTTCAGTAAGAGTATAAATTAAGGCAGCGTTCCCTTTTACCTTGCCTCCTCCATTACGGAAGTGTGACCAAATCTTGCAAGGTTTGTAAAATAAATTCACTTTGCTTCTCCTAAAGATGTCTCTCCTATTATTTGAAAATTCCATCCCATACATAGGTAAAGAGATAACAAAATTATCACTTTGGGGCATATGATATTGATGGGGTTTAGACTGTGGGAATCTCTGTGAACCCCACCCCAAATCTTCCCACTTGATCTGGGTTTTCATGCCCAAATAGCCTAGCCTAGCCTTCCATTGTCTGGTTACCTCCAGATTGTCTTCTGGCCAGTTCCCTAGATCCTATCAAAATATCTATACCCAAGTCTATTATCCTATCCCTCTATTATCTGTCATCTGCAGGTAGCCTTCAGTTATTTCACACCCTGGAGTCTGACCTCACCCTTGTCACACCTGTCCTCCCTAAACCCCTCCTCTCATCACCCCAGACTACTTGACCACCCTAGATCCTTCCCACAGTCTTTCTGTATATAAGCTCCATCTTGCCTCCATGAAGGCACACAGATTCAGTCTAGCTCAACAGATTGAATCTGACCCAATTGTGCCAATAGGAGCATCACAAATCCCAAGATTTCTTAAGACTCTACCCAATATGGTGAATCTTTAATAAACTTTGTTTTTCTCTTTGACTGTAAGAAGGCTTGAGTTGAATTCATTCAAGCAGGACCCGGCATATTGGTATGGGGTCTCAAGCACCCCTAAACCTCAACACACAGTTCCTTAACCTCATCAATATGATGAAAAAAACTTTATTGAGATCACTTCAGCAAAGCTTCAGAATATAAAATTAACCCACATAAATCCAAACTAGCATGAACAGATAAAGAAATTTCATTTAAAATAACTTTAGAATGTACAAAATACTTGGGCAGTGTACCTATCAAGACACACATATGAAATATAGAAATACAACTAAAGAACACTCCTTATACAAACAAAGATGGACCTAAATAATTGGAGTAATTTGAGCTATTCATTAGGGGGTCAAATCGATATAATAAAAATGACAAACAACCTAAATTATTTTACTTATTAAATAGAATACCAATGATTTTATAAAACTAGAGAGCCATATACAAAAGAATTACTTTATTGAACTAGAAAAATAGTAATGAAACTCACCTGAAGGTATTAAAGTTCACAAGTCCTAAGGGAAATAATGAAAAAAAAGTAGGAAGGAAGGGGACCTTATAGTATCTGATCTCCAATGATAGACACTACAGAGAAATAATCATCAAAATGATTTCATACTAGTTAAGAATCAATGAGACTGATCAGTGGAACAGATTAAATATACAATATAAAGAAGAAAATGATGAAAATAGTGTGTTCTATAAACCCCAGTACTTTATTTCCTGGGGTGGGGGCTAGGTAAGGCCTAAATATTTGAAAAAACTTCTGGAAAAACTAGAAAGCAGTTTGCCAGAAATTAGGCATAGATCAGTATCTCATAGTATAAAAAGATAAACTTCAAATACATAGACATACAAGGTAATCAAATGAAAGGAGCAAGGAAGAAATTACCTTTCAGATCTATGGATAGGTGAAGAATGCATGACCAAACACAGGAAAGAGAAAATCACAGAAAATAACATGGACAGTTTTGATTAGATAAAATTAAAGAAAAGATCAATTCCCCCCCTAGTGCTAAAGAAGCACAATGCCAAAGACTGTTCAAATTACATAACAATTGCACTTATTTCACATGCTAGTAATATTATGCTTAAGATTCTGCATGTTAGGCTTCAGCAACCTGTGAACCAAGAATTGCCAGGAGAGTAAGTTGATTTTCTAAGAGGCAGAGGAACTAGAAACCAAATTGCCAACATGCACTGGATTATAGAAAAAGTAAGGGAATTTCAGGAAAAAAATCTACTGGATTATTTATTACAGTAAAATGGGCTTTGTGTAGATCACAACAAAATGCATCAAGTTCTCAAAAAAATGGGAGTACAAGATCATCTTGTTGTTGTTCATCCTTCATTCCTGAAGAGGACCAATGACATTAGGAAGGTGATAGCTTGACTTGTGAGTGAATTTGATTCAAGTGAGGTAGAGCCGTGCAAAGTCATCAGCTTCGCTCTGTCCCCTAGAGTCACAGGAGTCCAGTGGCAAGACATGGGTGAAGATTACTGGCAATGGCCCCAGATGGAATGGAAGACATTGGTCTTTTTATACTAAGGTTTTTCCCAGGTCTCAGTTTGTCTGAGGCGATGCCCATTCAGTAATTAAAGGCTAGGTAAGAATTGAGGCAAAAGATGACTTTGTTTGCCATCATACAAGAATCAGTCTGGGAGAGGAAGACCCCCTGAGTTTCTGGCCAGAATAGAGACAATTGCTATTTACACTCACTCTTTGCCATCAAAACCCAAACAATGAGCAAGTGAGGCTTGGGAAGGGGTCTATTATTGGCTAATCAACAAAGACCAAAGTTCCAACATTCACTGGATTTTGGAGAAGGCAAGGGAATTCCAGAAAAAAAAAAGATACTTCTGCTTCATTGACTGCCCTAAAGCCTTCAATTGTGTGGATCACATCAAAATGTGTCAAGTCTTTGAAGAGATGGGAGTACTGGATCATTTTGCTTGTCTCTTGAAAAACCAGTAGGTGGGCCAAGAAGCAACAGTTAGAACCAAACATGGAATAATTAATTAGTTTAAAATTAGAAAGGGAATATGACAAGGCTGTATATTGTCACCTTATTTATTTAATTTATATGCAGAGTACACATCATGCAAAATGACAGGCTGGATGGTTCAAAAGTGGAATTAAGGCTGCCAGGAGAAATACCAACAATCTCAGATATGCAGATGATACCACTCTGATGACAGAAAGTGAAGAGGAATTAAGCCTTGGTGAGAGTGAAAGAGGATGGTGTAAAAGTTGGCTTGAAGCTTAACATAAAAAAAACAAAACAAAACAACACTATACTCTTGGCAACTTGTCCCATCTCTTCCTGGCAAATAGAGGGAGAAGAAATGGAAGCAGTGTCAGATTTTATATTCTTGGGCTCAAAGATCATGCAGACACGTTTGTTCCTTGAAAGGAAATCTAAGACAAATCTGGACAGTATACTAAAAAGCAGGGATATCACCTTGCTGAGAAAGATCTGTATAGTCAAAGCTATGGTTTTTTCAGTAGAAATTTATGGCTATGAGAGTTGGACTATAAGGAAAACTGAGAACTGTGGAATCTATGCTTTCAAATTATCATGTTGGAGAAGACTTTTGGGAGTTCCTTGAACAGCAAGGAGATCAAATCAGTCAACATTTAAAGAAATTAAGTCAGCCTATTCACTGGAAGGTCAAATATTGAAGCTGAAACTTTTGCCGCATAATGAGAAGATGCGACTCATTGGAAAAGACTCTCATCTTGAGAAAGACTGAAGGCAAAAGGAAAAGGTCATGGCAGAGGATGAGAAGGATAGATAGTGTTTTGGAAACAACAAACATGAACTTGAGCAGACTTGGATAGTGGAGGATAGAAGAGCTCAGTGTGCTATGGTCCATGGAGTCACAAAGAGTCAGACATAAATGAATGACTGATCGACAACAAAAAGAAATAAATCCATTCAGTTAATAATTAGAAGGTAATTCCCAGATACCTGGAAAAAATCTTCGCAGAAGTACATGGAATGACTCATTCTTCCACATTTGAATCAGTTTCTCATATTTCTTGGAAATGAGATCTTTATTAGAGACACTCATTTAACTGGTGGAACTCTGCAGCCATGTAATGTTAATGCAGTGGGAAGATCTTTCTCATCCGTCAATAGGCCTATGTGACCTGCTTGAGCCACATGGAAGCCTGAGTCACATGAGCCAGTGGTGAGAGTCCTTTCTGAATGGATGGAGCAGGAAGTTGGAGTGAGTTGGAGCTTGGAGAGAGAGAGGAGGCAGAGGGAGGCAGAGCAGCTAGCATGAATGAGGGAGGGAGGGATTTTGCTTAAGGGAGTTTGTTTGTGGGAAGGCCTGACTGGAGGGAAGGCTTGGGGATGGTGGTGCTCCCATCATTGATAATGTATATAGATTTCTTTGTTGCTATAATGGATTTGGCTTTCTGGTGTTGGAATAAATGTTTTGCTTTTGTCTTCCATGAAGATAATCTGTTAGATCTTGCGATTCAAACCTGTAAATACATCAGCATATTCATAGCAGCTGCTGTGGGTATCACGTTGGCGATATAAGCCAGTAGAATTAAACCATGTTCACTAATCATTGTTATAATGATTACTGTGTAATGTAGGGTGTCATTTAAACCTTTCTCTACATTGATCTAAAGTTTCTCTTAGAGAAAGTCTTCCCACTATCTGACCTTCCAGTGGAGGACAATCAACCCTTAGAACACAGTAATAGGATAAGTCCAAGACCATTTTACCACTGGCCATCCTCAATTCTCATTCACACTTTTGTTCTCATTCTCTTGTTTTATAACCCTGGTCTCATTCTTCAGTGGGAACTCTTGGCCAGAAACCCATATGAAGCCTATTCATTTCTACTTGGATCAGCAACATCCTTTTACCTGTACTATGACTAAATTCATAATCTGTTGCTCTGCCCTTCAGGTATAATTATACTAAAAAAAAACCAAGGAAAAACACATTCATATGTGTCTCTAATTGCTGAATGAGCAAACTGATCTGCCTTAAATATTATACACTTTTCTACCCCTTGTTTTTTGGGGAAAACAAAGACATAAGCTAAATCTCATAGCGAATCATTCTCCCTGGGGCTCAAGTGAGGGGCATAAAAAGCCACAAACAATAACATAAAACGTGTCCTTTCTCTTTGGAGGTTAGATTTCCCCTAGGACAAAACCTGTCTTGTTTCTGTTTATGAGTCCCGAATTGAGAGGGGGGCTCCTTTGCCTGAGAGGGAAATGGTGAGGGCATCACTCCTCTCTGGGCCCAGAGAGGTCATTCTCTATATTTTTACACCAATACATCTAGAATGGGTTTGAATCTGTTTGAAGCAGTGTCAGTACATGTTTGTTGCTTTTGGAGCTAAGTATGACTAAATTGCCATACACGATAGAGATGAAACGATTGCTCAAAGTCACTCTGGTGGTAGAGCTGGAATTCAAACATTGGTTGTCTGAATCTGAACCCCTCAGTATTTCTACTATACTATGCTACTTTCCTATTAACATACAGTGATAGAGATTGGGATAGGGATTATACTTATAATTTTATTGACAGTTGGAAATCCAGGTTGAGGAAACTCATACCAACACAGGATTGGTCCCTTCATTGTAATATATCAGAGGCAGGACTTAAGTGTTCCTGACTTGAGGCTGGCTCCCTGGCTAGTTTACCATGATGCTTCTCCTGTAAACCCTCTTTATATTTGACACAAAAAGATCTAAGACAGAGTTTCCCACAAGGTTCCTTTAATAAGGTGAGTCTTGATGGCATCATTTACCTGATAATCAGGGTGATTTTGGTGTTGGGAGTGAGTTAGCATTTCACAGTTTACTTTTAAGTCGTCTAGTCATGACCTTATGGAGATCATCCTTTTGCTGCATAATCAAATTCCAACCAGAGTTGTAGTAATATCGACTGATAGTAATATCAAATGATAGTAACATCAGCAACTTAGAGATTAGATGGCACTACAGATGTGTCAGACATATATGCTATAAATGTAGGTCGTGAAAATGTTAAGTATTTATAAGCAATCTCTGAACCACCAGAGGTGAGAACTACAACCTGTTAAAGCGCTATGGGTTAGGGAGGCATTCCAAGTGATAATTCACTAAGCATGAAAGTGGGGTGACTGTAATGCATTAGAAAGCAATACATTTGGGAAAGGCCAGATTTCCCTTGATAGTCATTGTACTAGAGCAAAAAGTTTTGATTTCTGAAATCAACCCAAAATTTTTCTTTCTTTCTTTCTTTTCTTCTTCTAAACAGTAACGACCTCCAAGGACTCCAGCTTCTGGAATAAGAACTCACTATTTGACAAAAACTGCCAGGAAAACTGGAAAATAGTATGGCAGAAACTAGGCATAGACTAATATCTCACCCCGTATAGAAAGATAAGGTCAAAATGGGTACATGATTTAGACCTAAAGGGTGATACCATAAGCAAATTAGGAGAGCAAGCAGTAGTTTACCTGTCAGGAGAAGGGAAGAATTTATGACCAAACAAGAGATAGAAAACATTGTGAAATGCAAAATGGATAATTTTGATTATATTAAATTGAGGAGTTTTTGTACAGATAGATCTAAAGCATCCAAGACTGGAAAAAAAGCAGAAATCTGGGAAATAATTTTTACAGCCAGTGTTTCTGATAAAGGCCTAATTTCTAAAATGTAAAAAAAAAAAACTGAGTCAAATTTATAAGAATACAAGTCATTCTTCAACTGACAAATGGTCAGGGCATATGAACAGTTTCAGATGAAGAAATTAAGGCTATCTATAGCCATGTGAAAAAATGCTCTGAATCACTATTGATTGGAGAAGTACAAATTAAAACAACTCTGAGGTGCCACCTCACACCTATTAGATTGGCTAATGTGACAGAAAAGGGAGTGGTGGATGTTGGAAAAGATGTGGGAAGGTTGGAATTGTGGGTTGATCCGGCCATTCTGGAGAGCAATTTGGAGCTGTATCCAAGGAGCTATGGGGCTGTGCACGTCCTTTGATCTAGCAGTTCCACTGCTGGGTCTGTATCCCAAAGAAATCATGAAGAATGGAAAAGGGTCCACATATATAAGGATAGTTAGGACACCTTTTTTGTGGTGGCAAGGAATTAGAGGAAAAGAGGATGCCTGTTGGTTGGGGAATAACTGAGCAGTTTGTGGTGTGTGAATGTGGTGGAGTACTGTTGTGCTGTAAGAAATGGTGAGCAGGCAGATTTCAGAAAATCCTAGAAAGACTTACAGGAACTGATGCTGAATGAAATGAGCAGAACCAGGAGGGCATTCTACACAGTGGCAGCAACATTGTGTGATGCTTGACTATGATAGACTTGGCTTTTGTCAGCAGTGCAATGGTAGACAATTCCAAAAGACTCATGATGGAAAATGCTATCCACATTCAGAGAAAGAACTATGGAATCTGAATGCAGATCAAAGAATACTATTTTCATTTAAAAAATTTTTTTCTTCCTTATGGTTTTTCTCTTTTGTTCTGATTCTTCATTCTGAGGAAATATGTTTAATATCATTGTATGTATATAGCCTATATTGAATAGCTTGCTGTCTTGGGGAGGGGGGAGGGAGTGAAGGAGGGAGAAAAAAATTTGGAACTCAAAATCTTATAAAACTTAATGTTGAAAACTAAAAAAAGGATATAATTTCTTGGAAAAACATAAAAGTTGAGCATTAAAAAAGTTAAATTAAAAAACAAACAAACCAGGGACTACATTGCTGTCACACCTGGGAAAGAGACAAGGCCAGTATAATCATTTGCTCTACATAGAAAGTCATAGAAGATCATGGTAAAATTTGGTTGCCTGGAGAAGTTCATTAGTATTGTGTGCCAGTTTCATGATGGCATGCTCACAAAGGCTCTGGATTAAGAACAATGCTCTCATGCTTTCCCAGTCATGGAGTAAAGCAGGGCTATGTGCTTGCTCTCATGCCTTTTAGCATGATGTTTTCCACAATTTTGTCAGATAACTCCAGTGAGGATGGAAATGACATCAAGGTCAGCTACTGCACTGATGGTAAACTATTTAACTTGAAAAAGCTACAAGCCAAGACCAAAGTGGAGGGAGAGTTGGCAAGCATGACTTTTTGTTTGCAGACCATTGTGCATTCAATGCAACCTTTTAGGTGGAGATGTGATAGAGTATGGAATAATCCTCTGCTGCTTGTGCTAATTTTGGCCTTATGATCAACACCAAGAAAACAGAAGTCATTTACCAGCCAGTACCATACAGTCCATGGTGAAACCACTGGTCAAAATTAAATGGAGAAATTTTGAATGCTTTGGATAAGTTCACTTACTTTAGCAGTATACTTTCTAGGGTTGTCCACACAGACGATGAGGTTGATGTACATGTTGCCAAAGCTAGCTCAGAGTTTGAGGGGGCTCCAAAAGAAAGTGTGGGAGAGCAGAGGTATTAGATTGCCTACCAAACTAAAGGTCTACGGAGCTGTTGTGCTGTCTTCATTGTTGTATGCCTGTGAAACCAACAATCTTTTACTGCTATGCTGCATAGCTGAACCATTTCCACTTGAATTGTCTTAGGAAGATTCTGAAGATCACCTAGCAAGATAAGGTACTAGACCCTGGAATCCTCTATTAAGCTGAATTGTCAAGCATTCAAATTCTACCCCAGAGAGTGCAACTCCGATGGGCTGCCTATGTAGACCAAATGACAAATGCATGCTTACCTAAAAGACTATTTTGTGGAGAATTCACACAAACCAAGCAGTCACAGGGGTCAGAAGGAGCAGCATAAGCTCACTCTCAAGGTCTCTCTGAAGAACTTTAATATTGAGTATGAGACATGAGAGACACTAGCACAGGACCACCTAGTATGGCATGCCCTCATCAAAGAAGGTGCTATATTCCATGAGCAAAGCAGAATCACAGTAGCATAAAGGAAATGTGAATTGTGCAGAATCAGAGACACCTTCATCCCAAATGTTCTAATGGACTATTTGTGCCTGACCTGTGGTAGACCCTTCTGAACTTTTATTGGACTGATCAGCCACAGATGAACACATTGACCCCTGACCCCAACATTATGATGTCATTGGTCCTCTTCAAAAGCAAAGGACAAACAACATCAGACAAATTTCTAGGCCCTTGGAAGGATGATAAGGTCTATGGCCACCAAGTCTAGTAGCTAATCCACTCTTAATTAGGTCAGGATCGAGTCTCACAAGGGAATGTGAGAGGGGAACATATATCAGGATTGGGGTACAGGGGTGTGAAGTCTAAGACCACACCTATTATTACTATTCTTTTTAGATTAAAGAGCCCTAACACTCTAAGTTATAGCACACATTTTTTTTTATTTATTTATAATTTTATAATTACCCATTAAATTGAATTCACATTGATAGTTGCACCAAGTAATTCAGGATTTAACTAGAAATTTTTTTCCATTGTAGTAATTTGGGAGTTATGAACTAAGCAAGTGCTCCTAGATCTGGGATTCCTGTTTAGTAGGCTTAGGGAAAGGAGAGATCTTTGCCTTTAAATCATAAACGAAAGTCGTAAGTCACTGTTTGTAAAGGAGAACATGGACCACTGCTGTAGCAAGAATGCAGGCCAGTTCCACCCTGTTCTGACCCTTCTATGTTACTATTGTTATTGTTCAGTCATGTCTGACTCTTCATGACCCCATTTGGGGCTGTCTTAGCAAAGATACTGCAGTGTTTTGCCATTTCCGTCTCAGGTTCATTTTAGAGATAAGAAAAGTGAGGCAAACAGTATTAAGTGACTTGCTCAGGGTCAGACAGCAAAGTAAGTGTCTGAAGCCAGATCTGAACTCATGAAGATGAGTCTTTCTGACTCAGTTTTATCCACTGTGCTACCTAGCTGCCCTCTAGTGTTGCTAAATGCAACCAAAGCCTCTTTGTGACTATTTGAACTTTCTTTTTTGGGGGGCAGGGGGAGTCATAAAAGATCTTTGGCTTTTATTTTTTATCAGTAGCTTTTGTTTTTATAGTCTTCATTTCCTTTTAAAATGACATCTATTTTTTTTAATGAACATTTATCAATTCTTCCTCTCACCTTCCCATAAAACAACGAAAAAGAAAAAAAATAAAGAAAACCCTCAAAACAAATATGTATGGCCCTGCCAAAAACAAACTCCCACATTGGTTATCTCCAAAAATAGATAACTTATTATGCTTTTTAAGTATCATGTCTCTGGCAGAAGGTAGGTGTTATGTTTTATCTTGATCCTCTGGACTTGTGATTTATCATTGAATTGGTCAGAATTCTAAAATTGTTCAAAGCTATTTTTCTTTATAATCGTGTTTTCATTGTATAAATTGTTCTCCCTATTCTCTTTACTTTGTATCAGTTCATTGAACCCTTTCCAGTTTCCTTTGAACCTATCCATTTTGACATTTCTCTTATGGAACAATAATATTCCATTACAATCATATAATTTCTTTACTTATTCCCATGTAGGTGGTCACCACCTTTGTTTCCAGTTTTGGGCTAGTATGAAAAAAAAGCTGCTATAAATATATTTTTCACACACAGACACAGACACAGACACTCACACACACACACACACACACACACACACACACACACACACTTCTTTTGAGGGGAAAAAAAGGATAGTAGCAGCAGATGGCAGCAGCAGCTTAGTGGGAGGCAGAGAGAAACAGCATGTGCAACGACAGAGCCAAACAGAAACCAAAGAAGAAGGAATGGACTCAATACAGTATGGCTCTGGTGCCATCAACCATCTGGGGAATGTTCCATTTCTCAAAAGGCTATGGAGTTGGGTACTACTTCATGTAGGGAGGCAGAGAATGATTATACTACTTGCTTTTCTCTTGTTATTTAATTTATTAGTATGTTCCAAATACATGTTTTGCTATTTGCTTTGTGCTTCCTGCTTGGTAGAGAAAGCACTGGATGGAGATTTTACATAATTGTGATTACCCAGAAGACCCTATACTGAACTTGGGAAAGCACAGGATCTCAGAGTCATATTATATAGAAAATGATAATTCACTTAATTGCTAGCAACAATTGTTGACCTCTATACCACAAACAATTTTTTAAACTTCATAACAAACTTGTGAAGTAGGTAGCTTAAAGATTATTCCATACCGTACAAATGAGAAAGCTAAGAATCAGAGAAATTATGTGACTCGTCTGATGTCACACAGGTAAGTTCAAGTGAGTCTTTTGACTTGAAATCCAGTTCTCATTTCATTACATCACATCCAGGTCTACGTTTTCATTTCCTACGTGAAACCACATTGAGAAATCTTGACTTCTATTTTTAAAAACATTAAAAATAAAACAAGTTTTGTTTCTATTTTTACATGAAATACTGCTCTAGGTAATCAAGTAGCTGATGTGGAAGATTATGCCAAGATAAAGTATGAGGCCAGACAACGCTTGATTCACTTGCGCTTTCATTTGTCTAAAACAACCTTGTTGCCGTTCAGGAACCTACACAAAAATGTAATCTTTGGAAACGAGTATTTTCAACTATTCCTGGGCATTTATAATATGTCTATCAATTCTTAAAATACACAAGAAAAACCTAAAATTCCAAATTAAAAAAATACACCACCACTAAATCTGAGGATTGTTCCTTTCCATTGGTTCACATTTGTGGAAGGAAGTTGTACTTAAATTTTCAAGTATCAGTTTCTATCAGCTAAAAGTGTTTCTACAAGATACTGCAGCTTTTCGTTCAAAAGTGAAACATTTCTAAACAATGTGGAACATGAATGTAATATACTGTATGACAAACATGGTGAATACAGAGAAGTATAAAGTAACACATGAATGAATGTAAATTGAAGTAAACAGAGCAAGGAAAATAATATACACAATATCTATTGCTGTGCAATTAGAAAAAAACACTCTGAAAATGACCAAAAATCAATATTGTAAAATTATAAAGAACAAGGTTAGCCCCAAGGAAGAGGTATGTGGAGACACTTCCTCTTAATGCTTTGCAGACATTGGGGTGGGGAGAGGGTTCCCTGTATTTAAAGTATCACAAGTAATGTTAGTTTTCAATGTATTGATCAGTTTTGCTGAATTTTTTCTCTCTTCTTCCTCTTTTGCGAAACATCATAATAAACTAAAATTAGAACCACAACTTCACATGTCTGTAACACAAAGTGTTATACCAAGATTTAAAAAATAATAAAGCATATTCAATTGCATTGCTCTCATTAAAATATTATTAAATTTGTTTAAGATATTTCTTAAAATTTTATCTTATTGTTTTAACTTCTCTTTTCTATATTTTCATTATGAACCTAATATAACAGTACAGTAGTACATGCATTACATATATAATTTATACATAAATAAAACACATTGTGAAGCATTCAATTAAAAAAATTAGGTATGCAATAAAAAAATGGAGACCACTGGTCTAGAAGACCTAATTTCAAATATTACCACTGTGTGACCTTGGAAAATCACTTCACCTTTCTAAGCCTCAGTTTTCTTATATTTAAAATAAAGGAATTAGACTGGATAAACTCCAAGGTCCCTTCCCTTCCCTTCCCATATGGTCCAATATGTCTTCTTCTTACAATGCTTCTATCTTCCGGTTTCCACTGTAGATTAGATTGTTCCTGAAAACACTCCATCTCTTAGTATACTCTCTAACATAGGTTGGTCTTTCTCTCAGATTCTCTGACACAGAGGTAAAAGAGGAAGAGAGGTCACAATACTTCTTGATTCCCATTGCTGTTTTCACAGAATCATATAACTTTAGAATAGAGGGGATCTCAGTGGTCATCTATTCTGAGCCATATACAAATAGAATCCCAACCACAACATTCACGAGTGATCATGCAGGTTCTGCTTGTAGTTCTCTAATGTGGGTGAATCTATTACTTTCATTCAACTTTTGTATAGTTCTAATTATTAGGAAAATTTTCATTATATTAAGCTCGAATTTGCCTCTTGACAACTTTTACTCTTTTTTCCTGGATCTCTTTTCTGCGGTTAAGTGAAAACTCTCTTCCACATGACCTTTAAATATGAGAAGATAGCTATCACTACATATCAAAGACTCAAAACCATTTGCCATCTTGGTTGCCCTTCTTTGGATGTTCAGGGTCATGTTGAATTTATTGGTTAAATTTTTTTAAATCTTTTTTTTTTTTCCTTTTGGAGGGGATAAGGGAGGGCAATCGGGATTAAGTGACTTGACCAAGGTCACATAGCTAGTAAGTGTATCAAGTATCTGAGGTCACATTTGAACTCAGGTCCTCCTGACTCCAGGGCCAGTGCTCTACTCTACTCGCTGTGCCACCTAGCTGCCCCTATTGTTAAATTTTTAGTGTGAGCCTATACACCTTAGAACTCAGTAAAAGCTACATATTGAGATTTAATTTTTAAAGTTATCTAGACTTAAAAAATGATGGAGAAAATGTTAATACTATAGGTCATGTGTTTGTGGAGAGTTGATTGTTAACTATTTACCAATGCACCCTGATTGTTCTATAGCTTTTTAGGTAGTTAGGTAGCACAGTGACTCCACTGGACCTACAGTCAGGAAGATTTGAGTTCAAACTCAGCCTCAGACACCTATTAGCTGTGTGACTCTCTGTAAGTCATTTCACCTCTGGTTGCCTCCATTTCTTTATCTGTAAAATAAGGGTAAGAATAGTACCTACTTCCTAGGATTGTAGTGAGAATAAAATGAGATAATATTTGTAAAGCGCTTTGCAAACTTAAGGTGCTATATAAATTATAGACATTATTAGCTATTATTATTATCAATGTTCATCTAAAACTGGCAACTAGGACTGAATATAATACTCCAGATATGGAGTGGAGTGGAACCGTCACTGCTTTATTCTGAAAATCCTTATTTTTCTTAATAAATCCAAGCTCACTTTAGCTTTCTTGGCTGCTATATTACATTGTTGATTCACATTAAATTTGTAGTCCACTGAAATCTCCATATCTTTATTTAAGCAATCTGATGTCTAACAACCCCTTCTCTTCCTCTCCCCTGCCCTGCACCCTAAATTTGTAAAATTAACTTTTTGAACCTGTATAAAACTACTTTTATGCCTTTAAATTTTTATCTTTTTAGATTCAGTCAAATGGTCAAACTTGTCGAGATCGATCAATCCATCAAGAAGTACGTATTAAGTGCTCACTTTATAGATAGCCCTGTGCTAGGTCTTAGGGAAACAAATATAATAATTAGTCTAGTCACAGGATAACAAGATGGAGCACTACACATTTTGTCTGATCTCCTCAACCTTTAAAAACCTTTCCAAAACAGACATTATACACCAAAGATAAACTTGAGCAGTTTCCCAGATTTAAGACATCAGAAATCCCAAGTATTTCTCTTTCCCACCTCATCTCCCCACTCCCCATCAGCCATGGTATCTAGCAACAGAACTAGAGTCAGAGCCAGAGCTATTTTCTCAAAAGGAAAGCCACATATAGCAGTGGAAAGTCAGTTCAAAAGAATTCCATAAATAGTTGATAGAACACAATCCAGTTATACACAGATACAGAGTCAATCACTTAAGGGAGAAAGCCATTTCTAGGAGTAAGACACGGGGACATCTGAGAGCAGAAAGGAGCCAGCAATGAACTTGAGAGTCCTAGTCCTGGAGATTGAGAGTCAAGTTATGAAGAGGAACATGCTCTGGGAGACAACCTAAGCAACCTACCCAGCTGAGATGCTGAACCCAGAGAGAAGCTTTGTGAAGAATTCATCTGGAAAGAAAGGACTTAGCTACATGTGATACCTATTTGTACATAACACATAGTACCTTATTATGATAATACTTTAGTATTATGCTCTCTTTTTCATAGATACAATGTGTATTAGTGAAGGAGTACACCTCAAGGGGTTACATTTTGTAGTTACTGTTACCAGCTTAATAAATGTCTTTGCTAATATGTATGTCTACATGGTCTGTTAATGAGAAGTACAGGGGTGGGGGCTCATGAACTTCAGAGGTAGAAATGAGTCAGAGCACGTTCAACAATGATGAGTCTGGTAAAATAGGCTAGGTTATTAATGGATGTAACAGAAAAAGGATTCTATATTTTATCCTAGAGGCAAAAGGTTTCCACTTGAGGTTGTTGAGTAGGGGAATGATAAGATTGGATCAGTGCTTCAGGAAAATCACTTTGGTAGCTATTTGGAATAAGGAGAGAATTAAGTCAGGCAAGCAATGTAATGAGGAGTAAAATAAAAGAAATATGTGTGTAGAAAAAAAATTCACAACTGTTTGGGTACATAGGATAAGGGGGAATGAGGAATTTACAATAATGCCAAGTTTGGGAATGTGGAAAATTGGAACAAAAATGAGATAGGGCTAACCATAGATTCCCGGGACACTTTTACAGTCAATTTGACATTGAAACATTAAGGACGTGAAATAATTTAGCCTAAATCTTTCCATGTCTTCCACAAGTAGAGAAGAATACCATTCCCCAGTTGATAAATGGTCGAAATATATCAACAGGCAGTTTTTAGAAGAAATAAAGGCTATTGACAATCATAAAATTGCTTTAATCACTAATAATTAGAGAAATGAAAATCAAAACAACTCTGAGGTGCCATTTAATACTCTTCAGATTGGCTAACATGACAGAAAAGGAAAATGATAAATGCAGGAGGGGACATGGCAAAAATAGGTACACTAATGTACTGTTGGTGGAGTTGTTAACTGGTCCAATCATTTTGGAGAAGAATTTGGAAATATGTCAAAAGACCTATCAAATTGTGCATACTATTTGACCCAGCAATACCACTTCTAGGTCTATATCCCAAAGAGATAAAAAAGAAAAAGCCTTTTTAGTGTACAAAAATATTTATAGAAGTTCCTTTAATGATGGCAAAGAATTGGAAATTGAGGGATGTCCATCAATTGAGGGAACGGCTGCACAAGTTGTGATGGAATACCATTGTCATATAAGAAACGATGATGAGGATGGTTTCAGAAAAACCTAAGAAGACTTATGTGAACTAATGTAAAGTGCAGTGAGTGAGCAGAAGCAGGAGAACATTGTATGCAGTAATGGCAATGTCATAATGATGATCAACTGTGAAAGACTTAGTTACTCTAATCAACACAATGATCTAAGACATTCCAAAGCACTTGTGATTAAAAAAAATATTATCTGCCTCCATAAACTCTGAGTGCAAGTTGAAGGATTTTTTTCACTTTATTTTTCTTGCTTTTGTGTTCTTTGCCGCATGGGTAAAATGGAAATATGTTTTGTATGACTTCATGTGTATGATAGGTAACATATTGCTTGCCTTTTTAATGAACGAAGGAGAAGTTTGAAGGAGGGAGAGACTTTGAAATCAAAATTTTAAAAAATGAATGTTAATAATAAATAAATAAAATAACTTGGATAAAAAAGCATTTTGAAACACCAGAAATATATATGTATATATATGTACATATGTACGTATATATTAATATATTTTCCCCAGTTCATAAAAATACTATTATATCACAGTGAAACCACAGACCTATATTAGGACTTTTCTTAAAGAAAGATCCTTGTATCCATAGGGAAGAAATGTGTAATATTTTCCCAGGATTTGCATATACCCTGAATCAAGATGTGTTACATCCTTTTTGCTTTGAGGTGGGAGCTAGGGAAGTTGTTTTTGCTTCAGTTGCAAGCTATGAGATAACTTGTTAGATTCTGGCTTCTTCTATTGTCCCTGAGCTATGTTCCTCAGCTCCGTTTTCTTTCGTATATCAATAATTGATTGAACATTTATTAAGTGCTACTGTATGCAAGGCATTGTACTGATCAGTCTTTTACTCTTCTTGGCGGTCAATGATCATCTGTATGGTTTTCCAAAACCAGATTTTTGTGTTTACTCTGTCTCTAGCCAAAATAACAAGGATGTGTCTTTTTCAAAACTACTTAGAATGTACCACTCTGTATCTAATAGGAGAAAATAAGAAATTACTTGAGCTGCAGGTGCTTGGTTGGTTGGAGCAAGAAAATGGCCAGAAAGAAAACAAAGCAATGACATTGACACAACAGTATGTTGCTTCTAGAAGAGTCCAAATACCCCGATGCATTTTTATGTTAATATTTGTGTCAGAATTTTGACTACTGCCATTGTTTAGGCAGGATGAAATACTGATCATAGGGAGATTGGGGTACTGCTGAGTCTGTGTGGATCTCTGTTCATGTAGCGGGCCCTGACACTCTGCTGCATGCAGTGGAGAAGGTGCCAGAGCAGGACTGCACAACCTGTGGCCTGCGGCCCACTTATGCCATTTTCACTTATGGCCTGTGAAAAATGTTCCTCTTCATTTTTGTGCAGGCCTGTGCTAGAGAAAGAATGAAGACTAACTCCACTTTCAACGCTTGTGTGCAAAAGGATTGGTGTTGAAGTATGTCCGGAAGATGACAATGACAAGCGTATTCTGTGGGGTTGATAATGTGCTTCTGTATTGAGTGGCGGTAGTGTTTGTCACTCAATGAATATGGGGGCTGATTGGCTGTTGTCAGCAAGGAAGCTGTAGATACTGTGTCATTGAGAGGGGGAGTGCTGGGAGTAGAGAGTGATTCAGATTTCACTGCAGGGCCAGAAGCACCTTCAACAAATTGTGTGATCTGTAACTGTGTGGCCTGCATAGAACTGAATTCATTTTTTTTTGGCCTGAGTCAGGTGTTTCTGAGGAGATGTGGAGATGGAGTTGGGGTACTGCTGAGTCTGTGTGAATCTGTGAGATATGGGTTGTAGACAATTCTGGTTGGATGAACCTGTGGATAAAGACTTACCTGCAGTGCTACTATAAGGGATGCTTTTAGTCTAACTTGAGGAGGTAGTCTTTGTAAGAGTAGAAAGGAGAAGAGGCTCTAACCCAAACTGTAATGCCCCAGATTTGATATATCTATTGAGCCCGGCATCTCCTCTGCCAGAGCAGAAATCTTTGAAGTCGAAGAGGCCTTTTCTTTTGTGGCTGACTTTGGACTGGCTGGAGGCTAGAGATCTGGTCGTCTGAAGACTCTGGGGACATCTGTGGAGCTGAGTTGGACTTGCTTGGTGATGGAGAGGAAGTTGCCAGAGATGCAACTATAGGGGTGGTTATAGCAGGTGGTTTTTCCTGCAGCAACACCTCCATTATGGCTGAAGATGGGGTGAAGGCCTAGTGCTTTGTGAAAGGGCTGTGGACTGCTGAATCTGTCGGGTTCTTCCAATCACACTGCATTAGCATTGGGGATTGTGTTGTAGAGCTTGTGTCTCAAGAGGAAGTGGTAGCAGTAGTGATAGTGCTGCCCTGACTGAGAGTGCTGAGCTGCAAACTGGGCCAAAGCCTAGGCTGTCTTGAACTGCTCCAAGAATTGAGAGCCTGTGGTGCTACCCACTTTGGCTTTGGTCACATTAGTAAGCCCCTCTCCTAGCATGCTTACCATACTATAACAGAAAAAAGTGCTTTCTGCTCCAGGTTGTGATATGGTACTCTGCCTTGAGTTACTGAATACCAGAGACTGGGCAGAGGAAGGAGACTGAGATGAATCCAGATTGGTTCATTCATTCTCCATTGACGATGTCTTCCCTAATAAAATAGCATGGTCATTCTTTGGACCAGTGGTGATTGTTGTATTTTCTGCAGGCAGAGACTCTGAAAACATATTAGAGACAGTAAACATCTTGGTTTCAGGATGATATTCATTTCAATCTTCTGTCTCCCATTCCTCTGTCACAATGTTCCATGAGCTCATCCCATTGTTTGGCTCAAAACTGCCAGTATTGTTCCCCACGTTGCCACTACCAATGCTGTAGTTTTCACTGGTGTTGGTGTTTATTTTGTTGCTGTTCAGTCATTTTTTTGTCATTTCCATTCTTTGTGACTTGATTTGGGGTTTTCTTGGCAAAGACACTGGAGTGGTTTGTTATTTCCTTCTCTACTTCATTTTACAGATGAGAAAAACAGAGGCCAACAGGGTTAAGTGACTTCCCGAGGGTCACACAGCTAGTAAGTGTCTGAGACCAGATTTAACTCATGACGGTGAGTCTTCCTGACTTCAGGCCTGACACCTTGTCCACTGTACCACCTAGCTGCCTTTCGGTGTGGTTGGTTCTGCATAATTGGCTGGGTGAAAAGTTCTCATATCTTGGGCAGAAAATCAACCTTCCCTCCTACCAGAGCCACCTATGCCTTGTCTGTGGCTGCTTTGACCTTTTTCTGTGCCTCTTCCAGATGGGCCTTCAGTCTTAGCACCGTGCAGTCCATATTCCTGATCCTAAAACCCTTGTCCATGTCTGCCACCTCTTCCCTGCTTTGGTGACTTGCTAAGTCTCCTGCTATAGTCTCTCAGTCTTGATTGTCTTAGCCTTGCTCCTTCCAACTGTCCAGCAACCTTCTGACCCAGATTCTCTTCTTTTTCCCAACCATTTTCCAGGAATGCGTATCTGGGCTCTTTTCCAGCAGGACACTGATAGCTCTATTGACATCTCCATCACAGTCACATAAAACAATCACACCTTCATCCTGGTTTTTGCTTGTGATATCAATCAGTTGTTTCATCTTCTCCTCAAAGTCAGCATTGTTGTGGTCCAAAATCATCTGTGCACATTTGATCTGTTTTGCAGTGGCCTGTAGCCTCTCCTTGTGCTGCACTTGCTTCTCTGTCTTTGTCTGCTCCCAGTTTCCCTGGACTCAGGGCTCACTGATGTCATCATATATAGTACATACAAGTAAGTGTTTACAAGGAAGGATGCTCTGTTTCCTCCACACGGACACCCTGAGCCACACTGGCCCTGTCATGCAAATCTCCCTCTCAATTATATTTTAATCTGGTTTGGACAGCATTTAAAAGCAAGCTCTTTGAGTTTGACATCTGTTCTTTTTACTATTAAGAAAATGGCAGAAGTTGGAGCAGTGCAATTACAGAATTTTACTGTAGCTGTGCAATGGAATATTGTACTAGACTGAAACTGATCCTACCCAGAGTGCCAGGAATTTATGCTACCATATACATTTTGTGCTATACATTGCATAGTGAAACTATCTAGGGCTTTGCTTTGGCTTTATTAGGTTAGTAACCTGTGAAAAGAGGAAATGGGGCTAGTCTGGCATGATATATTCTTAATGAAACTGTGATGGCTCCTTGCTAGATTTTTACTAATCATTTCTTTTTTTTTTTAACTTTTTAGTTTTTCTTTTTTGCAAGGGGTTAAGTGACTTTCCCAGGGTCACACAGCTAGTAAATTTCTGTGGCCGGATTCAAACTCAGGTCCTCCTTTTGACTCCAGGGCTGGTGCTTTATTTATCGCACCACCTAGCTGTCCCCCACTATTTCTTTAACAATCTGTTACATAACTTTTCCAGGCAACAAAGTTAAGTTCACTAGTATATAGTTTGCAAACTTCAGTCTCTTTCATTTTTTGAAAATCATGAAAATATTTACCCTTCTTCAGTCATGCAATTCCTCACCCATTCTCTATAATCATGTGCACAGTACTGACGATGCTTCAGTACTCACCAGCTCTTTTACCACTTGAGGATGTCCTTTATCTGAGCCAAAGGACTTGAATTCATTTAGGATAACTAGGTGCTTGCATGTTATCTCCCCAATTATCTTGAGTGTCAGCTCCCTATTAGTTATTTTTGCATTTCCAGTGGAAAGATCATTAATTCTCTTTAGTAGAGAAAACAGAAACAAAATGATAATCGAGTAACTCCACGTTCCCTCTGATACAGATACTCCCTCTGCCACAATCACTTAGAAGGCTTTCCTTCTTTAAAATTAAATCTGGACATCCTTTTCAGATTCTAATTTGTCTTTTGTGGACCTCTGTGTCATTTTCTCTTCCAAAAATAAATTCAGCACCTGTCTCACATTTGTCTTTTTTTTTTTTTTTGGCCCTAACCCCTTATTCTTTGAACAATTGGCCTTCTAGTTATTTATTTATTCATTTATTCATTCATTCATTCATTCATTCATTCATTCATTCATTCATTCATTTATTTATTTATTTATTTATTTATTTATTTATTACCATCCTCAGTTCCCATGACCTCTTCTCCAATTTACCTCAACCACACACATATACTGAAGTACTCTTACCTTAGATTCCCCCTTTCCCTATGCTATTAAGTGAATTTCCTCTGGGTACTAGAATTCCTTTTTATGGCTATGGTTCATTTTCATATTACAAATGAACAATTTCCTTATTGAACAATCTTTATAATTTCAATGGAACAGTGGTGGCCTACCTGCCAGTATAGATGCTTCCGTTGCAAAATTCATGGCAAATTCTCGAATAACATCTGCAGAACTATCACTAATGAAGAATCCAAGGTAACTGATAGAAGAATGGAGACTCAAAGGAATAGTAGAAGGGAAAGAATTCAAAATCTTGTCACCAGCTCTCTTCAGGGCCTCATATAAGTATTCCACTTTCTGGTCTTCACACTAAGAAAAAAAAAAAAGTAAAAAAAAATGCACTGTCCCTGAATCATACAAACTGTGAGTATAACTGATAGGTATGGTGGTTGCCAATCAAAGTGAGACCCTTACTGAATAATCTTTCATTTGTGCATTCATTTTGTTATTCCAGTACAAGCAGCTGCTCCCTTTTCCACCCATTATCCTTATACCACAAGTTAGAATACTTTTATTTAAAATTTGGAGCACCTGGGGCATTCCTTCTCATGCATTAGCTTCCAGAAAAGCTATCCCTTATTGAGTATACTATTCCACAGGTTACCACATCAGTGGGAAGGAATTTACATGTAGAGAACACAAGTGACCATCATACATGCCTAGAGTGCGCGCGCACACACACACACACACACACACACACACACACATACACACACATATATATATATATGAAGGAAGAGGGTATATGGCCAGTGTAATATGCCTCTAATGTTTCAGGACTTTCAGTGTTTTCTGGTGGTATCATTACACTATTTTCCGTTATTCATTATCAGTGTTTCATCTTTGTTCTTTACTGAGCATGTCATCTCCTGTTGTCTCTTTTGGGTATCTCCATGGCCAAGTTTCTGCCGCCTTATGGGCTTTAGCTCTTCATGAAAATTTTCCAGGATCTTTGTTCTCATCTACCTCAGTGGAATGACTGGAAAACCTCTCCTTGGGCAGGCAACAAAATCCAGCCAGTGTACCCCCAGCTGCAATTAAGTTTATTCAATTCATTGTCTGTGTCTGGTACTGATTCAAAGTCCATGGTCCATAGCAACTATCAGACTAGGATAAGAAATCTCTTTGTAAATCCTGTTTAACCCCTAATAGGAATTCCGTGCCCCCAAAACATGAATATTCCGTGGATTCCAATAAAACAAAGCCACAAAAGCTATGCAGAGAATAGGGCTACAAAGTACACTTGGCAAATGACATCCTTCCTGTTTAGCATCAGAATGAGGTTGAGCCAGAACAAATGATAATAGAAGACCTCAGTCCCTTGGTACACATCACTTGTTCAATCAACTAGCATTTGTTAAGTGTCTACTATAGTCTAGGCTCAGTGCTAAACCCTGGAGGTACAGAGAAAGGCAAAACATGTATTCAAACAAACAATCAGTCTCTGCTCTCTAGGAGCTCACAGTTTAATGAGGGAGACAACATACAAACAACTACCTACAAATAATTTATAGACAAGATTTCTTTATTATATATTCAACTCAATTCAGCAAGCATTTGTGGTATGCCTGATACATACTAAGCACTATACTAGGTGTTAGGAGTTTAAACACAAAAATTAAATAGCTACTGTCTTCACAGAGCTTACTGGTAAAAGAATAAATGCATTCTTCCTGTAACAAACATAGGAGGTTGCCTAGAGAACTTCCTCGATCAATTTGCTGTACTGTATGCCTGTATTTGCCTTCTCTCCACCCATACAACTATCACCCTAGGTCAGGTTCTTATCACCTGTTCTATTACAACAGTCTTCTAATTAGTCATTCCACCTCAAGTCTCTGCCCACTCCAATCTTTCCTCCACTCTGCTCTCAAAGTGATTTCCCTAAAGCATAGATGTGACTATCTCCTTCTATAAACTACAGTAGTTCTCTATTAGCTCCAGGATAAAATACAAAGTGCTCTGTTTGGCACTGAAAATTCTGGATAATCTCATCTCTCCCTCCCTTTCCAGTCTTCTTACATTTACTCCCCTCTACACACTCGAAGATCCCCCTAAATTTGTTGTCTTAATTTTCCTGAAACATTACACTCGATATTTTGTCAGATGTCTTTGTATGGGCTAACTAACATGCTAGGGTGCCCTGCCTCCTCTTAAAGGTCTTTTAGTTTCCCTGGCTTCTTTTCAAGACTCCTATCAAATTCTATTTTCTGTCGATGGCTTTTTGCAGTGCTTTAATAGTGCTTTCCTCTTTGAGATTACCCTCCACCTACTTTGTATGTATCTTGTTTGTACCTAGTCATTTTCATGTTATCTCCCTCATTAGAATGTTATGTAAATTTGGGGCAGAGTTAAGGTGAAAAGCACAAAGTGACTCTGAGATAGGTTAGAATGATTCATTGATACTCAAATCGATTGCAGCCTGGGAAAGTACAGCAATTCAGTGAAGTAGAGAGTTGAATGTGGCCCAGATGAGTAGTGAGATGAGCATTCTGGTCAAATGCACAGACTTGATGGGGGTCTAGATTTACACAGGATTTTCAGACAAAAAGTCTGCCGTGGCAGCTGTCATGTTGATGGTGGGAATGATAGGCTGAGAGAAGATGAACCAGTAATGAAATGGGAGAGGGATCAAAAAAATTAACTAGGAAGGCCTACTTGGGATAAGGAAGGTGTAATTATAATAATGTCACATCAACAGCTTGCAAAAGATTTTCAGCAGGCAGTTCTAACTAGAAGAGCATTCAGATTAAGTCCCAGTCATACGGGAGTTGTGTAATAGGACAGACAGTCCTAGGATAGTGGAACCAGAGTCTCTTCTGGCTATTCAACCTCGAGCTCCTTCACAGCAACAACTGTTTTCCTCTTTGTATCTTTAGTGCTTAACTTAGCACGGTGCCTGGAATATAACAAGCATTTAATAAATACTTATTTCCTGACTGATGTGCTAGCTAAATGAAGGTGCTGAATCACAGATTATATTTTATGAATGAATTCAACTCCCTCCCCAAAATGCCTTATTGTTGCCTTGTTATGGACTCATCCAAAGTTTATTCTAGTGAAATATCTGAATTTAACTTAGAACTTAAGTTTTTACATATGTGGGCCAAAGATTCACCCAGATTTCAAAGAAGTACTCAAGATAATAATGCCCTTCATAATTGAAATCATAATAACAGCTCACATTTATATAGCATCTATCATGTGCCAGACATGGTGCTAAGACCTTTACAAATATTATATAATTTAATCCCTGAGAAGTATTATTATACTTGCTTTACTGAGAATGAAATTAAAGCAAACAGGGGATGTGACTTGCCCAAGGTCACATAGCTAGTAAGTGTCTGAAGTTGGATTTGAATTGAGGTCCTACCTGACGCTAGACCCTGTACCACCTAGCCCATCCATCACCACATTGCTGCCTGTAGTGAAAGGGAGAAGATATGCAGAATAATGCCTTGAGGAGAAGGTAGAACCAAGTGAAAGTTGTTAAGGTTGGTCTCTACCTGAGAATATTTGTAGGCAATGGGAAAGGAACCAGTAGAAAGTTAGAGAAATGCTGAAGATGAAAGCTAGATATGATAAGAAGTAATTAGCAAAAGAAGATTATGATAAGAAGCAATCTCTAGAAGACAAAGTGGTGAATAGAATTAATGACAATAATAGAGAGGTTGGCCTTGACAGAGAAGGGCTGTCTCTTCCGTAGATTTGGAGTACAGGGTGAGAGGATGATTGAAGGTGAAAGATTTTGAGGTATAGAATAGGAAGATTTAGGGAGCCCATAACAGATGGTCTTGATTGGACACTTGATGAAATTAAGAGGCATAGAGTGATATTGAGGGATCAACTAGGTGGTACAGTAGATAGAGTGCAGGGCTTGGGGTCAGGAAGACCCGAATTCAAATCTGGCTTTAGATGCTTACTAGCTGTATGACTCTGAGGAAGTCATTTAACCTTGTTTGCCTCAGTTTCCTCATCTGTAAAATGACCTGGAGAGGAAATGACAAATTGCTCCAGTAACTCTGCCAAGAAAACCCCAAATGTGGTTATGAAGAGTTGGACACAACCGAAATGACTGAATAACAGCAAGAAGGGATGTTGGGGATTTGAGAATCAAGAAAGAATAAAAGAATTGCTATGTTTCATTGAGATGTAATTGAGATTAGATTAAAATAAATTGTTCAATTAGCATGGTTTCATGACCTTCTATAGTAGCATCAGTGGCATGGGATTTTGAGAAGGCACATGATAGGGGTGGGGTAAGGCAGATATGAGAACTGGTGTGTGTGAGCAATGGTAGAAAAAGGAGATGAAAGTTTCAGATATAGACGGCGTATAACTATTATTCAGGAGGAGTAACCCCATGGTAAGGGAAACTAGAATGTGGGGGTAGCTGTGCAGTCAAAGTTTGTTCTCTCCCTACCTTTATTTGATTTCATTTGATTCCAAAGCTCTCTGTTACTTTTGGTTGCCTATGTCTTCCTATTTACCACTTGAGTCCAGAGCAAACACAATTCTATTATTGTCAGATATTTATAGAGTACTTACAATGTGAAAGGGGGATGTTACAAAGGTGATATTGACTTCGAAAACATTTTGACAAGAGGCAGAGCCAAGATGGCAGAGTAAAGGCAAGGACTTGGCTGAGCTCTTTCAAATTCTCCTCCAAACAACTTCAAAATAATGCATTAAAATGAATTCTGGAGCAGCAGAACCAACAAAAAGTAATGTCAGCCAAGAGAGAATTACATCTGCCTTCTTGGAGAACAGGGTGGGCTACATCTCCTGAAGCCAGCATATCAGAGAGGAAATGTATGAAATCACACTAAACAGAACCACATTTAAACTGTTTGTAAGCAAGGACCACATTTGCTTAGTGAGGGTATTTTAGGAAAAACAACCAGGCCAATATAGGAAGATTTCAAAATACCTCCAAAAAGCCTGAGTTAAGTAATCTATTAATTTTCCCTCCTTTGATTCCAAATATATATATCCCAGAAATACAAACCAAAATGTCCAAGTTATGCAAATTAAAATAAAGGAAATTATAGTTTCATTTATTTGTAGGGTTCTATATATCAGAGTGGTCTGAAGGAAATGTCGTTTATCCTTTTGTCATCACTGATTTTCAAAGCTTATAGTATAAAGGAGAAAGGAGTATCTTATGCCTTGACAACAAAATTCTTTTAAAGAAACTATATCTTTTGTCTTATCAGCTAAAATACTAGAAATCATGGGCTTTATTCATGTTTTTGAGAGCTAAGAGAATTATTTTTATTCCTTGGAGGCCCATATAATAAAAGCCTGAGAAATCCTTTCTTCCCACAGATGAAGTTTCCACAGGCATCAAAAGTACATGAAATAAAAAAGGTCCGCAGTCATATTAAGCTTACACTAAATTGTAGTTAAACTTATAGTAACTACATAATGAATACAGAGAGAACTAAAAGAATACTATACATTGTTTTTAACATTAGAAATATTTGCAATATTTAACTACTTACTCTCATTCATTTTCCCCACATCAAAAGCTGTGATGCTTTTGTTCCCGTCTCTCAATTTCTAATTGCCCACTACTCTGAACTCTATGAATCACGAAGAGAAAATGCTGTCAAATATTTTTCTTAACACTTTTTTCAGTAGCAAAATAAAAACAAATTAATGTAAAAATATTATAACTTAAATGATGCTCTCTTTCCCCAAGGCAGGAGATCAGATTGCACACTTGATGGAATGATGCCTCTCCCAACATTTTAGCAACAAGAGGCTGGAATAGCATTTCTCTTACATAGGAGGCTGGAGATTAGGCAGGATATGTGTGGATACCATGGTAACCTATCCACCTCTTCACTTCACAATTTCTGAGGAGGCTGGAGATCAGGTAAGAGATGTATACAGTGTGATAGAATGCACATAGCTAAAAGGAAGACCTACTGCCTCTCTTAATTAGACTTCTACAGGAGTCTGAGGATCAGATAGGATATGGACTCTGTGAGCTAAAAGTTTGGTAGCCTTTTCTTTTCCTGCAGGAGATGCTCATAGCACACTGGAAGAAGCATGGTCAGATGGAGGACTCCTGGTCTCTCCTCGCTGGTGTTCCATGGATGATGCTCCCTGACTTCACCCAAAACCTCTGAGAAAGAGGTAGCAAAATAAAATATAAATGGGCCGTTGGAGAGGGTCAGTACCATTTGAAGTGATACATCATAGCATATCACCGAAAGAGGATCCCAAGATATGGATTCAGGGAAAGTTTCCAAATGGAGAAGAGGTTCACCCTGTAGATGATTGCAAACTGGGACAAAGCTCTAGCTAACCTAAACCTAACCCAATTTTGATTCTCTCTATAACAGACAAGATTTGTGGTCCTGTTAACTCTGAAGGAACACTAAAACCACAACCTCGACATGCTCACTTGCCATGCAACTGTTCATATTTTTCTGTTCAAGTAATATTTAAGGATGTAAACAATACAAGCACTGCACTTGAGGTTACAGTTGAATGAAAGTAGGGTGCAGATCAGGGAAATGTGCAAATAGGTGCAACACAAATTAGAATATGATCTAGTGAGTGAGAGAGATCTAACAAACTGGCATTAGTGACTTAAGAAGGGAGAGAATCACTTCTCATTAGAGAAGGTTTCATGATGAAAGGGGCACCTCATCTGGGCCTTGAAGGATAATATGGAGGAAATCCTAGGAATGTTGTACAATGTGTGCAAATACACATAGCTAGGAGGAAGCAAGACAAGTCATAGAACATTTAGTATTGCTAGTATTCCATTTTGGCTAGTACAGAGAGCATGTAAAGGGAAGAGGTAAGAAAAAAGGCACACACACAAAAAAAGAAGTTGGAAACATGCCATGGAAGGCCTTGAATGTCAAGTTAGGGAGTTTGTATTTTAAAAAATAAAGGAAATTGTCTTACCGTGAAAAAATCACAGAGTGTCACATGGGGGAAGATTTCATGTGCTCTGTTCTTGCCGCATTGGCGTTTGCTTTCTCTCCAAAACTCCTGTAGTTCTTCCAGTAGCGGCCCAGTTGGACATAGGTAGAGGGCATATTCTTGAGGGATTGGATCATCTAAAGAAGGGTCATTGTAATGAAAATGCAACCTACAAGGAAGAATTGGATAATTTGGCCATTTACAAGTCAGAGAGAGAGAGAGAGAGAGAGAGAGACAGAGAGAGATCATTTCATTCAATCTGATGCAAAATCAAAAGAAAGCAAAGCTTGGCCCTCAGATTTCCTCTATATATTCTAATAGTTCCTTCACATCCTTAGTGGTTCTATTTGGAAATTATTTTTTTAACAAAAGATTTGCTGATATTTTGTTTCTTGCATTGCTATAGTATTCTGAAGCATCTCATTCTTCTCTCTCCCAGAGAAACATCTTGCATTACAAATAATATATAATTTTTTTTGGTCAGAGGAAATAAAAAGTCAGCAGAACTGATCAATATGTTGAAAAAGTCTGAAAAAGCAATGTGTAACACTTGTGGACCTCCTACTTCTATGAAGTGGTAGGTTGGTGGTATTGTCTTATATCTCTTCACTTGAGTTCCATTTGATCTTTATAATTTTGTTATACTTACTTTTGATTTTTCTGGTGTATTCTTTCCATTTACATTGTTGTAGTTACTGAATATATTGTTCCTTACTTCCGTTTACTTCACTCTATTTTATATTTCTCACTCCCTCTCTCCACACATACACACATGCACATACATATATCTCCATGCTTCTCTGTATTCCTCACACATATAATTTCTTATAGTGCAGTCATATTCTATTATATTCACATACCACAATTTGTTTCCAATTCTTAGCTCTCACAAAGGTGCTGCTATAAATATTTTGGAGTATATAAGGGCTCTCCTATCAATTAACGCAGTAATGGAGTCTCTGGTTTAAAGGATATGGGCATTTTAGTTGCTTTATTTGTATAACTTTAGACTGTTTCCCAAAATGGTTGATACCAATTCACAGCTCTACCAATAATGTATTCATGTGTCTCCCCCCACCCCCATAATCCTTTTAACATGACTATTGCATTGTGGGGTCATTTTTTGCCAATTTTCAGGGAATGAAGTGAAACCTCTGCACTGTTTTAATTTGCATTTCTCATTAGTGATTGGAATTTTTTTGTGTGGTTGTGGTTGTGGATAATTTGCAATTCTTTTGAAAACTGTTCATATACTCGACCATTTATTTAAGGGGAATGGCTATTAGTTATGCATATACATACATATATGTATATATACAATATTTATTAATTGCTTATATAGCTTGGATACCAAACCCTTATTAGAGAAATTTGATACAAAGATTTTTTTCCTATTCAATCACTTTCCTTTTCCTCCTAGATGTATTAATGTTGTCAGTGCAAAAGTTTTTCAGTTTAAAGTAATCAGATTTATCTATTTTATCTTTTGTAATTATCTCTATTTCTTGTCTGTCTTTTTACGTTTGTTTACAAGAATCTCTGTACCCTAATACATGGTACATTTTTGTAAAAGTTCTACTTGGTGCTGAGAAATATGCATATTCTTTTGCAGTTCCATTAGATGATATAAGATTTTTAACTCCAGATTCTCAGTTCCATATTTTCCCTTTTGTTTACCTTTTTGTTAAACATGCAAAACTGGAAGAGGGATATTGAAATAACCTGTCACCATTGTGTTACTGTTTATGTCTTCTTGAAACTAAGATAATATTTCCTTTATGAATTTGGATGCTAAAACATTTGGAGCCTTACAGTTTTTACTGGTATTGGTTTGTTGTCTATGGTTGCTTTCATCATAATATAATTTCCTTGTTTATCTATTTTTTTATCCTTTGAATGTTTGTTTTTCTCATCTGACACTATGAAGGCAACTTCTGCTTTTTTTGAATTCACTTGATACATAGTAATTTTTTCCTCATCCTCTCCATTTTATTTTGTGTATGTCTTTGTTTCTTAAATGAGTTTATTATATACAACAGATTGTAGGTTTTTATTTTTATCCGTTCTGTCACTTTTTTAAAATTTTATTAGAGTGTTTAATTCATCCACATCGAAAGCTATGTGAGTTAGGTTTATATTTTCCTCCATCTTTCTCTAAAATGGGTTATTTTTTACATTATGGGTTTTCTTTCTTTTGTTGTAGATATAGTATTTTGTTCTTTCAGTGACTTTGACTTTTCAGTGACTTTAAATTGGCTCTGTTCCCATTGCCTCTCTTCCCTTTATCCCTTATCTCCTCTTCTCAATTGTTACCTCTTTGGGATTTTGCTTACTAGTTCTTTTTTTCTTCTTCTGCTTTTATCTGGTTATATATTTCCCCCCTCTTTTTTTCTTTCAAGTCAGGAGGAATTTGTGAGGAAGTTGTGAGGAATTAGCACAAACACCAACAGACAGGGCTCCGACTGTCTGAATCAAAGGAATATTGCTATACACTTTACATACATGACTGGATCAAGAGAACATTTATATCTCAGTAGTTGGTGGGGGGTTCTGAACACATGGCTACTCAGAGTCCTGACCAGGAAGTCAAAAGGTCCTTCTCATAAACAAACCCCCAAAGCGAAAATACCAACCTCAGAACACACACACACACACACACACACACACACACACACACACACTTTTGGCTAATAGGCTCAGAGCCAGAAGGCATCACAACCCTTGTGACTCAGTGTCTAATTAGCTTAGTACCAAAAGGTATGGAAGCCCTCCTACAAGCAAGCCTCCCCCTAAGCAAGCTTCCCTCAGGCAAGTCCCTTCCCCAATGGGCTCTATGTGATTCAGGATGGGCATATAGGACTATTAATGGACAGGGAAAATCTTATTCCATTAACATTGCATCCTCCCACATATAATGTCCTGTCTTGTTGTCCTGTTCTACTCCCTCTATTCCTTAGGTTTTTGGCCCAGTAACAGAAGGTCAGATCATTACAATGCTATTGCTACAGAATTGTCTGTCCTGGCACTGGTTCTCCTGTCTTTACAAGGTGGTCGTCCTGGCTTCAGGCTCCACTGGTTTTACAGGCTTGTTGGCTCCCATACTGATGTTCAGAACTTTGCAGCACTGGTGTTACAGGATTGTGAGCTTTACCTGTCATTTACTTTTAAGGAGCTATGACCACTTGTCTGTCTGTTGTGGCCAGGGCAGATTTCCATAACCAGGGTCTTCACTGCATTTAAAGAAAAAGGAGGGACTGAGTTGTAGGTGTGGGTTCTGTTGTAAGCCTGTGTCTTTCCTTGAGTCTGCTAGTGTACCCTCATTATTAGCAGTGTGGGAGGTGAAAGAGGGTTGCTGAGTAAGCCCAGGGTCAGTAAGCACCAGTTCATTTTTTAAAACCTTCTTTAGGATTCTAGATATCTTGGAGTATGGAGATAGCTGAAGTTGCTTTATCTTTGATATGAAATTTGGGTTTTAGAGAAGTCTGAGAGGCTGTAGAGAATCAGAGAAAATGTCTACTCTTCCATATTATTGCTTATGAGACATATGGAAGTTATTTTTAAGTAAACTCTATCTAAACAGTATGTTTACTTCCATCTTGAGAGTTTAAATTTAAAGCAGATTTAACTCATGTACTTTCTTATTTATTCCTGAAAACTGATTCATGACTCAAATATAATACACTTTCTTTTTCTTTTAATAATAAAACCATCACTAGAGCAGGGCAAGATGGCCCTCACAAAGCAGACTTAGCAAACTCCCATGAAACTGGGCAAAGAGTTTTCACATTTGGCATGATATTAATATCTTGTCCACCCAGTCGTCTATGAGAGCAACTTAGATTACATAATTATGGAATGTTGTAAGATCACATAATTTAGAAATAAGACTTTAAAGATCATTTAATCCATTCCTCTCATTAGGCAAATAAGTTCCTTATTTGCCTAATGAGAGGAATGGATTAAATGATCTTAGGCAAATAAGTTCCTTATTTGCCTAAGGAAACTAAATTTCAGAATCATGAAATGACTTGCCTGTTTGTACAGTGAGTTAGCAAACCAAATATTGATAAGGCAAATATTTCTGCCCAACCCCATCCTCAAGCAATGAAAGGGTCAAGTAACAGGTAAAAGGAAACTGCTATTGTGACTAGGAAGGATAATGTTTACTGGCTTCCTACTCCTTTTTAGGCCTGGATTTCTGATTTTATTGGTATAAGCAACTCTCAGTTTCCTAAATCCTCTCTACCAATGCAAAATCAATAACTTTTTAAACTTAATGTCATAAAGGATTTCCTGTAGTATAAAGGATGAAATGATTTGCACAGGGTCACACAGCCAACATGTTTCAGAGGCAGGACTTGAATTCTTCTCTTCCTTTGCCAGAGTCAGTTTCCTGTCCCCTAACATTTATCCATGTCTGATTTGCTAAACAGTGACGTAAAATGTAAAATGTAAAAGAGGTGATTGCTTTGGCATGTGCATCTTCAAATGTCTTCTGAACTCACTGGATAACTCTGGAAAGTCATTTCAGCTATCTTGGCCCCAATTTTCTAGGTAGACAAGATTATATTCTTAAAGGAATGGTTCAGTGCTAATATTCTCTGACTGTTTAAAGGCAATCTTTTCATATCTTCCCATCCTAGCACTAACTTTCTCAGGCTTGCTACCTGATTAGGTGGTGGCTGGGAATGCTTGACAATGGTAACAAACTTAGGAAAAGGATGATTCCTTTAAAAAAAAAAAGTTTTTGTATATATTGGCTCTTCGGAGCCATGCTTTGTTTTCCAAATCTGACTTGTATAAAATCTAAACATAGCCTATAATTGGTATTTAAAAGATAAAATTTAGGGATAGGATTTTGATTGAACAAATATTGAAGCACTTACTACATGCTGTGGGAGAATATCAAGATGAATAAAATACTCGAGGATTTTAAAATCTAGAAGTAAAGAAAGGTAAGCAAAAATAATTTGAGTTAGCAAATGATTAAATGTACATTAGGGCCATTAAAGTAAATGTAGGTCTCATGCTTAAGTGCTTAGTCTTAATTAAGTAAAACTAAGTACTAAATGTTTAAGCACTCTCAAGGCTACACTATTTATTCAGAACTCCAGGATGCCAAACCGTTGGACCAAACTCTTTTTAGAGTATAGAAAAATTTATCTTCTTTTTAAAAACATTTATTTGGCCTCTAAAATCACTCAGATTACCTTCTTTTTGACCACCATATGAGAAGACATAGTCAATAGTCACCCACAGTCATGGTTATATATAACCAGTATTATTGGAGACAACATCTATATCAGTTAAATGATATTTGAGTATTTGAACATTGGAAACTAGACACAACTCAGATTGCCTGCAAAAGGCAACTGCATTTCCCCAGGGAATTGAGGGGTTAATTTAGGCAATATAACTCCTCTGGAAACTAGGAAACTTTCTGCCTATTAAACTGGTATTAACAAATTCAACAAATATTTGCTAAGTACCTACTATGTGAAGAAAAAGTATTTATGATATTGTCTCTGTTTTCTTAGAGTTCAACATTGAGTACTACCTTAATGGATTTGAAGGCCAGCTAGGTGATGCAGTGGATAGAGTGCTGCCCCTGGAATGAGGTAGACTCATTTTCATGAGTTCAAATCCTGCCTCAGACAATTACCAGCTGTGTGACCCTGGGCAAGTCACTTAACCCCGTTTGCCTCAGCTTCCTCATCTATAAACTGAGTTGGAGCAAGAAATGGCAAACCACTCCAGTATCTTTGTCAAGAAAACCCCAAATGGGGTCATAAAGAGTTGGACAGAACTGAAAATGACTGACCAAAAGACGCAATTCTATTATGTTCTGATGATCTTAAGAACTGAAAGAGAAAAGAAGAACATATGGTGGGGAGGTGGGGAGAGAAGGGGAAGTGAAAGGAATGTTAGAGAAAATTATCTCACATAATCAGAGCGTACAAGTGGACATCTATACATAAAAGGAAGAGAGGAGAGGGGAGCAGTTGATATTTGAACTTTATTCTTATATGAACTGGTCAAAAGAAGGAAGAGTATGCCCACACAAACAGAATTGGGTAAAGAAATACATTTCATTCAACAGGGACATTGGATGGAAAGGGGAAATGGGAAGGGGGAGGAGGAAGGGTAGATTAAAGGAGATTAGTCCTAAGCAAAACAAATTCTAAGCACGTAAAAATATTTATAGCTCTTTTTGAAGCGGCAAATAATTGAAATCTGGAGGAGTGTCCAGAAATTGGCGAATGAAAAAATGGCATGTAAATGTGACGGAATACTATTATGCTGAACTCTTTTAGCATAATGATCAACCATGATTCCAGAAGACTAGTGATGAAATATGATATCCATCTCCTGATAGAGTAAGCGAAGGACTCACGATAAGATGTTTTTCAGACACGGCCAATGTGAAAGTTTGTTTTGATTAACAATACAAGTTAGTAGTGGGTTTGGGTTTTTTGGGTTCTCACATTTGGGAGGGTTTAGTGTGGGAGGGTGAGAAGACAGATTTTGCTTAATTAAAACAAATAAAATATTTTTAAGAGAAAAAATTCAATTCTTACTCTAGCATCGGACACATAGTAGGCACTTGGGAATATTTGTTGACTGACTCACTCATTCTGAACTGTGAACTCTGATTTTTTAATATTTCTCAGGAATTTCTAGTGAAAGGCACCTCTTGGATGTGGGTCCTATGTGCCGTCCCCTACCTCAGCAGACATGACTAATGTTTGCACATTATAAACAGAGTGCATGTATTAGCCTAGAACAAGAGTCAATGAACTTTTTTGTAAAGAAGTTCATATAGTAAATTTTTCTCTTGGTTTTGTGGGCCAAGAGACAAAATTAAAGATATCATATAGGTACTTATATAACCAGAGAAAAAATTTCCACAGATTTGATAAAAGTCAAGATATAATAAGAATAATTAGTACTACTTTTTTTTTTGCAACACATATCTATTAATGAAAAGAATGCAATTCCTTTTTTTGTGTGTGTGGGGGGGAAATAGCATTTTGCTTAATTTAAAGTTAGTGTTTCCTAACATCAAAAAAGGTTGCAAATATTCATCTGTTAATGCTAAATTATCTGTAATGAAATTTTATGTATTTCATCTTTGAACATGTCTTATATGATTTTAATTGAGCATATTCATTACTTGGAACGCATTTACAGAATTGAATTAAATTCTTATCTTGATATTTGCCTTTTAGCATGTCATTACATTGCAGATTAATCATGTCCAATTGAAGGTTAGATGGAAGCTTCTCGAATGCACAGTTAATGGATATATGAATATTTGCTTTTTACTTGGAATGAGGTCCAAAAAAAAAAATACTCTTGGAACTGTATTTTGATCTCAGAAAATATATCCACTGCAGATGTATATAGGAATAGAAATCTTGCTTGTTGATTTTACTTTTTACAGCAAAGGAAGTGTTACTTGTGGTTCAAAGACTTAGTTGTCATTGAAATGCCTTCATTGAAGTATAAGTTTTGCACGCAAGCACTGATTTTCCTTGTAATTTCAGGTTAAATTCATTAAGAAATTTTATCAAGTCTGCAGCAAAAGCTAGTTTCCAGAGCCATTCGTGGTCCAAAATTTCAGTCTTCACCTTGAGCTAACTAAATCATAATAAAACATTTTCTCTCTTCTTTTCTTGTTTTGATATGATAGTTTTAAAGTGGTAATAAAAACCCAAAATGTTGTAGTATAACAATACATGTGACATGGTGAGTTAGAATTGTATCACTCTAATTTGTAATGAGCTCAATAGCCTTGGGAAGTGAGGAGAGCACCACCTATGCTACTCAACCCTATTATAGTGTCAGGAAAGGAAAATAATATCTAAGTGAATGAACATGATTATGTTCCAATAAAATTTTTATTTTAAAATGTAAAAACTGTTCTTACCTCATGGACTATACAATAGTAGGCAATGGACTGGATTTGGCTCCCAAGTATTAGTTGGCCAAGCCTGGCCTAGAAAAATATCTAGTTTTGCATCTTTTTGTTTCATAGGTGGGTAATGTTGAGCTAGATTTTTCTAGTCTTGGTAGCGTCCTTTCAACATCCACATGTCAGGTTCTCCTGGGTGCATGAGGGGCCACCTACCGGTAGGAAGAAGAATTTTCTGCATTCGAGAGTGTGTGATCACTGATGAGAAGAGGAATCCCAGTCTTAGGATGATCAGCCAGAGTTGGTAGTCTTTCATTTTTGTAGAAGCCTGATAACATCATGGGTGATGTCTTGATTTGCACGTGAATTGTATTTAAGTGGGACAAAGTTGTCAGCCCCACTCTCTCTTCCTGACTCATTGAAGTCCAGTGGCAAGACAAAATTCAGGATGACTGGCAATGGCCCAGGATGCAATGGATGACCTTGGTGTCTTAGATGCTTCACCAAACTCTAAGCACTGCACAGGGCCTGCTTCAGCTGCCTTCATGGCTGTTGTAACAAATTATTTTTATCCACCCATTCCACCACAGAAAGCGTTCACATGCTTGAGGTAGACATCCCCCTTCCTCACTGACACCCATTGCCAGAGGTTTTCAATGCTAACTTGCCAGGCATGTTTATAGAAGGAATGTCTAATCAGGAATGGATAAAGATTCTATGACTTTTGAGATCCCTTAAAATTTACAGTTTCAGCAATTCTGTGAATTGTACTGGACTCTAGATAATTGTCTGAAGTAAATATGTAAATCAAACTCTAATAATGATTTTGGGTGAAATATAGAAATGTAAGATCTTAGAAGCAATTTAGTCTAACCTATGTAACACAAATTTTTGTACTCTACACCATCCTTGATACAACAATAAGCATGCTTGCCTTGGAATCAGGAGGCCTGGGTCTGTATCCTGACTGTCATTAACTGTGTGATCTTAGATGAGTCATTTCAAATCTCCAAGCATCACTGTCCACCTCTGTGTGATGGGAATTACATTTGTTCTAGGAAGAGGTTGGGTGACTTGCCTAGGGTTACAAAGCTAGTAAGTGCCTTGTGCTCTCTCCACTGGGCCACCTACAGAGGTTTAAGGTTCTTTTCAGCTTTAACATTCTATGACATTCTTTGAGTTGTCCCGGGAGTAAGAGGAGTTTAGAGACTCCCTTAAGAGGTTTGGGGCCCCAGCTGATCAACGAGGAGGAAGTAGGAGATAGATCTGTATGTTAAGATAAAGGAGAAAACAGAAATGGGTCGAGTAAGAGAGGCAAAGGCTAAGGGTTAGAGCTATCAAAAGGGAGTCTAGTTAAAAACCTGAGACTTGCAAGGACAAGAGAACTCAGACTTACAAGGCTGTTCTGCTTGAGTTGGGGCAGAACACTAATGATCTCAGTGGCCAGAAAATACTGAGAAGAGCTCTAGCTGAAGACAAGAGAAGCGGAGAATTTCAGAATTGAGAAACTACCTGTACATGACCAAGATTTCTTCTTTATAGATACTCACTGTGAGTATATGTGGGAGTGCATACACACATTTAAAAGCTGGAGGAGTCCCAAGTTCAGTCTCTTCATTTTTATAGAAGAGGAAACTGAAACCCATAGAGGCCATGCTGTACCTCATTAGTAGCAGTGATGGGACTCATCTCCAGGACTGTTGGCTCAGTGTCCCTGGTTCTTCCCACTTAACCAAAGGGACTCTCATTTTCTATTTTGTAGACGGGCTCATTCTTGATCACGCATGATGACATGATGACACATGAATTTAAGACAATTGAGCTAAAAAGTTTTTCTTTTGAGAAGATAAATGTGAGCAAAAAGCCATCCCCTAATTCACATGAATAAGATTAAGAATCTCTCCTGGATATGTGACTGTGGCTCCTATAGCAGAAGGGAACCTCAGAGGTCATCTAATCAAACCAGGAATCTTCCACTAAAGTATCCATAACAAAAGGTAATCTAACTTTCACTTGAAAACCTCAAATTAAGGAGAATCTACTGTCTCCTGAGATACCCCCATTTCATTTGGAGAACTCTAATTATTAGGAAGTCTTTTCTTACAATAAACCTAAACCTAAAACATGGTATCTTGAACTGAATACCACATTTCAGATATGGTCTAACCAGGGCAGAAGAGAATACAACAGATGCAGTGAGTAGAGCACCGGCTCTGGAGTCAGGAGGATCTGAGTTCAAATGTGGCCTCAGACACTTGACACACTTACTATCTGTGTGACCCCAATTGCCCTGCCTTCTGCTTTCCAAAAAAAAAAAAGAAAAAAAGAAGAAGATAGTACAACAGTGCTTCTATTATTCTGGACATTATACCTTTGCTAAAGTAGCCCAAGATCACAGATTTGGTCCTGCCATGACCCACTGTTAATTCACATTAAGCTTACAATTCTCAACCCCCCAAGATCAAGGGAAACACAGCACAGAAATGGTAACCAGGAAGGCACTTTTATTGCATTTACATGTTCCATCAGACACAGAGTCCAGATTCAGCCAAACTTCCAGTTTAGAAGGTCTAGTGAATTCCAAATTAGCAAAGTAAAAGGAGGTTTTAGCATTCAGATAGCAGTAGTTTTTAAAAACATTTTCTTAAAACAAGACTCAACATACAAGAGAAACTTTGGTGCCCATGACTGCCAACTGTCCTTTTTTCACCACAAAAGAAGTGTGTGTGTGTGTGTGTGTGTGTGTGTGTGTGTGTGTAGAGAGAGAGAGAGAGAGAGAGAGAGAGAGAGAGAGAGAGAGAGAGACTGAGAGACAGAGAGAGAGATACTTGTGTGGGCATGCTAGAGAAAGTCTGGAGAGTCAAGAGTGAAGCCTAGAGAGGGATGACGACATAGTTGGGCCTGGGTTTTTTCCTTAAAATGGAGATTCTGATAGGAACCAGCCAATCAGAACAAAGGGCTGCAGGAAGGAGTATACTCCCAGTGTGAAGTCTTGGAGTTGAGAGCACTTCCAAGATTAGGAGTCAGGAGTAGATCCTGGAGAGGAAGAAAAGCATATCTGGCCAGGGATTTTTCCTTAAAAGGAAGATTCTTAGAGGAACCAGCCAATTAGAGGAAGAGGCCACATATTTCATAATATACTCCAACTATGGAGGACTAGGAAGTCACAGTGACATTCTGTTCTGTAGCTTCTGACCCCCGCACGGGATGAAAGTCTAAAGGGGAGCACTGGCTGTATCCAAGACAGCATAAGGGCCAGGATACAGAGGGGTAGCAATTGAATCTGGAAGATTGGATCTCAGTCTGTTTTGGGGCCTAGCAGCAGCAGCTGGCAGATGGAGATGAGGGCTTTACTGAGAGAAGCAGGCTCCAGGAGAGCAGAGAGCAGAACTGCTCCCAGTGCCAATAGCATCTCAGCAGAAGAACCAGCACTCACATGGATAATAGCAAAAGGCAGACCAGCTGTCTGCTATTGTTTATTGTAATCTAGCACTGATTGGCCCCTCCATGCTGCTGCCAGTAGAATCCCCAGTGAGCACTTGAAAGGAACAATGGTTGGCATTGTTGGGAGAGTCTTGCTTTCTGGTAACAAGGGGAGAAGTGAACTTTTCTTCCCAGCTCTCACAGTGGAAAGCTAGGATCTCTCAGAGGCCTGTCATAGGGGATAGATTTCATATTCTGTGCCCTTCTTGCCATGTACTTAAAGGGAATACCAGATTGGCCAGAGAACACTAAGTAGGGAAATCTCCCTCACCCATGATAAGGACTGGTAACCAGTAGGATCAAAGTGTTCTGTATAATGTCCTATTTAAATGGTTTTGCTATATCTTAGTTGACGGGTTTTCTTTCTACAAAGATGATTTAGACAAATTCTTATGAAGGCTTTGCAAAGATTAACGGGTGGAATTATTGTGGCACTTTGCTTTTTACTGAGAGATGGGAAGTGAAATTGTCTTTTCGAAGCTTGTTATGGGGACTGGTGATGGCACTGTAGATATCAGTGATGTTCCTGATGCTGTTGTTGGCCATCATTTTTATTTTAATAGCAGGAGATCTACTCTATGCTGCCTTTCAAATTATCCTTACTACATGAGTTGTACATTTTTATAAGATTGTATTATCTTATGTTTTTGGTTTTTAAAAATTTTATTTAAAATTTATTAACCTTTTCCTTTAGTGGTATTTATGTATTTGTTGTTGCTGTTTAATTATTTTCAGTCGTGTATGACTCTTCGTGACCCTAGTTGGGGGTTTTCTTGGCAAAGATACAGGAATGATTTGCCATTTCTTCCCCAAGCTCATTGTGTAGATTAGGAAAATAAGGCAGAGTTAAGTGTATTGCCCAGGGCCCAAGTACTAAGTGTCTGAGGCCACCTTTGAACTCAGAAAGATGAGTCTTCCTGACTTGAGGAGTGGGACTGCTAACTAGCTGCCTACTATTATGTTAGTATTGCTTTAGATTATATCAGTGATGGAAGGTCCCCTTAAAGATTTTTGGGACCATATCTCCAAGGTCTAGGTTGTAGTAGGAGAAATATTTGTTTTATGTAGAATTACTTGGTTTCACTTTAAGGTGGAAGAAAGGCTGTTCTTGAGATCATCATTACTTTTATCTCTTTTAGGCATGAAAGACACAGTGTATGGGGCATTAATGTTGGAGGTTTGGCAGAATTTCCAGGGCCCACTGAGAATAAATGCCTTTCCAACTTAATGTGGCCAACAATCATGGCAAATATGAAGGATTAAGGGACTATACATTTTATCTGAAAAATTTTTTAACTTTGAAATTATATCCTATGATTTTTAGTTATTAAGTTGCTATTGAATTTTATGGTCTAAAGGTGTCTCTTTGCATTCTACCCACCAGCCTGAATCACTGGAATGTACGACTGGGGCCTGTAAGAAGTGAGAGACACTCAGAATTGTTTTTTTTTTTTACATTTTTCTTATTAGTGATTTGTAGATTGCTTTCCTATAATAATTCATTCTTTTGAAACCTTTTCATGTCCTTCCACAACTTATCTATTACAAAAGGCTCAGTTGTACATTTGTGTCTCTTATTTTATTTTAGTTATTCATCTTTTATCACTGTGATTTGATTGAAAGATCAGTTTTCTACTTGATAGTTTCTTGTTTTAGTCTAACTATCTTGACTTTGCTTAAAAGCAAAAGCTTTTAAATTTTGTATAATTGAACTTTTCTATTTTTTGGTTTTATGATCAACTCATCCCTTGTGCCCCTAGCCATAGTTATGAAACATATCTCCTCTTGTTTTGTAATTTAAAAAAAGTAACTATTTATATTAGAAGCTTTGGAGCTTACTGTGGTATATGGTATAAAATTTTTGTCAAACTGCTTTCCAGTTTTCTCAGAAGTTCAAGTTAAATTTCTCAATAAATTATATGCTGGGGTTTTTCAATCACTAGATTAGTGTGCTTTAAGCCTCCCTACCCCCACTCCCAGGTTTTATTATCTAGTCTGTTCCCTGACCTATTTTTCTATTTTTTAAAACATGATTGGATATTTTAAAAATTAATTTTTATCTTATTTTTAGCTCCAGATTCTCTCTCTCACCTTCTTCTTCAGCTATTCATTAAACGAGAAAAACAAAACCCAATACGTGTATAGTCAAACAAACTCTTACATTAGTGTGTTCATATGGACATATATGTATATATATGTATATGTACATATGTATATTCCTCAATCTGAACAATGAGTCCATCTGAGCTGAGTAGCATGTTTCATCACAGATCCTATGGAATTGTGATTGGTTATTGTGTTGATAAGAGTTCTTAAGTCTTTTAAATTTGTCTTTACAATATTGTTGTTATTATAAAAAGGGTTCTCCTGGTTCTGCTCGCTTCACTTCTGTCACTTCAAACAAATGTTCCCAGCTTTCTTTGAAACCATCCCTTTCATTATTTCTTACAGAACAATAGTACTTCATCAATTTCCTATCATAATTTGTTCAGCCACTTCTTTATTTAAGGAGAAACCACTTTCAATTTCTTTGCTACCACAAAAGAACTGCTATAAATATGTTTGTACATATGGGTTCTTTTCCTCTTTCTTTCATCTCTTTGGGGTACAGATGTAGTATCAGCATACCTGGGTCAAATGGTTAAACATTTGGGGCATAGTTACAAATTGCTTTCCAGAATAGATAGATCAGTTCATAACTCCACCAACATTGCATTAATATTTGTGTTTTCCCACAGCCCCTCTAGCATTTATTTCCTTTTTCTGTAATCTTTGCTAATCTAATGAGTATGCGTACCTCAGAGTTATTTTAATTTTCAGTTTTCTAATAATAAGTGATTTAGAACATTTTTCATATGGCCATTAATTCATAATTTGTATTTCTTCCTCTGAAAACTGCCTATTTGTATCCTTTGACCATTTTTCAATTGGAGAATGACTCTTCTTATAAATTTGAGTCAGTTCTCTGAATATCTTAGAAATGAGACTGTTATTAGATAAGCTTGCTTCAAAGATTTTTTTCTTTCTCCTCTTCTAATTATTTTTGTTTGTCTAAAAGCTTTTTAATTTTATGTAATCAAAATTGTCCATCTTATCTCCTGTGACTCTCTCTGTCTTTTGTGTAGTCATGAACTTTTCTCCTTTCCATAGATCTGACAAGTAATTTCTTCCATTCTCCTCTAATTTGTTTATGATGTCACCCTATAATAACTAAATCACATGCCTATTTGAAGCTTCTTTTGTTATATGTTGTATGATATTAGTCCATACCCAGTTTCTGCCAAATCGCTTTCTAGTTTTCCCAATAGTTTCTGTCAGATAGTAAGTTCATGCCCCAACAGCTGGCATCTTTGGGTTTGTCAAATTCTAGGTTACTGTGCTCATTTGCTTCCATATATTTTGTACCTAACCCATTTTGTTGATCAACCTCTCTTTTTCTTACACAGTATCAAATTGTTTTGATAATTATGTCTTTGTAGTATGGGTTGAAACCTGAATATCAAATAGTTTTAATGATCACTGCTTTATGATATAATGTGAAGCTTGGTAAGGAAATGCTCCCTTCATTCCCACTTTTCATTGTTCCACTGTACAATCTCGATCTATTTTTCTTCCAAATGAACTTTGTTCTTAATTTATCTAATCCTATACTATAACTTGGTTGCTATGGCAAGAAATCTGTAAATTAATTTAGGTACTGTATTATCATCATTTTATGATATTGATATATCTCAACTACAAGCATTGACTATTACTCCAACTGTTTTAGTCTTCCTTTATTTCTGTAGAGTTATACTTATATGAATCTTTCATATGCCTACATAGACTAATTTCCAAGTATTTTGTGAATCCTGCATTTTTCTGGATTGATTTTTCTTAGTATCATTTCCTCCCAGCTACTATTAATACTGTATGTGAATATTATTTTTGTGGATTTGTTTTGTATTCTGCTCCTATTCTGAATCTATTAATTGTCAATTAGTTTTTTTTGTTGATTCTCTAGATAGACAATTTTATCTCCATATTCATGTTTATACTTTTAATTTCAACTCTCATTTTATTACTATAGCTATCATTTCTAGAACTTTTAATAAAAGAGAGAAGAGACACTTGTTTTTCTGTGCTTATAGTAGGAAAAGTTCTAGTATTTTGCATTTGCAAATTATGCTATTAATAATGCAATACCAAATAAAATGTGCGAATTTTTTATCCTCATCCTTTTGTATGTATTACTTCCAAATCAATAAATATACACATATATATGCATAAATATATACGTACATATGTGTATGTAAGAGTGCATGTTCCTAGCACTATTTCTGATAAAGAATACTAGAAGCTAGAAGCTTTCTCAATAAAGACACGAGTAAAGAAAGGATGAAATTATTTCTGCTTTCAGCCAGTGTGGTGGCATATTTAGAAAATGCTAGAGAATCAGCAAACGAACTAATTGAGCTGATTAGTAGAATCAGAATAGAAGTGAGAGAAAAAATTCACAAAAAGAATCTATACATGGATGTATACATACATATATACATATATGTCTATATTAAAAGCATATATGTGTACTTCTTTATTATGACCAAAAGTATATGTGTATATGCACATATCTGCTTTTGTTAATCATAAAACACATAATAAAAATGACAGAAAGTAATTTTTCACAAATGCTTAAAATGGCAAAGTGGGGGCACAATTTAGAATATATAAATCTTCTTAAAGTTGACTAACTCTAGCAAGAGAACTACAAATCTACAGCTTTCTTATGTCTATAGATGTAAAAAACTATTCTAAAAGAAACTTATAGAGATTAATATTTTCTTTCCTTATAGGGGAATAAAAGTTGAGTATATTTTTTGCTATATAAATGACTACATTCTTTTTTAAAAAAATCCATCCGCTTTATTTTTTTCCCACCTATCTACTATGTGATATGTATAAACTCTTATTGGATAGATAGTTTATTTTGTTTTGACCTCTGAAGGTATAGCCTAACATTATATGCAACTGAGTTTAATAATACTATGCTGAAAGATAGTAGTTCTGAGGGGGGAGAGAAGAACCATTTGAATTGTCATGAATTCAATATAAAATTCAAATTTACTCACCATTCTGATGCCTCTTCTACTGTCCTTCTTCCTGTAGCTGCCAGTGCTTTTTGTCTATGGAAAATGTAACATAGAATACAGCTAAAGACTTAAAGCCTCACAGCTGAGAAGGAACATCCTAATGATCTTTTACAGTTGTAACTATGTCTTTTAAAGACACAAACAGAATGGAACCAGGAAATCACTTATTTATCAAATCTAGACCCCAAGCCATTTTTTTTTAGAACTAAGTTTAAAAATCCAGAAAATGAGATGGATGTAAATGGAAACTATGACCGCATTTAGACTTACATAGGTCATATGGATTTTCCAGAATAATCCAGATTTCAAATATTCCATAATCATTCTAATTAATTGTTGCAATCTTATTGAAATTCTAATATTTCATCCAATAGTACCTGAACAAATCAAATTAATAAGCATTATAAAACACTTCACAAAAATTGAGAGACACAAGAGAGGAAGAATCATGAGTTAGAAAAACACTATGATTACTTATGAAAATGCATCTAGACTCTCCTATATATGTTTTATAATGCATATAGTATTAGTATAATGCATATAATGCATATGTAATAAATACCAGGCAGATGGTAGAGTGAAGGTGGCATGGAAGTGAAGATAAGTAATCAAAATGTTTTTTATCATAAAGATCTCAAATTCCATAGTGGGCATACTATTATAAAAGCCTATACAATTATGATTTCAAGGATGGATTGATTTTCCACCTAACTCTCTTTTGTAAAAACTCCTGAAGATGTATTCATCCTAGCTATAGAATTATTTTGTTCAAAGAGAAAATACTGCTTCACAAATAAAAACATATAGCTATCATTTATAATATTTTGATTTGACCCCAATATCTCTTGAAAAGCAGGTGGGGCTGGTGCCAATAAATATTCCAAAGAGAGTTTTTTTCTTTTGTTAGGAAATTCAGTTGCTGAATGAATTACAAGAGCTTTCTCTATCCATGAAAAGTTATATAATTTTCCTCTAGCCATAGGGATGGATGTGGATACTGGTTTGGAATGACACTAACGCTTTCTGAACTAATGTCAGACCATATTTCCAGGAGAGTTTGGGTTGGGTTTAGTTTTCAAGAGACTATGACTTAATTTCTAGTTATTTCAAATCAGTTTTTCCGAAGTCTGGCTAGAACATGCAGTGAGAGAAGGAGGATTATGTATACAAAGTGGGAAAATATTGGTAGTTGGATTCTGGTTGTCAAGTGCTTTAAAGGTCAATCAGAGGAACCTATGCTTTATGCTAAAGGCCCTTAAGTTTATTAATTATAGGTGTGACATGGTTAGACTTATGCTTTCAGGAAATGGATTTGGCAACTGGTTAGAGAATGCATTGGACTGGGGAGAGACTTGAGGTTGGGATACTTAGTTTCAGTCTAGGCCAGAGGGGATGAGGGCCTGCACCAGGTAGTGACTATGAGAGTAGATATAAAGGGATATATGTGAGAAGCCCTGGGGAGCTCAATGTTTTGAAATTAATTGGATGGGGTGAAAGGGGTAAGGGAGGGAAAGGACGAAAGAATGTGGAGTAAAGAATAACACCAAGGATAACTAGAAGAACTGTGGTGACCCTGACAGAAAGAAGAAATTTCAGAGAATGCGTGTTTTTTTGGGAGAAGATGAGTTTTATTTTGGACAAGTTGAGTTTGAAATGTTAAGTGTTTATTTTTATATTTTCTGCAAGAAGTATTTTGAACTTGACACTAGTAGATGCTTATTAAGTGCTTGTTAAGATGGACTTAAAGAATGAGACATACGTTTTTGGTCATGGCCAATGTGTGAATTTGTTTTGCTGGAGGTAGGGAGAGAAGGTACAGTGGGACGGAAAGATAAATGCTCACATAAATAAGTGTTAATTTCCCAAAAGACCATTTTATGGAGAACTCACACAGGACGAACACTTACATGGTGGTCAGAAGAAGTGATACAAGGATACTCTCAAGGTCTCTCTTAAGAACTTTGAAATTGATTGTGTGACATGAGAGACACTGTCACAGGACTGCTCAGCATGGCATGCCCACATCAGAGAAGGTGCTGTGCTCTATGAGCAAAGCAGAGTTGAAGTAGCTCAAAAAATGCAAGATGCAAAAATTTAGAGATCACCCGAAATGTTGACATGGACTATTTGTACCTGACCTGTGGTAGAACATTCTGAGCTCGTATTGGTCTGACCAGCCACAGTCGGACACACTAACTTAACTCTAGCGTAGTGATGTCATTTTGGTCCTCTTCGAGGACAAAGGACAACAACCTACTTACCTACCTAATTCATTTATTCATTGAAGTTGGGTGACTCTTGCCTGGGGTCAGACAGCTTCTGGATATCAGGCAGAATTTGAACCCCAGGTCTTGCTTACTACAAGCCAACATTCTATCCGCTATATAATGTTGCTTCTTTCTATGGGAGAAGTCAAGACATTTGTTATTGAGGTACACAAAGAGGTCATCCATGTTGGAAACCATTCTTTGCCAAATTACGCTTCCCCAACTAATAATCAAAACAAAAATAAGAGGTTTATTAGTGATCCAAATGAGAAATACTGTTGAAATGTTTGTTGAAATGAATTGCCTTTTTTTTTTTTTTTTAGCATACTATCTAGCATCTATCCATACTTAAATAGAAAATGTTTTTTGGATGATTAAAATGATAGTGATGACAATTCAGTTTACGGAGAGAAGTGTGAGCACCAAAGGTTATTTCATTCAACTTACTCTATTTTAATGTCGATTTAATTAAAAAAAAAATTGTCTCTAACCAAGACCTCAAAACCTTTTTCTACCCTACAGACACAATTTGTAGAACTTTTATGCTGGTAATTGTGGATTTGAAACACATTCTTCCTAGCAAACCCTGAAGTCGGCTTAACACAGAAGCCTTAATTTAAATGATTCACATGATATCCAGTAAATAATGAATTATTGGTGATAACAGTGCCTCAGTTTCCTTTCCTGCAAAATGAGGGTTAATAATTTATAACTTTTTGACAGAATGCATATTGATATGGCAGATGGTAAGGGAGGAACCCAAGAAACATGTGATAGGTCCATTCACAAGAAAACATAGCAATACACAAACTATTTACTCCTTTACCTTGGTAGTTAATAAAACTTAGCATTTCCATAACTGCTGAGGCATATAGTAGACACTCAATAAATTATTGTTTATTGATTGATGGAGTACTCCTTGACACACAAACCCTCCATGTGATAATCTTCATTAAGCAAAGTATTTCTGTAAGGTTCCGAGTTATCTGGAACATGTATTTAAAATATTCACCTCTGAAATAGTTAAAGAATGTTGTTTTCTTTTTAAAGAAAATGAAGACTCTAATATTCAGTTAAGCTTCTGGAGCAAGAGTTTCAAGTTTGAGATATAAGCCAAGAACGAGAGAGTGGTGGTAACAGATGCCTGTGGCTTGAATTTCAAAGAGCTCCAAGTTACAGGTTCTCCATGGCAAACTTTCAGGCATATCAAAAGCAAAATTTCTCGAAAAGAGTACTCACGCTGTGTGTGCTGGGAACCCCATGGCCAGAAGTGCTTCCAAAAAAGGGAAGGTGATTTGGTCCTTAAGCTTCTTAGAGATCTTTGTGTAGAGCTGAGTTTCTCTTGAGGCCATGCTTTGCTGCCTCAAATTAACTAGGTATGCCTGGCAGACTAAAATCAGTATATTTAGTTTTATAACAGCAGAGAGATTGAGGTTAGGACCAAACCCTACATCTACTTGTGCTCTCTCTGACAAAGCTGACATCCTGTTTGCAGGATGGTGGTTTCCTCTAGGCATTTAAGTAACATGAATTCTCATTTTTTTTCCCTTCCTACTACATGCTTTTACTTGAACAGGTCTAGAGAGACCTGTCCAGTCTTTAGCTGTTCAGTCACACTCACGCCAGGGAATGCTATGTGGAAGAAAGACAACTGAATGGTTGCAGTAATTGCTTCCAGATTTGTTTGTTTCTTGCTTGTTTATGGTGCGACTTTTATTTTTTTTTTTGGAAGTCATCTCATAGCCAGTTGATTTAAATTGGCCTTGTTAGAATGAGAATAAATGTCAGTTCCCCACAGCATGAAACAAAGTTGAGGTCTGACATTCAATCTCTTATTAAATATATTTTCTTCTTTTTTTTAATGAGTTACTTTCACCTTTAAGAGAGGTTGAATTAATGTACATTGCATATCACCTCAAAAGTTAACATTCTGAAGTGGCTCCAAGATGGTAGAATAGTAAGAAGAAATGAGTTTCCCCTCCCCCACATTCCTCCAAACAGATCAAGAAAATGCACCAAAGTCTTGATAAGGAAATCCTAGAAAAAGTCACAGTAGGTCATTCTATATCTCAGGGAAGTACAGAGGACATACAGAGAGGTCAGTGGACTCTGGTAACAATGTCTGATTAGAACCAGAATGTACGGAGCATTCTAGTACAGGGAGAGGCAATGCACCAGGTCCAAAAGTGTCCCCAGGGACCTAAACCTGTGGAGAGTGTGAGAACAGGTGCTAACTGGCAAATTTGTCATCTCCTACACAGTTCCAGGTCAAAGACCCAAGGCAGGTTGAAGAGAAGATATCACCCATGGGTGGTATTCTAGGGTAGAGAACAGTTTCAGGCTTTAAACTGTGTTCTAAAAGGAGCAATTTTAGAGGCAAGAAGCAGCTGGGTGACTTGGACTTCAGGAGCTTAGCAATACTTCAGGTCCAGCTTCTAGCCCTGCCTGAAACCCACAGAAGATTAACTAACCAGGGCAGGAATTTCAGACTAAAGAGAAAACTAGAGGTCTGTCACTCCAAACCATCAGAGTTTTCCAGCTAGTAGATAGTGGCTGAATTCTTTACCAATCTTTTGTTTCTCAGACCTAAACATAATTCAAGGACTTGCAGGGTGGGCAGCAGTTATACTTTGCCCTGGATCAGACCACTTTAAGAGCACTGAAAGTTTGTAAGTACCCATCCTGAGCTTTTCCTGACATCCTGAAGTAATACAACATTCAATGCCCAAAGAAAGCAGCAGCAGGAGCAATACAGATCTTGAAGTGCTGCAGAGCCCAATTTTAACATCAATTTAAGAGTCAGGGAGAAGATTGGAAGAATGAATAAACAGACAAAAACGAATTACACCATAAATGACAGGGATGCTCCAGACACAAAATGAGAAGACAATGACTCATCTACAAGCAAAGCCTTAAAGGAAAACACCGTGTGGGCACAAATCAAATGAGAATGCTTGAAAAAGATGAAGCAAAAGTTTTAAAAACAGTCAATTTTTAAAAATATAAATGAAACAACAGTTGAAGGAAAAACATTTCCATGGAAGAATCAGAAAGGGAATTAATAGCTTGGCATATGAAATACAAAGTCTTAGCCAAGCAACAAACTCCCTGAAAATTAGAATGGATGAAATAAACAGCCAATCAACAAGAAATATTAAAACAAAGTCGAAAGACTGAAAAAAATTTTTAACACGTATTAGAGCAAAAACAAATGATCTGGAAAACAGATTAAGGAGAAAAAAAATCAAGAGTTATTGGATTATCTGAATATCATGACCAAAACCAGAACTTAAACATTGCATTTCAAAAGATCATAAGAGAAAACTGCCCAGATGTCTTAGAGCCAGAGGGCAAAGTAGAAATAGAAAGAATCCACTCGTTATCTCCTGAAAGAAATACCAAAATGAAAACTCCCAAGAACATTATAGCCAAAGTCCAGAGCTTCCAGTTCAAAGAAAAAATACTACAAGTAAACAGAAAGAATTTAAACACTGAGAAGCCAATCACAACCCTGAATGATTTTGCAGCCCCCGTAATGAAGAAACAAAGAGTTTGGAATACACTACCAGAGGTAAAGGAGATAGGCTCACAGTGAAAACAACAATACCAAAAAAGCCCCAATTTTTTCCAGAAAAACTGAGTATAGTGCTGCAGGAGAAAAATAGATTTTTAATGAAATAGAGGTCTTCCAAGCACTCCTAATGAAAAGATAAGAGCTGCAGAGAAACTTTGAAGTATGAACACAGGAGTAAAGAGAAAACTAAAAAGGTAAAAATGAGTGAACAATAATAAGAGACTGAACAAGGCTTAACTGCTTGTATTCTATTATGAGAAGAACATAATGTGCCCCCTCTGAACCCTGTTATCATCAGAGGTCATACTGCGAGTCCAATTAGAATAGGCCTAGCAGTCAATTTATTATGTCTTAATGACATTAAGAGAAGAATGAAGAAGGACAGAGGAATACACTTGTGAAAGAGGGAAAAGGAAGATTAAGGAAAATTACATCATCCATTATGGGTGCACAAGTAAAAGTCTATACTAGTGATGAGGAAGGAGTTGAGGAAGTGGCTGACTTTTGAACTGCACTCTCATTTGAACTGTTTAAAGGAGAAAAGGATATGCACACACAGGCACAGAAATACATTTTACTCAATATGGAAATATTAGAGAAAGGGGTGAAGAGGAAAAGAGAGTCAGAGGGAAAGAAAACAATTTATAGAAATTTATAGTATTTTAAAGACAAACAAAAGAAACTCTTCATGAGCATAACTATCATTCTGGAACACTGATAATACATTATGCTACCCACCTTCTTATAGAGAGGTGAAAGACTCAGTGTGTAGAATGAGATATGTGTGTATGACCAATGTGAAGATTTGTTTTGCTTGACTATACATATATGCAAAAAGGATTTTCTTTAATTCTCACTTGGAGGTGTGGGGGTGGGAAGGAAAGAAGGCAGATGTTTGATGATTGAAAAACAATTAAATTGCTTTGAAAAGGGTTAAAATTCTGTTTATTTCTTTGGAAAATAATACCAGAAGATTAATTTGTATAAGGGATATTACTTCATTCTGTCCAGCTTCAATTTTTGCACCCCTTTAAAAATTTCTATCTTAAAACTGCCAAGATAAGATCCTTCCCAGCTACTTAATCCCAAAACATTTCATTCATCCTACGGAAAACATATGTAGCAGTGGACTCTTCAGCTCTCCTTCAGATTTAGATACACTAAATTCCTCCTTCATGTATCCTATTTATAGCAAAACTGGCTTCCTTGTTCCTTGTACACAAAACTCATACCTAATGGACTTTTTTAGGTTGTCCCTAATGCCTGATAGACCCTCGCTACTTAGTTCTGTCTCAGAGAAACTCTGGCTTCCTTCAAAGTTTAACTTTGCTCCATCTCCTACAGGAAGCCTATCCTGATCCCCCTTCCCATACTTTCTAATGACTTCCCTATTCTCTGGAATTTACTTTAACATATCTTGTATAAATTTTGTTTTTTTTTTTCATTTCTATAGATGCTTCCCTCTGATAGAATGTTTGCCATCAGAAGTCACTGTGACTGGCCAGAGTGTGACCTTTGCTTGAGGTCTCTACTTCCTTTACCCTCTCTCAGGTTGGTAGAGGAAAACCCAAAGGTTCCTAGTGAAAAGTCAGCTGTCTTCTAGGAGAAAATGAAATTAGTTCAGGTGGTGGAGGTTTCAATCTAAGTCCTAGTTCTTCCAGGCTTCTTTTTTCAGGTAAAGCTTAAAACACACATGTGCGTGTGTACACACACACACACACACACGTAAGAACAACAAAACCCTGAATACTTGAATATGCAAATAGTAAATAGAATTCAGAAAATGCTTCTATCCCCTAGGCAATATGTTGGTTGTCAAGGCAGAAGGGTGATCTTGCATCCAGTTAAATTTAGCTTTTTCACAGGTTTCTTTTCCTCTCTATATATTGCAAAAACACAAACTTAGGAAGCTGTCAAAATGATCTTACCTTTATCTAGCCAGGGAAAAATCCTTGGCTTAAAGTTTGTCCCCTGAAGAGAGTCTTCCATCTGGGCTGCTCCCACTCTTCTTCCATTCCCACAATTGCAGCTTGCATGCGTGGTAAATTACATCCAGATAAAATATCACTAAGCAACTAGATGGCATAGTGGATAAAGTAGAGGTGTTGGAGTCAAAATTGACCTGTGTTCATATCTAACCTTAGACATTTATTGGCTGTATGACCTTTGGCAGGTCATTTTAACCTCTGCCTGCCTCAGTTTCTTTCACCTGTAAAACTGGGATTGAAGTAGCATCCATCTCACAGGGTTGCTTTGAGAATAAAATAAGGTCATATTTATAGAACAGCTGTGATTATCATTGAAATAATTATATTCTATTTTTTCTCTTAAAGCAAGAACTACCACCTCATAGTGTTTAAATAGTTATGCTGGATATAGATTGTAGATGAACCAATGGGTAAAGGATAGGGAATGCATTATAGCTCTGAAATCCATACTGCCTTGTCCCCAAAGTTGCTTCTGGGGAAAGGAAAGGAAGAGGAAAGGAAGGAAAGAGGAGAGGAAGAGAAGGGAAAGGGAAGAAAGGGAAGAGGGCATTTATTAAGTACCTACTGTGTGCGAGGCACTATACTAAATACTTTTATAAATATTGCATTTGATCCTAATTTGATTTTTGGTAGGAAAAAAGAGTATCTGATGTGTTACTGATTGTAATACTAAATTAAAATAATGATGTGTTAATGAATACCAAGTGAATTTTTTAGCTGTCATGTAATTGTAATCAGTTATAATAATGAAATGAGAAATAAGTATAAGAACAAAGGAGAGCCCAATTTTATCCTATTTTATAGTGATCAGAATGATGTGAATGTATTATGAAGGTTAATCTCTATGAAAAATCACTATGTTACCATCACTAAATTGAGGGGAGCTAATGACTACATCTAGATAAAGGCCTACTACTTTTAATATGTAACAAAGATAGAATAAATCAATCAACAAACATTTTTGGATGTACCACCTGCTACGTATTAGGCATTCAGAATCCTACCCAGATGAAGGGAAAAAAGAAAACATTTGAGATGAAGCATCATAAGTATCAGACTAGTAGGAGAAAAAGGCTGGATTCTAGTAGGAGTGGGAAATAGAGATGTGAATGTTTCACCATCTTGCCTTAGGCACCTCTTGTTTGGCCATTCAGCTGCCAAAATGATTTTTCCTAAAGTGCAGTTCTGACCACTGGAATTTATTGACCCATGCTTCAGGAAGATCACTTTGGTGCCTTAATCTAGGATAAATTGTCTTGGGGAGACACTTGTGGCAGGCAGTCCAACTAGTTGGCGATTGTAATTGTCTAGATATGAGGAGATAGGGGTCTACAACAGGGTTGTGGCAGTATTGGAGAAGAGGAGAGGGTATGTTTGAGAGATGTTGCAAAGGTGAAATTAATAGGCATTGGCAACAAATTAGATATGGGGAGAGGAGTGAGAGTGAGGAGAAGAGGATGACAAAAAGTTGGTGAGCCTAAGGAATTGGGAGAATGGTGGTATACAAAGTAGTAATAGGGAATTTAAGAGGGATAGGTTTAGGGGAAAAGATTATCAGTTCCATGTGGGACATGGTGAGTTTAAGGTGTCTGCTGGACATATGGTTCAAGGTGTATGAAAGGAAGTGTGAGACTGAAGGTCAGAAGAGAGGTTGGGGATGGGAAAATAGATTTGACAATCATTAGCACAGAAATCATAATTAAATCCATGGGAGCTAATGAGATCATCAAGTGAAATAATACAGAGGCCCCAGGACTTAGTCTTGTGTGATACCTGTGGTCATTGAGAATGACCTGAATGAAGACTGAGCAAAGGAGACTGAAGAATAATCAAATAGGTATAGAACCAGGAGAGAGGAATGTCATGAAAACTGAGACAGAAGAGAGTTATCAAGAAGAGGATGATTGACAGCATCAAAGCCTGTAGAGATTTCTAGAAAGGCTGAAGAGATGTTATTGTTCAATCATTAAATGAAATATTTAGAGATTTCTAGAGTCAGTGGTATTATGACCTCAGGGTGGAGTGCATTCAGAGCCATGGGCATTTAAGGTGAGGAAACAAAAACTTGGAACAGAAGGAGTGATGATATTCTCCTTTCCAAAGGCAATGGACCAGACTAGAAATTTGATGATGGAATCTTTCTTCTCTTCCCCACAGGAGGCTTCATACTAGATAGGAGATAGATAGAATATGATCATAAGGGACTCACCTCTCCATTTCACAATCTAATGGGGGGCCGAACACCAGGCTATTACCAGTCTCTTTATTCTCAGTCTGATATTCTTTCCAGTACAAAACACTACCTCTTTCCCATACAGCTCAGAGATAGGGAAGGCTAAATTGAGATGAACTTAAGCCTATACAAGGTAAGAGATCGAAGGGTATATCTGTGTAATTTGCTTTGTTAAGTTTCACATATAATTAGGCTTTGGTATGATATAATAATTCCTTTGGTTTGTCTCTTTACAGAGGATGGGTACAAATTTGCACTAATATGACATCTATTCTCCAAATTATGTCATTTTGAGAACAAGCCAGGGGGTGGCAGGCCTCCATACTAATTCACTTACTTTTGTTTTAGTCACAAGCTGCTACATAGCAGTATGAATTTCTTAAGGTCAGAAATTTAATTTTATCACAGGGGAGAAATTTCATGTCATATCTTAGTGCCTAATATTTCCGTGAATCTGATAGACAATTTTGAAGATGTACTGTGGTTCATAGATAATAGAATTTAGAGATAAGAGTCTGTTGAGATAATTTAGTCCAATTGCCTCATTTTCACAAGAGAGATCAGAGGCACAGAATGTGGGTAGTGAGTAGCAGAGTAAAAATTCTAACTCTTTGACTTTAAACCCTCTAACTTCTGTACTATTTATCACTATTTTTTATTGGACCAGTAAAATAAAGAGGATAAAAAGTTCAGTCTCATCCCTAGTGAGAAACTACCACTGCACTGTCCCTAGCTTCCTATGCTATTCTTAATGAAAATGAAAACAATCTATTCAAAAGATTCTTTTTTGAGAGGTCCCTGGAAGGGTTTGATTACCTTACCTGCTCACACTAATTAAAAAAGAGGCAGCCTTTTTTTTCTTTGCCTTCCCCGTTTCTGTAGTCCTGCCATCTAGGCTATCAGATATCCGTGGACAACTTGAATTTCACAGACCACAGCAATAATGTCGTTTGCTACAATTACTGAGTGTGCAGTGCTGAGTGAATTGGTGAAAATATTTCCAAAGTGGAGTAATTTGTTAGACTAGTTTCTCATTGAGTTGATTTTTATAATGAAAAAGGAAAATCTTTTTGTTTTGAATGATGGATTCTCCAGAAATGGTGAGTAACATGGGGATGGGCAGTGACGCATCTTTGAAAGGAAGAATTCCTCATGTTTTTCAGTGTGCTGTATATATACTCGATTACCTGTTTGAGAGAGAAAATTCTTTACTCATAAGTCTTACATTTCAAAAAGCATTTTACACTCTATCTCTTTTCCTTTCTTTCTTTTTCTTTCTCTTCTCTTCTCTTCTCTTCTCTTCTCTTCTCTTCTCTTCTCTTCTCTTCTCTTCTCTTCTCTTCTCTTCTCTTCTCTCTCTCTCTCTCTCTCTCTCTCTCTCTCTCTCTCTCTCTCTCTCTCTCTCTCTCTTTCTCCCCCCTCTAAATAATTTGCCGAATGTCGATAGTAAGCTGCAGATGCTAGCTGGAATAAGAAGACAAAATGGCTGAAGCATAAACTCGAGAATTATATTGGATATCCCACACGGCTAATAGAATGAACAAGGAGAGGAAGAGGAAAATATCAGCATGTTTTCCTTATTTGGAATTGAACAACACATTTTAAAAAAGATTAAAGATGAAATTTGTGTAATAGGGAACAGAGCTGGCCAAATAGTCCAGGACCAGCTCTGGGCCCCCTGTTACATGTTTATGTAGTTTTATAAAAACTGCTTTGAGATATTTCTAAAGCAAAGGGAATACAAAGGTAAAGTGATGAAGAATAATGTCAAGCATCTACTAAGAAATATGTTTTAAATTTGTGTAAACTATAGCTATGCAAAAGTTCTTGACTTCTGCATTGGGGAACAGATGGAATTCCTTGATTAGGGAATAAAGCTACACTATTGTAGTTGTTGGAAGTGAGTTGCCCCATGCTTCTTCAGACTTTGCTATATAATGGCAGCTAAGGGGACAAAAGCACATTAGTGTCCACCCAGCTCCATCTTTTATTCTCACCTTTAATTAGGCCATATGTTTAATGGCCAGAAAAAAATTTTCATCAAGGGATGGCAATATTTAGAATTCAGAATTAAAATTTATGGTAGTTGCATCAGCGTGGAATAAGATAGAACTCTTGGAAAGCCGTAGGCTTCACCTCGTGAAAAATAGCCTAAGGATAATCATAAGACCGAGTCATAAAAGATCTGAAAATCGTCTCTCTCTCCCTCTTTCTCTCTCTTTATTGAAAAGGAGGTAGAAGTGGAGTTGGAGACCAGCCACGGAAATTCTGAAGTAGTCACTGGGACTAATCCTGAACTGTCAACAGCTGAGGCCCCCTTTTCATTTAGATCATTTTTTGGTTTTGATGATTTAAAAATGGAACCTGGTGATATCGGACCAGGTAGGTTTTTTTCTCTCATTCCAATGGTTAATGCTATAGAATATGACTCTTAATCTCCGCATGTGTTCTTATGTCTTTGAGGGTAGCACATAAACTTCTTATCATCACAAAAAGCTAGAGTCTGGAAGAAAAACAAGTGATTTATTGCTTCAACCCCGCTGCCACCTTTAGCTAAGTATCCAGAATGGATGGTAGTTGAATATCCTAAAGGCTCCTCTAAGTGGCTTGTTGCAGTGTTTTATTATGACAACAAGCAAATTCTTCCTCATCTCTCTTTTTGGACCAGATCATTATAGGGAAATTCCTTTTCTTGCAGAATTTGTAAGGGGTCCTGAGATTATATGACTTACTGAGGGTCAGAGAAGGGATTCAAACTCAAATCTTCCTTTCTTTGAGGCAAATTATTCACTATGACACATTGCTTCTTCCTACACTATTAATTCTTTCATATGTCCAACCAAATCTTCTGCCTTAATTTAAATCCATTTCGTCATTAGTATTCCAGGTGCATGGAAGCATTTGAGACATTATATATATAAGGGAAATAACATTGTATTTAAAGATGAGACCTAGATTTGAGTACTGGTGTCACACACAGCTTAAGTACTTATCTGAGACTCAATTCTCTCATTAGTAAAATGAGTAATATAGAATTCATACTATATATTTCACAGAATTGTTTGAGAAATAAATAAGTAAAATTTAGGTGAAAAAATTGCTTTGTAACCTTAAAGCTCTATACAAAGTATTTTTATAAATTTATAGCAATGTACGTCATAACAATATATCTGTCCCTCAGTAAGACCTTTTATAAAAATGAATCATCATCCCTTAACTAGTTCCGTTCAGATCAGATAGCTTCTTATGTGAAATCAGGTGGCTGGTTTTAAGTTTCCAGAAATATTTGTAGTAGGTTATTGGGTATGTATACCATTCTCTGGTTTCTGTCTTTCTGTGATTTGGATAAATGGTTTTCTTTGTTATTTGTTAGTTATGTTCATTGTAGAATTGTTCTAGGTGAGCTAGGAGTCAAGCCTTGGATATAAAGCTTGAGATCCACCTTCTCCTTGATAATGATGTCCAAGGACTTGGAAGTTAGATTGAACCCCTAAATCATATCCTCTAGACTAATAATATTTAAGGGAGTACATATAATTCTAGTCCAGTATCTCTCTCTCTCTGAGTAGAGAAGACAAGCTTCTGGTCCTAACTTCCTGCTTCCCCTCCTGGCAGGAATGACCCCTGCTGCCCTACCCAAACCCAAGAAGGATGGACATAGAAGAGGTTAGAGGTATCTATTCTGCCTCCTTTTGGGCCACACCATGACAGTCTTCTCCTTATAGGTGGGCCTCTCTATGCTTGAGGGTTTTTTCTGCAGAGGTTATGGAAGAAGTGGCCAAAGTAGAAAGAGTGAAATGAAGTGAAGCATTTGTGGAGCTTTCCTGAAATTGTGTTCTTAGAAAGGCAGTCAATCAACCAGGAGAATAGTGTCCCGTAGCAGAAGTTCCTTCAAGTCAAAATCTTTGGCGTGGGCCTGAAGAGGTCGAGGAGTAGGTAGCAAGAGAAAGAAATCACCGAAAGACTTTTCAAAGCAGTCTGTTGATTTACTCATTCAGAGAGTCACAGAGATGGCTACGAAAGAAAGAATCATGTGAGAATTTGGTCCAAGCCTCAAAGAATAATTAAATGGATGCTACTTTAATTGACTTGATTAAGTAATCTGGGCTATTGATCTAGAGAGAAGAATTGATTGTTACCTCAGAAGGAATAAATTGAAACAATATCTTCTGGAGTGTTTTATTTTTTCAGGCTTTCCCATTGAGATGGAAAAATGAGTAGGGGTTATGGTCATAAGAACTACATTTCGTCACCAGTGTGAGGCCACTGGGGGCCCTTAGAAGATGGAAGACGATATTAGTTGCTTAAATGGGAGAGCTGTAAGCAAGCAAACAGGGGCCTATTTAGTATTTCTAACTCAGAAAATAAAATATTGGGGTTTTGATCTTACGTTTTGAACTCTAGTCCTAAATCTGTTTTTTGAAACTATAACTTGCACAATGAAATACATAGTTTAAGATGCTAACTTAAGAAAAAGAAAACAATGCATTAACTTGAAGTAACACATTTAAATTAATTCATTTACTACTTAGAGCTAAGGTTCTTAATCTATCTTTTATCATGGACCTTGGTATTTTTACAATAAATAATGTTTTTAAAACTATAAAATAAAATACTTAAGATTACAAAGGAAGCCAATTTTATTAAAGATATAAATTTCTATATAATATAAGTTTACCTACATATAAAGATATATATATTTCTTAAATATTTAATTTTACAGATCTCTTTGAAATCTACATGTAGGCTTCAGGTTAAGAACCCCTGAAGGGGAAAGAGTTTTTCTGTTCTCCAGGTTTTCCAAATGTGCCACTTTGTTCTATTAAGCAGCCCTCCTTTTCATCATTACTTACTTGAGAATGAAAGTAACTTTACTTATTAACTTTTATCACACTTCCCTTCTTGCTTTCCATATGAACATTAACTTGTTGACATTCAATTTTTATGTTCCATTCCTTTCCTTTTTCCTATCCTGCCTTTGCTTATTTTCTTTTGTTTTCCTCTTTTCCAAACTCTTTCCTTGTCTTTGAGCTTGCATCCTTTTCGAATTAGAGCAGATCAATATAATAAATTAATCATAACTCACATTCAAATAGCATTTCGACTTGCAACTCCCTCCCCCTCCCTAAACTGTTAGAGGTAAGTAGTACCTGTATTATTACTCCTATTTTATGGATGGCAAAGCTGAGACTCAGAGGGCTTGGGTCTTGTCCCGACCACACAGTTAGTCTAGAACTCAAATCCAGATCTTCATATTCCAAGTCTACTTCACTTTCCACTACACCATTATTAAGTACCTGTTATTTATAAGGCACTAGGATATGCTAATATAAATATGAAGTGTCTCCTGACTATGACACAATGGAGATAAAAAAATCTGTATACAAAGAACAAGAATCCAAAATAGAATGTAATTAGTCCATAGAAGGCATATAAACAAATTGCTATGAAAATTCCCATCATCAAGATGATTTTGGGTCAGGAAAGGGAAGATGTTATGCAAGAAGCAGCATCTGAGCAGGATCTTATGAATGAGTCAGATGTAAACAAAGATGGGAAGGGAATGAAGGGACAAGAATGTAAAAAGGGAAGAGGAAATGAATTAAAGCAGGAAAGAATGAGATGAATTCAGGGAATGGTTCATAAATGACCATGCCTCAGAAACTGTTTGACATTTTGTCAGAGCTAGATACGTTTCAAAGGACAGAAATACAGATGTGCATGTCACGCAGGGGGCACTTTTTCACTTGCTGCTGAAAGCAATATGGCATAGTGAATAGAGTCCTGGACCTGGTGTCAGAAAGAACTTGGCACCAATCCTGCATCAACAACTTATTAGCTGTGGCATACTGAATGAGTTGCTTACTCTTTCTGAAGCATTATTGCCTCATATGCAAAATGGGGTTAACATTAGTACCTCAAAAGTTTTTGTGAGAATGAAATGAGGTAATTTACACACAATGCTTTACAAAAATTTAAAGTGCACTACTATTTCTGAGTATTATTATAGTCATTATTTTCACCACATTCTCATCCTTTTCTAGGCATTCAGATAGAAATGGTTATGGAACATGTCATTATCCTACTTTTATTCTTTTTTGCATTTTAAATTAAATAGTTTTTAAATTAAAAAGCATTTATTTTCTCTCCTCACATCCACAAACCCCCTCCCCAGGATAAAAGAAAAAACCAACAAAATCCTTATGACCAATATATGTACTTAAACAAAACAAAGTCCTACACTGGTCACATTCTGCATTCTCTGTCAGGAGGTGGTAGCATTCTTCATCACTGGGCTTTTGGAATTATATTCATTCATTCATTGGCCAGAATTCTTAAATCTTTTAAAGTTGCTTGTTTTTTAAAATGTTATTATAATATAAATTGCTTTCCTGGTGCTGCTCATTTCACTCTGCATCAGTTCATACAACTCTTCCCAGGTTTTTCTGAAATGATCCTCTTCATTGTTTCTTACAGCACAATAGTATTCCATTACATTAATATACTTTAATTGTTCAACCACTCCTCAATGATAATCATTTCCTGAATTTCTACTTCTTTGTCATCGTAAAAAAGCTGTTATAAATTTCTCTGTACATGAGGCAGCTGGATGGTTCTAGTAGATAGAGCTCCAGGTCTAGTGTTAGGAAGACCTAAGTTCAGCCTCAAGTACTAGCTCTGTAACTCTGAACAAGTAACTTAATGTCTGCTTGCCTCATTTTTTCATCTGTAAAATGGGGATAATAACTGCACTTACCTCCTAAGGTTGTTATGGGGATCAAAAGAGACAATAATTGCAAAACATTAGCAAAATGCCTGGCACATAGCCAGTGCTATGTAGATGTTAGCTATTGTTGCTGTCATTATTATACATGTTTTTTTTTTCTTTTTCTATGATTTAATAGATCATAGCCCAACAGAAGCTTTTGGATTATTGAGTAACTTTTGGGTTATTGTTCCAAATTGCTCTCTAAAATGGCTGGCCTAATTCATGGTGAATTTCCTGTAGCCCTTCAAATATTGGTCCTTTTTTTTTTCTCTGATGGATTTGAGGTAGAATTCCAAAATAGCTTTAATTGGCATTTCTCTAATTATCAGCGATTTAGAGCAGTGGTGTCAAACTCATAGAAATAGGGGCTACTGAACTGTACACAGGGAACCCTACAGGCCATAAGTGATTTTGTTTTAAAATACAATGTTATCTGTGTTTTGTTGTATTTTTATTTTGTAAAATATTTCCCAATTGCATTTTAATCTGGTTCAGGTTCCACTTGGGAAGCTGTGGGCTGCATGCAAACCATCTGACACTTGACTTGAAAATTTTTTTTTATATGGCAATTGATAGTTTGACTTTCTTCACTTTGAGAACTGTTTCTTCATATCCTTGATCATTTATCAGGAAACATGGAAAAGGAAGCCGATAAAGTATCCCTCGATGTGAATTTCTTCTCTCTTAGATGATCTCAAATTTGTCCCATACATATCTTGTTTCTACATAGTTGTCTGCATGTAGTTTTCTCCATGAGATTGTAAACTCCTTGGAACAGAGACTTTTTAGCATTTATTTGTCTTCCTAATGCTTAACATAATGCTTGTCATGTAGTAGGTCTGTAATACGTGTTTGTTGACTTGACTTGTCTATAACCATAAAGTGTGTTTTACAGGTGACATGTAATTCTTGAGTGTATCTTGGTAGGTAAATTATTAAGTATTTTATATATTCTCTGACTGTTTTAAATGTGATTTTTCTTTCTATTGCTGGGTTTTATTTGTAATACACAGAAATACTAATAATTCGTGTAGGTATAACTTATATCCTGCAATTTCCTCCCAAAAAAGCCTGAAAATCCAGAGCTTCCAGGATTAAAAAACATGCTACAAGTTACCCAAAGGAAAAAGTTCAAGTTTTAAATGAGTCACAGTGAGGATTAAAAAGATTTGGCATTTACCACTATAAAGAGGAGAACTTGGAATACAATATTCCCAAAGACAAAAGACATAGGCTTTCAATCAAGAATAATTTAGCCAGAAACATGGAGTATGATTGTATAGGGAGCAAAATGGATCTTTAATGAAATAGAGGACTGCTAAAAATTCCTAATGAAAAGATAAAAGCTGAATAGAGACTTTGCAATGAAAGCATGGGAGTCAAGAATACTCTAGAAATGTAAATATGTTAGAGGAATCAGAAGAATGATACAAAGATGAAGTTTTATGTTCTAATATACTTCATAACCCTAATGCCATTGTGTGGGAGGTGTCAAAAAGGGAGTTAAATGTAAGGAAGGACCCGGAAGTACTTTTTATATTTTTTTGAAATAATAAAGGGAATGGCAGGCAAAAGAGTAATATACTAGGTACATGAACCATCATGGTGAAGCTGGGAGGGAACCATAGGGCCAAATGGTTCTACAGTGAATTCTTGAAGTGAACAATCAAAGAAAAATTAAGTTCAATGACATATAAACTTTTTGCAAAAAATAAGATAAAAGGATCCTTCCGAATATGTTTTATGACATAAGTACGATATTGATATCTCAACCAAGAGAGAGACAGCATAGAAAAAGCAAACTGTAGTTCAATGTCCCTAATAAGTATTGATGGAAAAAAAATTTCAATAAAATAGTAGAAAAAACTATTGTAGTAAAATGTCAGGAAGATTATATGCTATGACCAGACTGCAAAGCAAGATTAGTTCAATATTAAGAATATTATGAACATAATAAGTCATACTGAGAAGAACAATAAAAATCACATG
>CM053622.1:508227508-508239820 GCA_028646595.1 Phalanger gymnotis
TTTTTCCCTATGTATAAGTTATTTAATCTTTATAAAAGTAAAATTTAACTTAACAGTTACAAATCTACTCAGATTATGCACAATTCTGGAATTTCTTTTGCTCCTCTGGTTTATTTCTTAATGATTTATTGACATTTTTTCTTTCCTTTTTCTTAGTATCATTCATTGTACTGTATTCCCTGTCCCTGACTTTGCCCTCTGAAGAAAAAAATAAAAGACCTTCCTTATAAAGTACAAATATAGATGTGGGAATTAAGGGGGAAAAAGAAAATAAATGGAAAAGGATCACTGAAGCATTTTAAAAACAGAAAGCAGGGAACAGAAGGAATTTTAGGGGAAAGCATAAATAAGCAGGATAATTTTGAAAATAGCTCATTGAATTTATTATACAGTTAAAAAGAAAAACTAGTTTTATGGAGTAGAGATTTGTGGTTTCAAATACAATCTCTATTTTGCAAATGAAAATTCTTCTTTTATTTAATTTGTTAAGTGAGAATTTAAAAATAAAAAATTGAATCAATATTCATTAAGTATTTCAGTCTATATATTTTTTCTTTGATTTACCTCATACAGATATCAGACCAATAGAAAGAGTTTGATAGGAATTTTCCTTTCCTATTTTTGCAAAATACATGATATTTGAATTAATTGTTATTTGAATATTTTATAGAATTCATTTGCAAAACCACCTGATCCTGTTTTGTTTTCCTTTGGAAGTTCTTTTTAATGGCTTGTTAAATTCCATTTCCTGAGATTGCATTATTTCAACTTTCTATTTCTTGCTTTGTTTGCCTAAGCTGTATTTCTGTAACTATTCATTTACTTTAACAGTTTTATTTGAATATAGTTGAGGAAAATTATTTCTAAAAATTGTATTGTTTTCTTTTCATCTCTTGTGAATGCTCCCTTTTCACTTTTGTTATTAGCTTTTTGATTTCCTCTTTTAAAAATCAGGCTAGCTAATGGTTTATTTGTTTTTTTAACCAGCTTTTATTTTTGCTGATTCAACTTTTTAACAATTTTGTTTTTTTCTTTCATTTTCAGAATTTCTAATTTTGTGTTTGATTTAGATTTTGTATTTTGCTGTTTTTCAGTTTTTTTGGTTGTATGGCCATTTTGTGATTTGTACTTTTATTAGTTAAAGTATTTAAGGACACATATTTTCCCTGAAGTGTGCCTTGGGTACATCCCAAAAGGTTTTTTTTGTTTCATTTTTGTCATTTCTTAAATAAATTATCTTCAATTTGTTCTTTGACTTGTTTAGATTAAATTACTTAGCCTCCATTTAAATTTGAATACTTTCTTCAATAATCCTTTAATTGTAATAATTTTTGTATATGTTGTCAGTAAAGGATATATTTCTATCTTTCTACATTTGTTTATAAAGTTTTTTGCCCTAACACAGGGTTAGGGTTTTTTTGTTTGTTTAGTTTGTTTTTGCTATGCTAGGCTGTGAAATATTAGTTACCTTCAATTCCTACTTAGTAATTGCCAGAAATCTGTCATATCCGACTTTTCTAAACTTCCATTTGTGTCCTTCATTTCCTCCTTATTTATTTTTTGTTATGTTTGTCTATGTCTAAAAGAGGACCATCAAGGCCTCTATTATAGTTTTTCTCTCTGTTGTTCCCTAAAAATCAGTTTTTTCCTTTAAGTTTCCTTTGAGTTTCAATCAATTTCCTTAGTTGTTATGCCATACCAGTGCATACATATTAAGTAGGGAGATGAATAGGTTCTGGGTCTGTGATTTCATTAGTATAGGGAACTTCCAGTAAGGAACTCCCTCTACCAGTGCAGGTTGGCAATTTCTCTTCAATCTGTAGAGCAGAGGTTCTTAAGCCAGGCTATTTTTTTAGGCTTTTTAAAAAATACATACATACATACATACATACATACATACATATATATGTATATATATATGAATTTAATAACTGAATTCAATATAATAAATTTCCTTTGGAATCCAATTATTTTATTTTATGCATTTAGAAATATTCTGAGGAGTCTACAGGCTTCACCAGACTGCTAATGGAGTTTGTGACACAAAGATTTTAAGAACTTGAAGCATAGAGATTTGCCCAGACACCTGAAGGGTCAAGTGACATGTTTAGGGTTACAGAGCCAGTATATATCAGAGGGAAGACGTTAGTCTAGGTTTTCCTGGCTTCAAGAACAGCTCTTTATCCACTGTGCCATTCTGCTTCTTATATATTAAATAATGATACTATTTAATTATCTCTGATGCTTGTAAACATAATATAATTTCCCTGTGTATCTCTTTAAACTATGCCTATTTTTACCATTGTATTGTCTGAGACTCAGTTTTCTACCTTGAGTTTTTATATTTTATTTTGCCTGAAGCCTAATCAATTCATCTCGAGCCCTCATTTTAATCCTGTGCAGACATTTATGAGGAATATCTTAATCCAAAATCAGCAGCTTGAATTTTCCTTCATTCGTATAGGCCTGCCTTATAAAAGAAGATAAAAGTAGTTAAAAAATAACAACAAATTTGGTAGCGGTCTAATGAGTTGAGGACAAATTCATCTGAGTTGTAAAAATTCATATAATAGTAATTATAGTGGTTTATGTTTCTCGTTTGTTTGCAGTTATATAAGTTCACGCACCATGAGGGTAGAGGCAGTTGAGGAGGAGTTGCAAGAGGAATTTGTTTCCATTAATCACCTTATACCAGAAAATAAGGTGACTTCTTTACACCATGCAGTATATGTAAGGTAAGTTGGTAATTTCATTGACATATGCAGTTCCTCCACCAATACAGATTGAAATTCCTCCATGCCTCGCCATAGCTATCATGACTTACTGAATCCTTGCCTCTACCCACTCACCCCAAACATTTCATTTGATACCTGTCTTTTGTGAAGTGGAATTCTGATGACAGCCATGCCTTTCCAACATAATTGGACTCACCAGAGCTTGTGGTAGACTTCAAGGACCCAGGATAATGAAGAGGAGTTGGACATTAGCATATTTAAGAAATATATTATAAAACCTCAAAAGCAAACAAATCCAAAGAAATTTAGATTCCAACTTGGAGGCTATTGAAAATATTCACAAAATCACGGATCACTTGATTTAATTCATTGCCTATGGAATGTCCTAGCTGTTCACATACTGCTGGAAGATGGAGGAACTCAGATCAGGGGTTACCTGTGTGGCTGAAGCCCAGATCACATTATTAAACTCATTCCTGATCAGTTTCCTGAAATTACTTTGTGTTTTATTTTGTAATCTATAACAATAAACACTAGCGATCCTCCTTGCTTTTCTTACTAAGGATGAATAAAAAGTTCAGGCATATATCTCATCTTGTTTTAAATCATTTGTTGCAGACAAATGCCTTGTTGCAGATACTTTGTTAGATTTATAAACTTGTCCTCATTATCCTTAGGCTTCTGGAATTGTGGATGAGAATAACTCTCAAAGGGCAAGAATGGGGCCCTTATCGAATCTGGTTAGACTGGATGGGTTGTTATACTTCTTTTTCTTTGGTTATGTTATTCAATTGTTGAAATTATAAACATTAAGGAGCCTTTGAGGAAAGGAAACACAGATTAAATAATTCAGCCCTAAAGAAATGATGAATGGAAGAACTTGCAAAAGCAACAGATAATTTAATTATTGAAATAAAAATTGGTGATCATGATGAAATGATAGCTAGAACAAATAGAGTGCCAAACTGAAAAAGGTAAATAATGTTCTCTGGAAAGAAATCAGTCAATAGGCATCTGTTAATTGCCTACTATGTTCCAGGCATTATGCTAGGCTTAAAAGTTTACTTTTCACCTAGTCAATGAACAAGATTATATTAAGCACTCACTGGGAAGATGAATCAAAAGCTAGAATTAAGGTTGCTGGGAGAAATATCAACCATCTCAGATACGCAGATGATTCTGCTCTGATGGTAGAAAATGAAGAGGAGTTATGATGTCTCTTGTGGGTGAAAGAGGAGGGTGTAAAAGCTGGTTTGAAGCTTAACAATAAAAAACCCTAAGATTTTGGCAACTGATCCCAAAATCATTTCCTGGCAAACAGAGGGAGAAGAAATGGAAGTATTTTCAAATTTTATATTCTTAGACTCAAATATCACTGCAAACAGTGACTACAGCCATGAAATCAAAAGACATTTGCTCCTTTGAAGAAAGTTATAGCAAATAGGGACATCGTACTGTAAAGCAGAGACATATCCTTGTTGATCAAAGGTCTGCGTAATCAAAACTATGTTCTTTTCCAGTAGTAATGTATGGCTGTGAAAGTTGGACTATAAAAAAAACTGAGCACCTTGGAATTGATGCTTTTAAGCTGTGGCGCTAGACAATCAACACTTTCAAATTGTGGTGCTCGAGAAGACTTTTGAGAGTCCCTTGGACAGCAAGGAGATCAAATCTGTCATACCTAGAGAAATTAATTCTGAAAGGTCAAATACTGAAACTGAAACTTAGGTACTTTGGCCACATAATGAATGAGAAGACAAGACTCATTGGCAAAGACTTTGATGTTGGGAAAGATTGAAGGCAAAAGGAAAAGAGGATGGTAGGGCATAAGATAGATAGTGTCATAGAAACAATGAAGATGAATTTGGAAAGACTTTGGGAGACAGAAGACAGAAGAGCCTGCCATGCTATGGTACTATTAAGAGTCAGACACATTTGAACAACTGAACAACAACAGTGAGAGGAAAACACGCCTTGAAAAAAAAGATACCTTTTAGGAAATATTTCATCTCCAGGATCCTGAGATCCAATTCTAAGAGATCTAAATACCTAGTTTTATCTTTATGTTGGAGTAAAATAAAATACTTTCACATCCATTTCTCATATCATAAGAAGCATTTTCCTGTCTCAATATAAACAGTGCTGAATAATTACAGTTTATATTTATATGGTGCTTTTCAAATTGCAAAGTAGTTTCTTCACAACAGTCTCATGAAGCAGTATCATATAGTGACTAGAGCATAAACCTAGAATCAGGAAAACAAGTTCGAATCTCACCTTGGATACTTAATAGTTATGTGACTGGTCAAATCACTTAGACACCTTGGAATTTAATTTCCTCATCTATAAAATGAGGGGATTGGATTTGTTGACCTCTAAGACTCTTTCCAGCTCTAAATCTATGATCCTATGACTCTTGTGATGTAATAGTGCAAGCATGACATAGAAATGACTTGTTTGTTGTCACACAGCTTGCAGGCAGAATATTTGGTAATCAGAACCAAGTCGTTTTCTTATTGTGAATCTGGTGTCCTTCCCATAACCCCACTTTGTCTCTCAAAAAGAATTTTGTCCCATTTTGGCTATGATCACACAATATATATATAGGACTAAAATCCAAGAAAGTTATGTGCAGAATAGTCCAAAATGTTTGTTTTTTGACAGTATTTAAGAGACCTATTTCATTTATCTTTTTCTCTTAGAAAAGGTACGAATGTAAATCTTAGAAATAAATGAATCGATAATGTAGCATATAATATGTATCTGATTTTTTCATGATTTCTTTCTTTCTAAATCTCTTCCTCTCACCCTAACAATAATTATAACTTACTTGAACTCATTCCTCAATGATTAACGTACTCCCTTTGCATTATACTGTTATCATTATACGTTATCATTGGGGTATATGGGGTGTTAAGGGAGTACTAGCCCCTCTGGTGTGAGGGATTGCTGAACCCTTGCAGGGCTACTCATCCACTTTTGGTTTTCACCTGTTACCCAACTGTCACCTGTAACTCCAAAAGCTGTAGCATGTGCAGGGGCCACACCCTGGTAAAACCATCTCAATAAATAGGTTATACCAGGTTGAGGGTAACTGACAGGCCTTAAATCTTTTGGTGATTCAGGAGGATGTCTACCATAATCATCCCCCCAGAAGAACGGGTGGATGAGAACGATTTGTTCCAACGACCAAGAAAACAGCTGATGCAAGCAGTGTGGAACGCTTAGAGCTTGGTCAGACATCTAAGATCCCAAAATCAATAGTTGCATCCCAGGCCATCACCAGTCCTTCCGACTTTTGTCTTGCCACTGACTTCAATGACTCTGGAAGAGAAAGTGAAACTTCTATGACTTTGTGCAACTCTGCCTCACTGAAATCCAATTCATGCAAGAGTCAAGGCATCACTCTGTGATGTCATTGGTTCTCTTAGAAACAAAGGACAAACAACCCTTATCATCCCAGTGATTTTCAAACCCTTGCTGTCATTGTTCAAATCTAATTTTCCATTCCCCCACTGATCAATCTCTTATTCTCATCTCATACAACTCAACTTCCCCAATATCACACTCTAGAGCTATCCAAACCTTCTGCTGTGCTCTCTGGAATGCTTGTTCCATAGGTGACAAACTTACTTTCCTTTTAAAACTTTTCCTTTCTCAATTCTTTCCATCTTCTTGCACTTTCTAAGGCCTGGTTCTCTTTTAAAGACACAGCATCTTTGGTCACCCTTTCCAGTACTGGTTGCACTTTCTCACATACACTCAACTCACCAGTCATGATGGGGAAGGCAAAACACGCCTCACTCTTCATTGCCACCTTAAAGCTTTCCTTCTACCACTATGACCTCCTTCATTCATTCATTCCACATTTATAATCCAGAGTTCTAGTAGTTATTATCTACAATCTTCAAGACATTTTTTTCTTCTTTGATGTATTCAGTGACTGACTCAATCTTTCCCCTAACTTTTGCTCTCATACTAAAGGATTTCAATGTGCATACTTATACTTCAGACAGCTTAAACTTCCAGTTTCTTAGCTTACTCATTTCTCATGATCTTCTACTCCACCCTACTTCAGCTGATCACAGATAGAGCCTTGATCTTGCCATCACATACAAGTGTTCCATTAGCTTAGTCATGAACTCAGAAATTCACTTATAAGACCAAAATCTGTTCCACCTTTCTCTCTGCCTTGCAACCCCAAACCCTGTTCTACATCCTCATTATGACCTCTGATGCCTCCATCTCTCAGTTCTTTCCCAACCTATTGCCCCATACAATGACTATACATCCTTCCCCATCTTGAATAATTGATGAACCAGTTTACTTTTTTCATCATTAGTTTACACTTTACTTAAGTTGTATCTGAAATTTAAGATGAAAAAGGTTGTTAGATTTTAATTATTTTAATGACTAAAATAATTAAAATTTCTAAAGTCAAGATGAAGTCAAATTTACTTTAAGCATTTGATGCCTTAACAATTTAATATTTTCCAAAAACATGCTTGGAGAAATACTGAGTTTCTCAATTATCTGAGCATTTGCTATCTTTCCTACACACTCAATAATTACAACTATTATACTTCATACAGGCAAGGGCAAGTTTATAAACATTTTTTCAAACTATAACAAATCAGATAATATTAGATTACAATAACTAATCTATGTGAAAACTATTCTTCCTTGGGGAAGAGAAGCTACAATCATACAGAACAGTATTTTAGAAGCAATATGATGTATGAGTGACCCAGTTGGAGCACTCTTCCTTAGAACGTTTGGCTGAGCTGTGTGTTATAAAAATAGATTCATAATAGATTCTTGGCTGTCTGCTATGGATCTCTTAGTGGTTCCAGAAGAAGGCTTATTGGCTTTTTTTTGAAGAACTTCCATTTGTTCCTGAACTTTTCTGAGTAGAGTTGAGTTTCTTCTCTCTAGAATTTAAGTTTGTTTCTTCATATTTTAAACCCTTAACCTTTGATGGCCTTGGAAATTCTTCAGTGACATCAGGCTCAGAATCTGCTTCTACCACCTTGGGTTTTTTGGATTTCTTTTCCAGTTTCATTTTGAGTCATCTGTCTTCCATTCTCTTCTTTAATACCTCTACAATCTCTTTATTGCCATTAAGCACAACGACATTATCTTCTTGAAAAGGGACACCACATGTATGACAAACTTCAGCTTTGATTTCTTTCAAGGCTCTTTCAGAGAATACACAACCACAGTAGTGCAAGAAGCAAAACCTATATCAACCATTCAACTCCAGACCAACAACAGGGCAAATAAATCACGCAGGCTCGAGGCCATCATATTTATCACCTTTTGTATTTCCCTTATCACCTCTCCAGGCTGGATTATCAGAAAGCTTCAGCTCTGTCACATTCTTAAAGCTTTTAATTTGAGATGCTGCCTGCCCGAGGGCTTTGTCGTTAGATTTGTCCAATAAAAAGTCAATGACTACATCTTTGTTATAAAGTCTGCCAAGTTCACATGCTACTATTGGTCTTAGTATTTCTTGGCTTAAAGTACAATAGTTCCATTGGGCTACTAATTCAGCATTTTTGTCAACCTTTTCCATCTTCTTCAGCCCCTTCACCAACTCGTGCCTTTTGGGAATCGTTCCCCCATCACAGCCCATCTCCCCTCAGTTCAGTTCGTTTCCACAGTCTGATCTCACCAGTTTACTTTTTAAAAAAATATTTATTTTTAATGTTCATTTAAAAAAATTGAGTTCCAAATTTTCTTCCTCTTTCCAGCCCCTCTTCCACTAATTGAGAAGCCAAGCAATAGACGCTTGTTATACAACGTAGTCCTTAAAACATATTTCCATATTAGTCATATTGCAAAAAAAGCAAAAAAGATAAATAAAATGAAAAAAATGCCTCAATTTGTAATCATATTTTATCAGTTCTCTCTTTGGATGTGGATAACTTTTTCATCATGGGCCTTTGGAATTGTCTTGGACTCTTGCATTGATAAGAATATCTATGTATTTCACAGTTGATCATCATTATAATATTGTTGCTACTGCGTACAATGATCTCTGGGGTCTGTTCACTTCACTTTGCATTAGTTTATATAATTCTTCTCAGGTTTTTTTGAACCTATCACCCTCATCATTTCTTATAGCAAAATAGCATTTTATCAAAGTCACGTGTTACATCTTGTTCAGCTGTTCCCCAATTGATATGCATTCCCTCAATTTCTAATTTTTTTGAAACCACAAAAAGAAGTACTATAAAATTTTTTTTGTAGATATACATCCTTTTCCTTTTTCTCTAATCTCTTTGGGGTACAAATACACTAGTGGTATTGCTAGATCAAAGGGTATGCAGTTTTATATCCCTTTGGGCATATTTTCAAATTTTTCTTCAGAAAAATTTCACAGTTCATAATTCCATCAATGGTGTGTTATTAGTGTAGCTATTTTTTCATGTCCCCTCTAGGATTCATCCTTTTCCTTTTCTTTCATGTTAGGGAATTTGATAGGTGTAAGTCTGTGCTTCAGAGTGGTTTTAATTTTCATTTCCCTAATTTCTAGTGTTTTAGGGAATTTTTTTCATATGGCCATTGGTAGCTTTGAGTTCTCCCTCTAAAAATTGCTTGTTCATAGCCTCTAACCATTTGCCAGTTGTAGAATTACTCTTATTTTTTTGCAAATTTGGCTGTTCCCTACACATTTGAGAAATGAGACCTTTATTTGAGAAACTTGCTGTAAATCCCCCCCCTCCAGTTTCCAGAATTTTTCCTAATTTTGGCTGCTTTGGTTTTGTTTGTGTAAAAACTCTGTAATTTCATGTAATTGCAATTATCTACTTTACCTCCCATGTTTTTTCTATCTTTTGTTTGGTCATAAACTCTTTTCTTGTCCATAGATTTTATCCATAGATAAAATTTTCCATCCTCTCCTAATTTGTTTATGTTACCCTTTACATTTAGGTGATTGTTTTGATTATTGCTTTAGTTTCATCTTCATTGGTGGTATATTCACCTTTTTCACTTTTAATATTGGTAATTTGGTTTTCTTCCTTTTAAAGGTCAAAAAACCAATGATATGTCTTTTTTATAATAAAACTAGCTCTTAACAGTATCTATTAATTTAATATTTAAAAAATTTACTTTCAATTTTATTAATCTTGCCTTTGATTTTCAGGATTTCTGTTTTGGTGTTTCACAGGGGATTTTTGATTTGTTATTTTTCTAGGTTTTTTTTTTTTTAGTTGCATGCCCAATTCATTGACATGCTCTTTCTCTTTTTTATTGATGCAATCATTTAAAGAGATAAAATTTCCCCTAATTACTATCTTGGCTACATCTTATGAAATTTTTGTATATTGCTTTATTGTTGTCATTAGCTTTAATGAAATTATTGATTTTTTTCTAATATTTGTTGACACACTTTTTTCTTAGGATTAGCTTATTCCCAATTAATTTTTAATCTATGCTTATCAGGTTCTTTACTGAATGTAATTTTTATTTCATTATGGTCTGAAAAGGGTACATTTAATATTTTTTCCCACAGTTGCTCATGAAATGTTCATACCTTAATACATAGTAAATTTTTGTGAAGGTGCCGTATACAGCTGAGAAGAAGGCATATTCCTTTCTATGCCCATTAAATTTTCTCCAGAAGTCTATCTTATCTCACTTAAAAAAATCCATTCATTTCCTTAACTTTTTTCATCATATATTTTATGGTTACATTTATCTAGTTCCGAGAAGGGTAAATTGAGGTCCTCTACAAGTATAGTTTTACTGTCTCTCTTCCTGTAACTCACGAACTTTTCCTTTAGGAATATGATGCTATGCCATTTGGTACATATATGTTTATTATTGATATTACTTCTTGATCTATGGTGCTTTTCAAACAAAATTAATTTCCCTGATTCTTTTAATTAGGTCTATTTTTGCTTTTTTTTTGGGGGGGGCTGAGATCATGAATACTACTCCTGCCTTTTTTCCTTCTGCTGAAGCCCCAAATTGTTAACTCTGTGTGTATCTTTCCATTTCAGGTGTGTTTCTTGTTCTAATCCATTTTGTTCTCTACTTGTATTTTTTGAGTGGGTTCATCCCATTCACAGCTTTGATTACTAACTTTGTATTTCCTTACATTTTATTTTCTTCTGTTTATCCTTCTTTCTCCATCTTCCCCCCGGTCCCTGGCTCTCCTCAAAAGTCTGTTTTGCTTCTGACTGCTGCTATCCTTAATCTGCTCTCCTTTTTATCAGCCATTCTCCTTTTTTCTCCTTTTCTTATCCCTTTCCCCTCCTGCTTCTCCATTTGGTAAGATAAATTGCTATACCCAACAGTGTATAAGTGTGTGTGTATGTGTGTGTGTGTGTGTATGTGTGTGTATTTCTTCCCTCTCTGAACCAGTGAGAATGAAGTTCAAGAATTGCCTGCTTCTCCTTTTCTCTCCACCACTATAAAAATCTCTTCCTTGTGTATCTCTTTTATGAGAGTTAATTTTCCCTATTCTTCCTCTCCCATATCCCTTTTCCCATTTCATCCCTCTTTCTCATCATTCCATGCTTTTTGAGGGAGTCATTACAACACAATCAATTCAAATTCATGTTCTCTGTCTATGTAGACTTCTTCTACTTTCCCTAATGATGGTAAAATTCCTATGATTTGGAAATATCATCTTCCCATATAGGATTGTAAACAATTTAATGATATTAAGGTACTCTTTATTCCTCATTCATGTTTACCTTTCTATACTCCTCTTGTGTCTTGTATTTGAATATCAGATTTGTTTATTTGGCTCTAGTCTTTTCATTAGGAATTCTTGAAAGTTCTCTATTTCATCAAATATCCATTTTCCTCTGAAAGATTATAGTTAATTTTGTCAGGTTAAGTTATTTTTAGTTGTTATCCTAGCTCCTTTGCCTTCTGGAATATCATATTTTAAGATCTCTTCCTTTATGATGATAGCTGCTAAATCTTGTGTGACCCTGACTACACAGTCTGTAAATTTTTTTTTCTCTGCATGCTTGAAGAATTTTCTCTTTGGTTTGGTGTTCTGAAATCTGGTTATAATATAATATAATATTCCTTTGGAACTGAAAGTGAACATTGAATTCTTTCAATTTCTATTTTGCCCTCTGATTCTAAGATATCTGGGCAGTTTTCCTTTATAATTTCTTGAAATATGAGGTCTAGGCTCTTTTTTTGATAAAATTTTCAAGTTGTTCAATAATTCTCAAATTATTTCTCATTAATTTATTTTCCAAGTCACATGTTTTTCCAATGAGATATTTTACATTTTTTTCTGTTTTTAAATCTTTGACTTTGTTTTATTATTTTTGATTTCTCATAGAGCCATTAACTTCCACTCAATCAATTCTGATTTTTAAGGAATTATTTTCTTCAGTGAGATTTTTGTGTCTCTTTTTCTATTTGAATGATTTTACTTTTCAAGGAATCATTTTCTTCAGTATTTTTTGTGCCTCTTTTGAACACAATATTCATTCTCTTTTCATGATTTTCTTGCATTGCTCTCATTTCTTTCACCAGTTTTCATCTACCACTCATTTAATTTCAAAATATTTTTGCTCTTTTTAAATCCTTTTCTTTAGCT
>CM053622.1:508239920-508291711 GCA_028646595.1 Phalanger gymnotis
TGGGGGCAGAGGGAGCATCTCTGCCCCAAGTTTTAGGCTTTTTCATCCTGCTGTTTTTCATAGCTAGTTCTGAGGGTCAGTAAGTTTTCAGTGTTCCCAAGGTGGGATGATCTGGGGAAAGGTGTGGTCACTGCTCTCCTGGTCTACATACTGGTCCTTACCCAGAAAGGGCCCCTACTCCCTTATGACCACAAGTGCTAGCAATTCTCTCTCTGCCCTGGGACTGCTACAGGATCTAGGGCCCCTGCTCTTTCTCCATCATAGAACTATTACCAGGACCCCTGCTCTCTTGTGTTCAAAAGTGCTCCTCTCCATTTTGGACTGGATAACAGGCAATGGAGTTTCCAAGCAGTACTTAGTTGTACACCTAGTGTTTTCATGGGGTTCTGCTATAATAACTTTCTTACCAGTTTTATGTTCTCCTTAATGTCTCTAGGTGGTAATAGCTCTGCAACTATTGCTGCTGCTGCTGCTGCCACTGCTGCTACAGCTTCTAAGGCTGGTATTGTCACTGTGCTGCACTCTGGGCCAACCCTCTCCCTCTAATCTCCTAAGTTGTCTTGGGTTAGAAAAAATATCTCACTCTGACCTTTTGTTGGCTATGGTACTCAGGAATTCAATTTTATTCATTATCTTAAATTTGTTTGGAAGGAAATGTTAGGAGATTTGGCTAGAATGATACCTCTACTCCACTCTCTTGGCTCTACCTTCTAGAACCAGTTCAATTCTACATTGTCCTCTTCTCTGGAAATTCTTGTTCTCTTATCCTCTCACTGATCTTGTCCTGTTCATCCTTAACCCTGGATTACTCTGACCATCTGCTGCCTTTGCTCCTACTCAAGTGCTGCTGAATGAAAATGGAGAAAAGTAATAAACTGTGCTGAATGGGTTTACTACAAATTTATATTACATAATATCTCCTGTGCCCTCACTTAAGGCAATTCTTTTATAGCCCATTAGTTAATAATCTCCCTCCCATCTCTGCAGTATTTCTATATGTTTCTATCCCACCTAAAACATCTCATGGCTCTCCCCACTCCCATCTCAGATGAGAACATTATTTGACATTTTACTGAAAATAAAGTTAAGCCATTTTCTGAGAGCTCTATCTTCTCCCTTCCTCCTGGTCTTAGAGCATTCCAATTTATTTTATCATTATTTCCTCCTTTATCCTTATCTCACACAAAGAGGTAGACTTTCCACTTGCTTAAGCAAATTGCTCTCTATATGTACAAGTGATCCCATTCGGCCCCATTTTCTCCTGTAAATTGTAATCTCTATTGACTCTCCTCCATCCTTTCACTTCTCACTAATCTTCAATCTCTCCCCAAATATAGGCTACTCCCTTATCTGTTCAAACCTTAAAAAAATGTGCCTTGAGTCAATGATCTCCCTTAGCTATCATCCTGTTATCTCTTTTTCCTTTTGTAGCTTAATTCCTTGAGAACACTGCCTATAATCAGGACTTCTAGTCCCTTTTTTTGAGATACCAGTGGGCTTCCTACTTCATCATTTAATCAAAACTGCTCTCTTTAAAATTACCAGTGATCTTTTAATTTCCAAATTTGATGACTTTTTCTTAAAGTGACTTTTCTTAAAATGACTTCTTTCTTTCTTCCTCATCCTCTTGACCTCTTTGTAAACTTGGATACTGTTTATCAGTTACCCTTGGATTAACTTTCCTCTAGATTTTTGTGCCACTACTCTTTCCTGATTCTCCTATCTATCTATCTATCTATCTATCTATCTATCTATCTATCTATCTATCTAACCTCTTCCTCTTAGCCTCCTTTGCTATATCTTAATCTAGATCATTCTTGCTAACCATTGATGTCTCTCAAGGCTCTGTCCTGCTTCATCTATTCTCCCATTATGCTATTTTGCTTAGTGATTCATTATTTCTCTTAAATTCAACTATCATTTCTATGCAGATAATTCTCAGATCTATTGATATAGTCTTAATCTCTCTCTTAAAATTCAGGATCACGTTTCTAATTGCCTATTGGTATCTCAAATTATGGAAGTCCCATTGAAGAGGTTTAATCAAAATGATGATTGTTAGTGAACCATAGGTTTCTAGGGGTGCTCGTGACCCCAAAATAGCAACATTCCGGGTCCTGCCGAAAGAATTCGACTCAAGCCTTCTTAGGCAAGGGAAAAGACAAAGTTTATTAGGGATTTGCAACAATGGGTTGTCTTAAGAAATCCCACCCTTTATGATACCTGTTTTCACAAGCGGTCCAGATTCAATCTGAGCTGAGCACCTTCATGGAGGCAAGATGGAGACTATATACACAAAGATTGTGGGAGGGATTGAGGGGTGGTCTGGGGTGACTAGAGGAGGGGTTTAGGGAGGGACTTGAGGAGGAGCTTGATGGGACTGAGATGAGGTCAGACTCCAGGGTGGGAAATAGCTGAAGGCTACCTGGAGATGACAGGCAATAGAGGGCTAGGGGAACAGAGCTAGGGTATAGATATTTTTATCAGGATTAAGTATGGGAAACAGCTGGACAACAGAGTGCTAATCTAGGCAGAGACTTGGGCCCAATGATAATGCAAGGCCCATGGCCTTAGGGGAAGGCCAGATCCAGTTGGAAGACTCAAGGAGAGTTCAAGGGGGCTCCCAGAGACTGTACTCCAGATTCAAGGGGGTTCCCAGAGATTGTGCCCTCATCACCATAAATATCTTAAGGCTCTAAAACTGAACTCAATATATTTCACCTAACCTTCCATTCTTTCTAACTTCTCTATTACTATCAAGGATGTCTTCATCCTTTCAGTCACCCAGGCTCACAACATATGAGTTATTCTTGACTTTGCATTCTATCTCTTCCCCTACGCAATCTGTTACAAATTCCCATTGATTACAATTTTACAACTTCTCTCTTATATTCTCACCATGTTGAGGCAGACCTTTATCACCTTATTCCTTCATTATTGCAATAGCCTTCTGGTTAGTCTCCCTGCTTCATCTATCTCCCTGTCAAGTCCATCCTCCAATTAACTGTCAAAATGATATTCCTAAATCATGTTACACCTCCATTCAATAAACTCCAGTGGTTCTCTCTTATGAATAATATCAAATACAAAATCCTCTATTTGGCTTTCAAAACCCTTCATAACATGAATCCTTCCTAACTTCCCAGTATTCTTCAACCTAACTTCTTTCCACATACTCTGTGGTGCAATGATACCAGGCTCCTCGCTCTTCCTTGAATATGCCACTCCATTTCCTGACTCTGCATTTTCACTTGCTCTCCTCCATTCCTATAATTATCTCTTATAATTTTTTTTCTCCCATCTTCCCTGGATTCCTTTATGTCCTAGTTAAAATTCCACCTTCTGCAGGAAGCTTTGCCTTATACCCTTTAATACTAGTGCTTTCCTTCTAAGATCATCTCTAATTTATAATAACAATAATCATATAGTATGTATACATATAGAATATATAGAAGGTGATGAGTTACAATAATGACATAATGTGCTAGTGCTTTCCTTCTAAGATGGTCTATAATTTATAATAACAATAATAACATAGATATATATATACATGAACAATACATATATGTTGTATGGCTTCCTCATACATACATACACATATTTGTATGTATGTGTCGGTATATATGTGTACATATATAACCTTATATAGTAGTTTTCTCCCATTAGACTATGATGATTAGACTACGATGTTTTTTGTTTGTTTTTCTCCCTTTATTTGTGTTCCTAGAACTTAGCATAATTCTTGGCATGAAGTAGACACTTCATTCATGCTTTTTGGCTCAATTGGACTTGAACACTGTCACCTCCCACATTGAACAACTAAAAAACCATAACAAACATGTGTGGTCCACAAAAACATATTTCTAATTTTGTCACATCCAAAAATGCATGTCTTATTCTGTATTCTAAATATGTCTCTTCATTGGCCAGGGGTATGTCATTCATTTTAGCTTCAGGCTTTTGGACTCATTGTTTATTGGTATATAGTACTTGGACACTAATTTTTGTTATTTATGTCTCATGTTGAAGTCATTATCCTTGTTCTACTATGGGAGAAATTTAGCTAATCATTACCCAAGAATCAAATAAGACTTAATAGCCTCACAAGCCAAGAAATATATTTCATGAGAAATGTATTTTGAGAAATAGGCTAATGATAATTTCTATTTCAGGGAGAAATGCTCTTCTGGACGTGTAATCATCTTAAAGTGTGTGAGTAAGTATTTTGGAATATCAAAAAGTTGAAAATAGAAAAGAAAGAACTCTCACTTGGGAGAACTAACATATATGTCTGTCTATTTTTCAATTTCATGTCCTCCAATAGGCCATTGTGTTTCTCATCTTTTTAGATTAAAAGCCAAGAAATATATATATATATATGTATATATATATATATATATTATTTCAGTCTAAGAAGGCTAGTTTGTCCTAGATATCTTATAAGATAGGGAGTCTGAATGGATGCCCTTTGTGTAATAGGAAGGATGTATTTCCGTCATATTTGTTTATAAGTAACAGTTTTGGCAAGGAGATTGTTGTTCCTTCCTTACAAGTAACCAGGAAATTATTTGTTTATTTACTGGATAGTTCTACTCTTGTCAAACCAGGTCAAGTAATATGAACAGCAATTTTTAAGCAACTACTATTGCCAAACATTGTGTTAAGCATTGGGAATGCAAAGGAAGGCAAAAAGTCCCATATGTGATAACACATCAGATTTCTATAGCACTTTAAGGATTTCAAAATACTTTCTTTAATATAACTCCCAGAAATAGGAAGTGCAATTAGATTAGATTACTAAGGGAAATAATACTGAGATGGAATAGGAGTGTCTGACGTATATCCTTATGGGGTAGGGTCATATGGAGGACTCTGGCAAAGGAGACCAAGAAAGAAAGATTAAATAAGTAGGAAGATATACAGAAGAAAGATGAGGAGAAAGAAAAGATGATAGCCTGAGTAGATGGCACAGTTAATACATGGCCTGACTATACTTGTATGTAGTGCAAAGGAGCTGAGTGATGGGAAATCAGAGAACATAAATTTGTAGTAGATGCATATGGCAAAACTTCATGGCTCTGGAACAGGACACAGGAATTAGGAGAAGAACAATGAAAAGACCATGGATTATGGGAAGGGGAGAGTCTTGCTGAACTGGCTAACTGTAGATTTAAGACTATGAAAAGAAGGTGATGAGCCAGAACTGATGTGATACTCAGGGGGAGGGGGGGAAGTACGGCTGAAGAAGAGTGAGGGGAAGGAAAAAAAAAAGAGTATCATCAGAGAATGCATTGACCTTACTTTAATTTAGCTGACTTGATGGTTGTAGGTAACACGGCTCCTTCTCTGGCAGCAATCTATTTGAGACATGGAGCAGAGAGAGACAGTGAAAAATGACTTGGAGATGGGTCATTATCTGAGGAAGTATTTTACTTTTTTCTCCTCACTCCTTCAGCCTGTGGTCTGAGGATAGGCTACACCCCACGCATAGTTGGTGGAAACATGTCATCCCTTATGCAATGGCCCTGGCAAGTTAGCCTCCAGTTCCAGGGATATCATCTCTGTGGTGGTTCTCTCATCACTCCTGTGTGGATTGTCACTGCTGCCCATTGTGTTTATGAGTAAGTATTGACATCTTTGACTGTCTTACTGCTCCTTAAACAGTGCCTGATAAACCCATCTCCTTCATAATTTCTTAAAGGACAATAGCATTCTATCACATTCATATATAAAAATGTTTTAGTCATTCTCCAATTGAAGGGCATACTCTCTGTTTTCAAATCTGACACCACAAAATAAAAGAGCTGCTGTGAATATTTTTGCATTGCCAACTCTTTCCCACCCCTTGTTTGTATAGATTTCTACTGTGATTGTTAGATAACTTTCCTTAACCTTCATTCCTTCATCCCCTGAAGTATATTCCTTTTCCCCTGTGTTTCTGTTCTTCTCTTAAGATCAGCAAGCCTTATGATGTAAACAATTTATCCTTAATTGGTCCCTCATAATTGTTCATTCAGGTTTTCCTTTTTATGTTTCCCTTAACTCATGTGTTTGAAATTCAAAATTTCTACACAGCTCTGGTATTTCTATCAGCAATGTTCTCTTTTCATTTGAGATCCGTATTTCCCCTGTAATATTATGCTCAATTTTGCTACGTAAGTTATTCTTGGCTGTGAGTTTTATCTTTGTCTTCCAGAATATCGTATTCCAAGCTTTCTGCTCCTTTAGAATGGTAAATGCTAAATTATGTGTGATCCTTACTTTTGTTCCTTAGTCCTTTACTTAGCATAAAAAGCCAAATAGAGCATAACTTGTGACATGAATGCTAACATTTATCAGAGCCTCCTTCAACATTAATTTCCACAATGTTTATAGGTGAATATTTTGTTTCGCTTTTGTTTTCTGTACCTTTACCATCTTTAATTCCATTTCAGCCTGTACGTGCCTAGTTCATGGACCATACAAGTAGGTTTGGTGACCTTAATAGATACACCAGCTCCTTCTTATTCAGTGGACAAAATCATATACCACAGCAAGTATAAGCCAAAGAGACTGGGGAATGACATCGCTCTAATGAAACTAGCTGTACCTCTCACTTTCAATGGTAATTTAAAGTGTGCCTTCCTTGTTGTTTTCTTGTTTTTTAAATTAAAATGATGACACAGATTTCCAATATCATATTTTTTTCTCCTCCTGGAACTAATCTGAAAAAATAATCTTTATCTTCTGAGTTGAGTTTCACAATTTTCTGAATTCCCCACTGTAGATGATATTATATTTCAGTATATTCCATGAGAGAATAAAGAGACAAATAAATCCTTGATAAAGGTAGAGAAGACATCATCTTGGATTGTACTTAGCAAAGACTTGCAACTAAATAGAAAGATTTTAGGATACCTAAAATCCCATTTTGGACTCAGTTTAAAATAGAAAATTACTCTACGCTCCCCCACAGACAGTGTAATAAAATACGTTTTCATACTTTTTTTTTACAAATCTCTGGCAAAGGGGTCTACATATGTGACCTAGAATGCTATGTTACATATACATAGCAAATTGTAAATTAAGTAACTGTAAAAAGGGGGAAGTAGAGGGAGAGAAAAATGTATGAAAATGAAAATAAATATTATATTCAGAATGTTATTGTGACCATTGACATATTACTTGTTATCTCTGTTCTATTCTAGGGCTGTCGTTATGAGAGAAACCTTGGGATAAATTGATAGCTCTTAAAATTGTTAAGAACTCATATTTTCCACATGATTTCATTTTATCCATACTGATAAATGCTAAAGTGAGAAGAAATTAAAATTTTACTTTATCTTTCCTATTTAGTTGGACCTAAAAGAAAAAAATTCTTTTGCAAACAGATATGATTCAACCAATTTGTCTCCCTAATTCTGAAGAGGACTTCCCTGATGGGAAAATCTGCTGGACATCAGGTTGGGGGGCCACAGAAGAGGGAGGTGAGTATTGTAGAATTTAATATTATGGAACCTAATATGCCAACACATAGATCTTATGAAAATCCAGAGATTTTCATAAGATTGTGAGGAATTGGAGAAATTTTTCCCTAAGTAATTTTGCATGATCTTCTGTTACATCCTAGAAGAATAAATGGGGAAAGTAAGCTCATTATCACTAGTATTATCATTACCTTGTTTTTGACATCTTTTTTCAAATTCTTTTTAACAGCTTAATTGTCTGTAAAAATTTGCGACACTTCTATCCTGAGTACTAAGGGATAGAAAATTTTTTTCCCTCTGTAGTGTTTGCGTCGTTCTCACTCACAAATGACCCTCTCACAAAAGTTGCTTCAGATTCAAAAAATCTGTTGGTCTGTATTTACTTATAACCATAGCTCACAACCCCCCCCCCCCACTAATGTGTTTACTTTTATGAGTCAGCCAACAGACACAATTAATTCAAAGGAAAGTTGTTTCATGAAATAGAATAGTAGGAAAAACTTGAAATCCAATATTCCTACCATTAACCTAGGATATACATGTATATCCCACCACAAATGTATACACCATCTTCGTTAAGAGTTGATGAATGAAGGGATCATGCTAGAGCACATATATAGAAAAGATGAAAAGTAAAAATACTCTCTACATTATTTTTCTTGTATATTTTATACATATTAAATTGAAAAAAACTGGAGTCCCCCATAGAAGAGGGAATGTTATGTACACGATAAAATTATTCTCTTTAATAAATTTCACAAGACAATATATGTCAATCAGCTGATAAAGTGTTCTCATACTTGACTTGCTAGTGACATCTTTACTTTGTAAATGTTTATACGGAGAAACTGCATGCTGAACATTCTAGTTCACAAGGATCACCTAGCAGAATAGGTAATGTCTCTTGTACTGAATATGAATTATTATTAAAAAATTATTTTTGTTTTTCAACTTGAGAATCTATTTTATTTTTATTTTTTTTTTATTTTTGGAGGGGAGAAGTTGAGGCAATTGGGGTTAAGTGACTTGCCCAAGGTCACGCAGCTAGTAAGTGTCAAGTGTCTGAAGCCTGATTTGAACTCAGGTCCTTCTGATTCCAGGACTGGTGCTCTATTCACTGTACCACCTAGCTGCCCTTTAGAATCTATTTTAACATAAAGTTCATCTTTATACTTGTAGTTACCTGTCATGAGGAACAGCGCAAGTAGACATTAAAGTGAAAGGTTTTAAACTGTTAAATGCAAAAGGAACATACCTGAGAAGCTCATACATCCAGTGCACAGATGTGGATGAGAACACATATCACTGACAAATGTATCTAGAGCACATGTGCAGGGAATATGTGAAGACAATTCAAGTGTAAAATTACAGACCTGTGACTATCTTTTGAGGATGTGATAACAGAATTTGTGTTGAACTTCAACCCTAACTGGACCTCATGCCACATTTCTGCTGCTACTTCTTTTTTTGTTGCCATTTACTAGACTTCAAGTCCTCAATTGAGGTGCTTTCTCTTTCCTATATTTATTTTTAAAGTTTAAGTCAATCTTACACATGGTCCCTGGACTTGATAAAACAACTTTATCTCTATAAAGAGACTTACATTTAGTCTGTCATTTTGAATTTGTTTTTTCCTTCTATTATACATATCATTGGCTTAAAGGTCTATATAGCTTGGATTTGTAAATTCCTTGTAACTCCCAATGCATATGGAGATCTGGTGCCCTCCTGCCCAAGTCCACTTCAAGAGGATATGCTGAAGAAATCCTATAAGAGCTACATGGGTCCAAAGCACCATAGTTTCCTTTAGTCCCTCAAGATCTTTAGGGTTTTTCCATGAAAATGAAAAGACAAGATACACACATACATATACACATGTATGTGTACACATATGTATATGTGTACATACACATATAAACTAGATGAGATTGCTATGACACTTGTTACTCTATACATGAAATTGATTGTTCCAGACTCCACTGCACAGGCAAATGTGTCCAAGAACAACGATACTAGACTTTGAATCAATTCACATTATTTTATAGTTGAAGAAACTGGGTAACAATAAATGATCATACAGCAAAAAGTAAACCAATTACAGGACTAGACTATCAAGCTTCCATGAGTTCACACCACCTCTCTAGGTTTTGTTCATTATCCATGTCATTTTTACCAATATATTCTTAATCATAGAATCTCAAAATTAGAAGGACTTAAGGAAATCCTCTGTATGACAGCCCTGAGAAGTGGTCTTATGGCCCCCATTCAGTTACCCTTATCTGTTTAAAAAAAACCCAGCTCCTTGTTTTTTAAATCGATTCAATAACTTAAATTTTTAAAATTTTGTTAATTTCCCTTTTGATTTATAATCTTTCTATTTGGGTATTTAACTTCTAAAAATTATTTTTAAAAGTATGCATAGAATGATTTTTACATATGTGTGTGTGTATATATATACACACACACACACACGTATTTGTATCTAATGATAGCTTTTCCTAGGGTGGGGAAAAGGGAAGAAAAAAAGAAATTTATATGATAACTTTATTTTATATTTAAAAGGAATAGCAAGTTGTAAATAATAGATTTGCAGTTTCATGTGCAATCATCTTTTTAAAAAAATGTACTATGTTATGGAAATTCTTGTTTTCTCCCATAAATTAAAAATAACATTTTTAAAATTTTAAAAAGGAAAAAAATTTAAAAACCCCTTGGTTTCCTATGTTTGGTCACATGCCCAATTCATTGATCTTTCTCTCTTTTACTGATGAAAGTGTTTGGAAATATGTATTTTCACCTAAGTATAACTTTGGTTGCATTCCAAAACTTTTGGTATGCTATATATTTGAAATCATTTTGAATAAAATTATTGTTTCTGATTTGTTCTTTATCACACTCATTCTTTAGAATTAAGTTATTTAGTCTCCAATTAATTCCAAGCATGTAAAGACCCATGCCAGAAAAATGGGTACATGAGAACAATTTGTTCCAATGGCCGTGATTCCATGACTCTGGAAGAGAGAGTGAGGTTAATGACTTTGTGCAACTCTCTCTCATTTAAATTGAAATTATGCATGAGTCAAGACATCACCTTGTGATGTCATTGGTCCTCTTCAAAAACAAATAACACTACCTCAGCTAAAGCACAATAGAGTCTTCTTTAATCCCTTATTTTAATTCTATCCATATCTTTTTGTTTCAAGTGTGTTTCTTGTAGACGACATATTGTTAGATTTTGGTTTCTAATCTATTTTACTATCTTGCTCCATTTTATGGATGATCTCATCCCCATCATATTCACAGTAATGCTTGTTGATTGTTTATTTCCTTTCATGCTAATTCTCTTACACTTTTTTTTCATTTCCCTCCTCCTCTTTAGGAGTTTATTTTACTTCTGACTAATTCTTCCCCCAATCCTCTCTCACTCATATTCCTCCTCTTTCTTTTAATGCCTTCTGCCCATTTCTCACTTAAATGAAATTTACTCCTAAGCCCAAAATGTGTGTGTGTGTATGTGTGTTCTTCCCCACTTTGATCAGTCCAACCGATCGTGAGTTTCAAATGTCATCTTCTCCCCTACCCTCTCTTCCTTGTACAGAGTTCTACTTGTGTACTCAAATTATATGAGATAATTTCCCTCATTAGTCTTCTTCCTCCCCTTCCCTAGTATACTCCTCTTCCTTTCCATTCTTCTTTTAAGATCATTAAAACGCATCAGAATCAATTTCAGGCCTTCTGTCTAGTTAGACTACTAATATTACTGATTTAGACTCCTGATGATGATAGAGTTCCAAGGGGATAAATGCATTTACCATCTTTTTATTTTGGGACCTCCTGCCTTAGAGTGAATGTCAATGGTCACTGTTTCTCCTGGGAACAGCAACTCTGAGGGTCTGCCCCTCCCAGCTTGATTTTTATTTTCTTTTTGTCTAATTAAAGGGACCATGCCTTGACTCACTTCTTAAAGAGGCCTATTCACTGAATGGGTGTTACCTCACTCAAAGTGAGAACCTGAAAAGACCTTAGCCTGAAAGGGTCAGGGTCTCCCATTGTATCCTGAGCCATCTCCAGTTATCCTGGTGAATACCAGGCTACTGGACCCAGGTGACTCTGGAGGAGAAAGTGAAGCTGGTGACCTTGCACAGCCCTCCCTCATTCAAATCAAAGTCAACTGCAAGTGATGTCATCATTTCCCTGATGTCATGGTCCTCTTCAAAAATGAAGGACAAACACAATAGTAAACACTGAATATTTCCTTGAGGCTTTCCTTGTAAATGCTTTGTTGTCATTCTCCACTGGGTTTGTGTTTTGAACATGCTTTTCACCATAATGACATATTTTTTTTTATGGGGGGATTCTTTGTTTGTTTGCTATTCTTCCATTTTACTTCTTGACTTTGGACTTTATGTTTGAGATGGGTTCTGCACCTTTCCCGAGGGAGTGACTGGTTTGAACTTTTGTCTTCTTGGGTCCTTCTTCTGCTAACTCAAAGTTATTGAGTGTTGCATTATTCTAGGATCTCAGGGACAGCTTAATCTGAGGAGCTATAAGCTTTCAGTTCTCCCAAAGTGCTGTGCTCTTGGGCAATCTTATCCCTATTCTCTTGGTCTGAGCTCTGTGAATTCCTGAACCAGGTTTGGATCTAAACAAGACTATGGTTGGTTTGTCCAAAGTTTGAAGTTTCACTTGACTGCTGCTGGACTCACCACCTGGAAGGCTCTCCAGTTTCAGAGTGATTGAATGATAGGCTCCCTTTTACACTGGGATTCTTGTTCTATTATTCCATTGCAGGCCTTAGCCTGGAAGGAAGGCTAGAAATGAGTTCCTTCTCTCTTCCTAAGCTCAGAGCCACACTGCTGCTGAGTGCTTCTGAACTCATTTCTCATGCAGTTTTTAGCCAGGGCTCTAGACCACAGCTACTACCACTAATCTCTGTCACTTCAGATGCAGGTTTTCTCCTTGGTCTGTGCTACCTATGGGAAGCACAACTTAGTGGTAGTGACCAGTATAGCTATCGGGAGGACACCTGTTTCTGCATAATACACTAATTCAGAGAACTCCTGGGATCTCTTCTGGTTTTAAATTTTTTAAATTAAAAAATTTCTTTTTTGGAAGGGGGAAGGCAGGGCAGTTGGGGTTAAGTGACTTGTCCAAGGTCATACAGCTAGTGTGTCAAGTGTCTGAAACTGGATTTGAACTCAGGTCCTCCTGACTGCAGGGCTGGTGCTCTACTCACTGTGCCACCTAGGTGCCCCCAATTCCTGCTTTAGTCTTCTCTTCTTATATATAGTTCTCACCCTCTTTCATTCTTGGGTGTTGGAGTGTTTGAGTGGGGGCTCCCCATTCCTAGCTAGACCTGGGCCCCAGTGTCTGCCTACCTCTATATTTGTCTCCCAGTGTTGACCTGGTCTGGAAAAATGATTTGCTATGATTTTTTTTTGGTTGAATTTCTCAATTAAGATTTGGTCTGATGTGTTTTCTAGATCTCTGTGATGATGTATAATGGGGAAATTGGGCTATACTTCTTGTCACACTACTATCTTGGTTCTACCTTATTTGTTTTCTTTAGTGACTACACTTCAGTTTGCAGGGTATGTCATTTTGATTTGCACCTTGAACTCCTTTACTAGAGCACACACATATATATGCATACATGCACACACACATACATGCACACACACATATTCCACTCTCTTGTGTAGTTACTTTTTCTTCATGTCTTTGAATCAATTTTCCACCATGAATAGATTTTTTTTTCAAATGTGATAATTGAGTTTTTAATAGACTTCTGCTTTAAGAGATATAAATTCTAACATTTGTTCCTTCCTGATTTATTCTCTTACATATTTCATTTTTTTTCTTTGAACCATCCTTGAATTTCTTCTTTTATGCTTTTTTGAGATGAATTAATTTGGAGACTCATAAAGGTCCCTGCTGAGCACTTTTAAGATTACTATTCTCTCACGTGAAAATCTGAGGCATTTACATTATTGGTGTTCTCTCATGTCCTGTGGATTCAGTTCTAACTGTTCTGTTTCTAGTTAATAATTCACCTATGACAGAGTGTTAGAGCATGCTCAGATCAGGTGATATCCAAGGACCTGCTTTTGGGAGAAGACATCTTGTCTTCCACTAACACACGGGTGGGAGTAACCTCCTTTGATTGGCTGCAGTCAGAACAAATGGTGTCTAAAACTGACAGACAGGGACAGTCTTGCTCTCTTCTCTCTCATATACACTCTCTCTAGCAGTAGTGTCCAGAAAAGGTGAAGGTCACATTCACCCAAAGTACAAGCATGACAAATTGATTGGGTGGTGGAGAGGGACATCTTTCCCTCTTCCTCCCCCTTTTTTTTTTACCACGTAGACCCAAGAGTTGGACTGGGGGTTGTTTTAGTTTGTCCTTTTTAGGTTCTAGGTGCAGTCAGAAATCCCCACTGGACTCCAAATTAAGCCAAGCAGGACTTGGAGGAAGAATTCCCCCTTTCCCCTCCTACTATCTGTAGGACAAGTTAGATGTCTATACTTATTGGAGTATGTTATTCCCTTCTTGAACCAGATCAGATGATAGTAATGCTCAAATACTGTTCTTCTCCCTCCCTTCTTTCCCTCTACTATAATGTGTTTTTGTCCCTCTTCATTTGATGTAATTTACCCTTTTCTACTACCCTGGAGGAAGAATTCCAAGCTGGCTGTTACAGTTAGTCAGTCCAGTAGGAAAATCCTAAGAAATCCAGTTGTGTGGGACTTGAGCCCTAGGAAGGCCTTGGACTTTGAACTTGGAACCATGCTACCTAGGAGCTGAGCTAAGGTGTGAACCTAATTCCCTTCCAACCTCCAGAATAGGAGGCTGTGGTGGGAAATTATGTTCCATATCTTGGGGTGTATGTTTGTATGTTTGTTATTACACCTCAGAAGCAAGTATTCCTTTGTAAAAGTTTATCAAAATGTTAAATGGCTAAATGGAACTGAGGTGCAATGGATTGTCTGACAGTTGAGAGAATACCGGCATGGGAGCTGGAACCATTTGAGAGAACACCACAGTCCCTATTGGGGAAGCCTGGGGGAGGGGCAAAATGTAACACATGTGGTCTTCAGGCAGTGGGGGCTGGAGTAATCACTGTTATGCATCTTTTTTGGACATTTATGAGACTTAGTTGTGAGTAGACAAAATGTCTAGTTTCCCAGGTTGTTATTCAAATGCCCCAGAAGTTCATTTTAATTTTTTGCAGCAAACTAAATTTCTGATATATATTATGTCTAGGTATAATGATTTGCATTTATTTAGGGCAAGTAGCTGTGCTCTTTCCATGTTATTATGGGATTATATTAAATTATGATTTTTTTCTTTATTTTAATAGACATTTGTAATGGGAGTGACCATGTTCTCCAAATTGTAGTCAAAATATATGGAGGCAGAATCAATTATTTCTGTGGTACAGAAGTGAGTCTACCTATAATATTATTCATTTGGCCCTGAAATTATTTTTTGTTTTCAAGTTTTGGTTGCACAATAGACATGACAAAAAAATTTGACCAAAGTTGCTTATTACATGACTCTGTGTACATACTGATTATACTGAATTTCCATTATAGAGACGTTCTTGGGTTATCATGTAGGCACGATATAAAAATATTTTAAATTTTTTCCTTAAAAATGTCTATTCATTGTTATGGGTCAGTCATTTAGTCATGTCAGCTCTTCATGACCCTGTGGATCATACTGTCTCTTGGCAAAGATACAAGAGTGATTTGCCATTTCCTTCTCCAGTGGTAATCTACCAGTAAACAGAGGTTAAGTGACTTGCCCAGGGTCATACAACTAGTAAATATCTGAGGTAAGGTTGAATTCAAGTCTTCCTGACTCCAGGCCCACTGCTTTCTCCACTGGGGCACCTAGCTGCCCCATATACACCAAGTATGTAGAGAATTGAAGCATTTATCTACATCATAAAGAAAAAATTTAACAGATCACATTCACAACAAACATTTACATATCTTGGTGAAAAGTTTTTTGTCTTTGATTACTAAGCTGTGTATTTTCAGTCTTCCACTTTACCTTGTGTGAGAAGAAACGCACAATTTTCCTCCCAAGATGTGTTTCTGTCTTCTCTTACAGAGTTAATATTTTCATTTGTTAATCTTAACTAAGTTTTTGGATAAACATAATGTTATTATGTAAAGCAATTTTTTAAAATTAAATTTTATTTTTTCAATTATCAAGCATTTATTTTTTCTCCTTCCAACACCCCCTTGACAATGAGAAAAAGAAAAAATGAGAAAACTCTTGTAACAAATATGCATAGCCAACAAAAAAAATTTCTATTAGCTACATTCAAAAGTGTGTGTCTTGTTCTGTATTATATTAGTGTCCCCCTTTCTTTCATTGGTCCTCTGAGAACATGTCAATCATTGTCCTAATGACAGTTCTTAGATCTTTCAAAAAGAATTTTTTTAGAGCGTTGATGTTACAGTGTAAATTGTTCCCCTAGTTCTACTAACTTTACTCTGTCTTCATTGGTTCATAGAAGTCTTTCTAGGTTTCTGTGAAATAATTGACTTCATTTCTTATAGCACAATATTATTCCATTATATTTATATACCATAATTGATTTAGCTGTTCCTTAACTGATGGACAACAATTTAGTTTCCAGTTTTTTGCTTCTATAGAAAGAGCTGTTACGAACATTTTTTATACACACAGGACATTTTTCTTCTCTTTGACTTTTTTGGGAGGTATAGGACTAGTAGTTCTATTGCTAGACAGAGTATTTGCAGATTTGTAACTTTTAAGAAATAGTTCCAGATTGATTTCTAGAATGGCTATATGAATTCACAGCTACATCAATAGTACATTAATACACATGTTTTTTCCACAACTCCTAGAATTTCCCTTTCATCAACTTTGCCAGTTTCATGACAAGGACTTTCCTGATCCCCTTCAATTCTAGTGCCTTTCTTCTCTTGATTATTTCCAATTTATCCAGTTTATAGGTTGTTCGTTCTTAGGCATTTCTATATTCTTTCCCTCATTAGATGGTAAGTTGCTTGAAAGCAGGGACTTTTTAAAAAATAATGTTTTATTATTTCCCAATTACATGTGAAGACATTTTAAACGTTTATTAAAATTTCGAATTCCAAATTCTTTCCCTCTTTCCTGCTCGCACGCCTCGAGATGTTAAGCAGTTTGATATAGGTTATACATGTGCTATCTTACAAAGCATATTCCTGTATTAGTCATGATGTAAAAGAAGACACAGACCAATCCCTCCCCCCAAAATAGAGTGAAAAATAGCATGCTTTGATCTGCTTTCAGACTCCATCAATTCTTTTTCTGGATATGGATAACATTTTTCATCACAAATTTTTTGAGATTGTCTTGGATCATTGTATTGCTAAGGAGAGTCAATCACTGTAAAATATTGCTGTTACCGTGTACAGTGTTCTCCTGGTTCTGTTCTCTTCACTTTGCATCAGTTTGTGTCTTTTCAGGTTTTTCTGAAACCAACTGAACAGGGACTATCGTTTGTCTTTCTCTATATCTCCACTGGTTAATACTTTGCATATAGTAGACACTTAAATGGCTGACTAATTGATATGAAACATTTGTGTTTTTTTTAAAGTTTCATTTCTCTAATTATTGATGACTAAGGACATTAAAAATATATCTAGGTAGCTTAGATTTCTTCCCTTGAGAGCTATCTGCTCATATTAATTTATTAATTATTTAATGGTTACTATTCTTATAAATTAGAATAAATCCCATATGCATACATGAAATGAAAGCATTATCTTCATGCAAAGTTCCCCCATTAGTTAACTGTTTTTCTATTGATCTTAGCTGTATTGAGTTTCTTGATTATATAAAATCAATGTTATGCAACAAAGCACATCTATTTTATCTTCTGTAATTATCTTTATCCTCATTTGGTCATGAATGGTTCTTTGTCAATAGATCTGAAAGGTAAAAAGAACCTCTCCCTGCTTCGATATGACCTTTAAAATCTAGATCATGCATCCATTTGGTGGTTTTCTTGGCATAGGATTTGGAATTTTTCTAAGCCAAAGTTCTGTCAGGCTGTTATCTGGTTTTCACTTCAGTTTTTGTCAAATATTGTACCTCCACAGGGTTTACCACCAGGTTAGCTCATTCAGTGTTGAACTCCATCCAAAATAAAGAGCAAGCAAAACTTAGAGAGATCAGGATTCTTGGCTCAGTAAGATGGCAAATGAAATTTGGTTTTATGCTGATAGTAACAGTTCAAAAGCTCTTTCATGATGTCTTGAAGCCTAAATATGGCCTCCAAGCCTATGGTCCATCTGCACTATTCAGTGCTGATGGAGCTGCATTGATTAGTGAGCAAAATCTTGGAGAGATGGGCTGAACACTTCATAGTGTTCTCAACCATGCATCACCCATCAATGCTGAAACCAGTGACCATATACCTCAAGTTGAAGTCAATCCCTCTCAAGCTGAATTTCTAACTGAAGAAAAAGTTTTGAATGTCATCAGGTTCCTCTCATGTGGCAAAGAACCTGGTGCTGATTTTATTCCAGTTGAGATTTACAAGGCAGGGGGTCCACTGCTTGTGTAAAAGCTGACTGGAATCTTCTGGATTATATGGCAAGTGTAGGTTAATTACTCAGGAGTTCAAGGATGTGTCCATTGTCCTTCTTGCAAAGGTAAAGGAAACAGGTTGTCCTGTGACAATTGCAGGGGAGTCTCTCTCTTAGTTATTGTTGGCAATATTCTCACCAGAGTCCTCCTTAATAGGCTGGTCCTGCACCTGGAAGATGATCATCTACTCAAAAGACTACGTGGCTTCAGAAAGGGTTGAGTAATGGTCAATACGGTGTTTGTTGCTTGACAATTTCTGAAGAAATGCCAGGAGCAGAACAGAGGTCTAAATGCCGTGTTTGTAGATCTAACAAAGGCCTTTGACACTGTTAGTCATAAGGGCTCATGGAAAATTATGGAAAAATTTCATTGCCTGGTGAAGTTCATTAGTTTTGTACATCAGTGTCCTGATGGCATGCTTGCTTATGTTCTCGATAATGGACTCCTTCACTTTCCCAGTGACCAATGGAGTTAAGCAGGGCTGTATGCTTTCTCCAATGCTTTTTAGCATGATGTTTTCTCTGATGTTGTCAGATGCCTTTAACAAGGATGAAAATGGCATCAAGGTCAGCTACCATATGGATGGTAAATTATTTAACTTGAAATAGCTACAAGCCAAGATGAAAGTGGAGGGAGAGTCGGTGCACAACTTTTTGTTTGCAGATGATTGTGCACTCAATGAAGCCTCTGAGGTGAAGATGCAACGGAGTATAGGTCAATTCTCTGCTGCTTATACCAATTTTGGCCTAACGATTAACACCAAGAAAACAGAGGTCTCTACCAGTCAGCACTGCACCATCCATACATGGAATCGTTGGCTACAGCCAAGGGAGAAATCGGAATGTTGTGGATAAGTTCACTTACTTTGGCAGTATACCTTCTAGGGATGTACCCACAGATGATGAAGTTAATGCATGCATTGCCAGAGCTAGCTCAGTGTTTGAGAGGCTCCAAAGGAAAGTGCAAGAGAGAAGAGGTATTAGACTGACCACCAAACTGAAGGTTTACAGAGCTATTGTGCTGACTTCATTTTTGTATGCCTGCAAAACCTGGATGGCATACCAGTGCCATTCCAGGAAATGGAATTGTTGCCATTTGAATTGTCTTAGCAAGATGCTGAAGATTACCTGGGAAGATAGGGTACTGAACACTGAGGTCCTTTCTCTAGCTAAGCTGCCAGGCATTCAGACTTTATTGCAGAGAGTGCAACTCCAATGATCTGGCCACTTTTTTCACATGCCAAATGTTTGTTTGCTTAAAGACTGTTTAATGGGAAACTCACACAAGGCAAATGCTCACATGGAGATCAGAAGAAGTGATACAAGGACATTCTCAAGTTCTCTCTGAAGAACTTTGGAATTGATTGGGAGAAATGGGAGACACAGTCACAAGACCACCCAGCATGGTGTGACACCATCAAAGAAGCTGCTTTGTTCTATGAATGAAGCATAAATGCAGTAGCTCAAAAGAAACATGAGGTGCACAATTTTAAAGACATCTCCGCTCCCAATGTTCACGTGGACTATTTGTGCCTGACCTGTGGTAGAGCCTTCCAAGCTCAGACTGGTCTGATCAATCACAGTGGGACACACTGTACCTTGACCCCAGCAGAGTGAGGTCATTTTGGTCCTCTTTGAGGATGAAGGACAACAACCAACCAGTCCCTCAGAGTTGAGTAGTTCTGATGTCTCTATCACTTGTCATCATACTCCTATCTATCTCAAGTTTTGGTCCTATAATTTCTTTGACCTTCCTCTTTCATAGTTTATGATAAAGTCCTTCTCAGCCTCTTTTTTTGGGCAGGCTTTTAATATTTATTGCTAACCTATGTATAACTCCACTTTAAAAAATATATGTTGAATTCTTCTCCAGTGAGTTCTGTGAACATTTACCCTTAACACAAGGAAATAGGTGACAGTTACTGTGCTAATAAATGCCTGGAAAACAACTCAACTCTTATTTTTCATACCTTCTCTTGACCGTGACCCTATGAGTAAGGCTAAAAAATGCACTTGTAAAATTAGTGAATATCCAGATCAACTACTGTTCAAAAATGGGGCTTATTGGTTTAAATTAGGATTGATCCAATGACATTAACAAGTTCACCTTCAATTATCTTGAAAATACTTTTATATCATTTTTCATTTTTTAAAATATGTGCCAACTTTGGCAGCTTATGTTGTACAGTCACCATTTTAATACTTTTCATAAGCTGTTTCTTTGGCTTGTAAGTTTTCTTCATTATTCCAGTAGTATAACTGTACCTTCCCATGTCAACAGCCAGAAGGTCCAAATTCATATTTTAAATGTTTCACTTCTGCTTCTGTTATCATGTAATGTTCAGTGTCTTGACCATTAAATGGGGTACTTAAACATTTGGGGGCTCATAGATAGAACAAAGATCTTATATCTAAAAAAATATACACGTTGATTAATGAGTTCCATTTTCATGCAAACTGGTCACACCTAGTCTTTTCTTTCCAAGGGGGTGGGATGGGCTAAACAGTGAATTAAGATCCCACTGAAACTTCCAAAATGACTCATTCCAATAGATGTAACTGCTAGGAACCAGAGAAATTATGCCAAACTGGATACTTTTTCAGGCATCCATACCTAGTGAATTTGTACAGTATGTCTGAGTAGCTTGTATACTTTTGATTATAAGGGAAAAAATGTGTTCCTGAGGTGAGGGGGAAGAGAACAACGGGCTGCTTATGGTCAATATTTTGTCCTAGAAAAACTTGGCTAGGTCCTAGTTGGACCTCACATGTGCTTAATGTCTATCAGGATCAGGACACAAGGCTGGAATCTAGTATGTATATGTCATAAAGTATTTATGCTTCCTCCATATTTATTGTTTTGATATTTTAAAATTTTATGATTAGCTTAGTTCCCGAGTTTGAGAGTATCAGTTTCCCCAGATTGTGCATTTGATATATTTACTATGTTTGTCCATCTATGTCCATCAATTCAGACAATTCCCCTTTTCTTCTTCAGAATTGTTTGTGTCAACAAAATTTCATTTTCAAGTGTATTCTATTTCTCTTCCTCTGAAAAATTTTAGGTCCTAGAATCCTATTTATAAGAAATTCTGGATCTGACCGCTCCCTTTAGCTCAAGAGGAAGAAATCATGTTTCTCCCCCATAAGAAAAGGCTCTTTCTTTTCCTCCCTCTCAGTTTTCTGAGGACAGTTAGGGTTATGTCCCCGAATACCCTGAGAATGACCACACTGTTGCTTGTGTAGCATGCAGAGAAATCTAATGCAATACAATCCTTCAGTCAATCAACAGGTAGCTATCAGGTGCTTACTATGAACTTAGTACTATGAAAGTCCTTTCTACGTGTTAAAATTTTCTTATAGGATGTTGCATGGAAATAATAGCATTAGCTACTCTTCACCCATCTCTACTTCTCCGTGTCTCAGGCCTTAATCACTAAAAGTATTATATTAGTTCTTGAAGGTGTCCATGCATAACATCTCTAATCCTTCAAAATATTTGTGTGGGTGGGGTGAATATTCTTTCCTCCCCGGATTAATCTGTTAGGAGTATTATGAAATAAGTTTATGAGCCATTCTTTCCAAGGAACTGGACAATCAGGTTTTTTTTTAAGATCTTAAGAAGCCAATTTGTTGGCAAGCTTATAACCCTATTTAAAACATTGGATTAATTTGTTTCCCTTGACAGTGCAAAATTTCCATCTTTTCTATCTATGTGGATTGTTAGTGATAATTTCAAATACAATGGAGGTGCAGATTCTGAAGTCCACCCCAAAAGAAACCACTCCCTTTTTGTGTCCATGATTATTATTTTTTAAGATAGAAGTGAATGGCATGTTATATTATATGTTGGAGCTTTCTTGACTTAGGGAAATATGTTATATTGAAAATACAAATTTGCAAAAAAAAAGATAAGTTAAGGATTCGTTTCTAATTTTATTGAAATATTCATCAAAGTTTCTTTAATAAGAAGTATAGCTTGGTTAATAAAAATTAAATATATATACGTATATATATATATATATATATATATATATAATTTCTGTGAAACATTTCTATCACATAAAACCAAATATGCTTACATTGGTTATATGGAAGTTGACCAGTTCATAAGATTTTCTGCTTGCCCAATGTTATTTTGACCTAAAATATATTGTTTCCCTCCTCAGATTTTTCCTTCTGTGGTATTCATCATATTTAATCTCCCCATTGAACAAAACAATCAGTTAACTAAATACAGTTTGTGAGAAGGGGAAATTTGCCTCTACTGACATAACCAATACATATTTTGAAACAGGAGATGCCTCACCAGTGTTGAATCATGCTGCAGTTCCTTTAATTTCAAACAAAATTTGTAATCATAAGGATGTGTATGGTGGAATCATTGCTCCTTCAATGCTCTGTGCCGGCTACTTAAAGGGTGGTGTGGACAGCTGTCAGGTAAGGAGTCTTCACTAAAACCTATTTATAGGACCTTAAAATTCTAAGACAGTAAAATGAAGCTTGGCTGGGCCTATCTAAGCAAAACTACATATGTACTGTAGACCATGTCAAATTTCTATATTATTTACACTTCCTACAGTTATTCATTTTGTAGATAATAGAAAGGTCCTGAATGGCCAAAGAAGAATTTGAGAGGATTTTACTTGATTTTCTTTGTGTATATTTCAATTAGGGACATTCATTGCAGAAATTTTAGTTTCCAGTGTTAGTTTGAAGAATTTTTAAAATGGTTTGATCAGTTTTTGCCACTCATTTTAATTCCTACATTTGGTGCTGAAGACCATTCCAAATGAATTATTATGTGGTATCTTAAGATCCATGTTAGATAAATGAAAAAGAAAAAAAAGCCCACATAAAAGACAGGTGTCCAAATGAAATTTATTAAAAGTTATTCCTTACTTCTAGCTAGAGATGGGAATGGGATTCTGCGATTCTCCGAATCTGGATTGCTGCCTCTTTTGTAGGGCCCATAAACTAAGACTAATTTTTTACATTTTTAAATAAAATGTTTTTGTATTTAAAAATGTAAAAACTACTCTTGACTCCACGGTCATGCAGAAAGTTGACAAAAGTAGGGAGATGGGACAGATTTGGCCCTGGGGCCACAATTTGTTGCTCCTGGTCTAGAAAATCAACCAAACAATGGATCGAGCCTGATTTTTAGCATTTGTTCTTTTACAAGGTGTATATATGCTCACTTTGAAAATTTAACAATCAACTCTTCAGAGCCACTATAAAACTGATTCAGCATAACCCTGTGTCGACTGCCAAGATAGCTTCCCAAATTTTTTTTGGTGGAAAAGTTCCATGTCTACTATGTGTTAAAATTCCTTATTCTTTTTGGAGGAGGTTCCAGGATGGGTGAGGAGTAAGCTGCTGTTTATTATCTCCACTTATAGTTCTATGCTTTAGTATCTTTGAGCTTAGTAAGTAGTAGAGAGTGCATGAAAACACGGAATTGGAATGCTTTCCAGTTTATTCAAGGTAGGTTAACAAAGGACATGTAGAAGGTTTATCTGTGATCCCAGGTGCTGTGGAGTTGTTTGTGTCTAGGTGGACATATAAATGAAATTACAATTAGGGATAATTGGGAGACCTGGTTCTCTGCTGATTCCAGAGGTGAAAACAGGAAACAACTAAAATTATACAGGCATTCAGAATAGTAGATATGTAATATAGTTATTAACTTTCCCAAGGAACTATTCCTTAATATTTTTTTTTTGGCCAGAGCCAGGAACTTTGTATTATTCTCTCAAAATAAGGATTAAAGGCCTCTGATGGAAGGACTAAATAATTTTTCCCTTTGAGCTTTTACATATCATGCCAACTCAGAGTCTGTAAGATTGGGAGGAAATAAAGTTCCAACACACAAAGATCTTAACATGTGAAAAAGGCCTCATGGCTTCATATTTCAAAGTATAAAAGGTGTTCATGTGTAACAATATACGTAATTATTTCTGGTGCCAGAGAGCTTGGGTCTCGACCCTCTCTCTCTTCAGAATGCAGCCTCTCTCAGCTCTGAACCTAACTGGACTAGGTTCAATGCTGGGAAAAGTCTGGCTTCAAAAGAGAAGGATTATGCTCTTTCTCTGCACACATTCCGCGCCCCCCCATCCAGTGTGGGGGTGAAGCACATAAATCTTATGTTTGGCTCATCTCTAGGGTTCCTCCAAAAAGAGGGATACTCAGTGTACAACTTAAATCAAGTGTAGGACAACTATTTATTTCTTCTATACAAAAAGAAATGCTTAACACAAGAGACACACAAACATTTGAAAAACACTTAAACAAGCAACAGTAGCAAACTATTATACTCTCTTGAGTAGGTAAGACTTAAAACATAAAAGTGTGAAGCACTTTGCATGACTGTTAAGCAATCATTTCATTTTTACTTTGGCTCTGCATTGTCCAGCTTCCCCAAACCCAGAGCACTCTGGATCATGGCTTGTGTTCTTTGTCCTACGAGTGGCCATCTCTTCCTCCAAGATGTCCTGTAATAGATGAAAGGGCCACCATTAATAGTGTATCTGGTGCCTACTAGAGGAACTTAACTTCATGAGATTGCCTCTAAGTCTAAAAAAGGTTCATCCCTTGCTATTTGTAGGCTCAGTCAACAATGTGACCATTCAATATATGAGGCTAATTTTACAATACCTATGTTGTTTCATTTTGTTTTCACGTTAAGGGTGATAGTGGAGGACCTTTAGTTTGTGAAGAGATGAAGATCTGGAAGTTGGTGGGGGCTACCAGCTTTGGAATTGGTTGTGCTGATGTAAATAAACCAGGAGTCTACACTCGTATCACTTCTTTCCTGGACTGGATACATGAACAGATGGAGGTTGGTATCGAACTCTATAACCTGCTTCCTGTATTTACATTGAAATCTTACCCTGACTTCAAGCTCTAGAAAACTCTCTGGTTCAAATTAAAAGGACTCCACCAGTTCCTATCAAAAAAAGATTAAGGTCTATTCTCTCACCTGACAGATGTCTCACAAGATGAGCCATTAAGGTCTACAGAAGTGTGTATAAACTAGAAGAAGGCAGAGTAAGAACCTAAATAGCAACACATACAGGCATATTATCCACTCAAATATTTGTTGATTTGCTTCGATGCATATTTATCTGCTTATAAGGTAAGAGGATCATAGATTTAGATCTATGGGATCTAAATGGGATGGGACATAAGAGGCCGTAGAGTACAACCTCCCTTGTTTTTACAGATAAGGAAACTGAGGTCCATCAAGGTGAAGTGGCTTCCACAATATCAGACAGATAGTAGGTATGACAGAGAGCCCACATTCTTTGATTCCAAATTCTTTGTTCTTTCTACTATACAGTGCAGCCTCTTGATGACTGGGGATTTCATCTCTTGAAGCTGTGGCAGGATTTTAATATTCTCTTAAGGAAAATGACCAAATGAAGAATTAAAATATACAGGATTTTTTCTTCTCCCTCTATATTTATTTTTATGAAAGGCTACATGAGGAAATTACCTTCATGTATCCAGTGGATCTGAGCACATATAACTCATACATTGCAGTATCAGAAGATGTTCCATTTGAAAACTTTTGTTGGGTAGCATTTTGTATAAAAATGGTCAAATAATCCATGAATTAAAATTCAGCTTCATTTTGATTACCTTTTGAAGGATATAAAATTCATCAAAATTAGTCAATTCCATAAAAGTTAATATGAAAAAAGACAAATATGAAATGCTTTGAAGTCTAGTTAAACAAAAACTTTGGTTCATTTGGTTAGTTAATGGTAATATAGGTGGGAGCCTGGTGCATAGATATGCTTTGTATGTACAAAGCAGTGACAGATAACTAATATCATGGCACTCCTAATAATCATTATAGATTAACCTGGAGAAAACATATCAATATTATTGGGTGTGTCTCATAAAGTTGCTATTTAACCAGACAGAAGTATGGTGTAATACAAAGCTTTAGATTTGACATCAGAGGATGTGGGTTTGAATCCCAGCTCTGATCTGTATGACTTTGTTCAAATACTTTAATCATTCTGAACTTCAAATTTTTCATCTGTAAAATGAGGGGCTTAGATTTCCTCTTCATTTTTAAATCTATGAGTCTATGATACTTAAAAAAATAACAAAAAATACTTGAATAAAGTGGTCTTATCTATCAAATACTGAAGTCCACACAGTAGAATGAAGAAAAATCTTAATTAGTATAGAAAAGAGGTAGGTTTTCTCCATTGATGTTAAAAATCACACACACACACACACACACACACACACTCACAACCTCTTCATTCTATGCTGTGACATTGTTCATTCAATCACTTTCTCTCACTCAGAAATTTTCAATTTCTCCTTTTCTTCTGGACCCTTCCCCTCAGCATAAAAACACAATCAGTTTGGTGTACATTTATTAATGCAGCCATTGAGAGACTGCTGGGCTCTCAAGCCCTCCTAATCCCCAAGTCTGGCCCCTCCACCCCACCCCTCCATCCACGTATGCACACCAAAACACTGACCTCCCCTACATTATTTGGTTCCTTTGACAGCTCCCCAACTTCTCCAAATCCATAACCTCATCTCCTATGACCCTTCACCCCCTGTCTCTCTGGTATTCAAGCCTCTTCAGACAGTGAGGGGAGAGGCATTTGGGGCATGGCAACCTAACCCCATAGCTCTGTCTTGAGTCTCTTGCTTCTAATTGTACATCTCTGCTCCATTCAGCCCATGCCTGACCTTTGGCAAGAGATGTTTAAGCAATTTTGGCTTTTTTTTTGTGAGGTTTCCCAACTCCATCCCTGACTGCCCCCCATATTCTCCATAACTTATCATTAATGTAACTGAGATATGGGATGACCCTATTGATTTGCTTAATCTATCAGGGGATATTGCTCTGCCCCTCCTAGTTGATTATAGAATCTTTTTGTGTCTAATTCTGACCATACCCCATCTTTCTTACCAGAGCCCTCCCATAACACTTCACACCAGTTCCATCTCCAACCTTAAACACCGCGCCCCCACGAATGGTTGTGAGTTTTGCTTCCAAATGGGAGAGGGCAGATGGAGAAGGCAATTAGTCTGTTTAAGACACCCCCTTTCCATTCACCCAGTATATACTGCTATTCTGAACACCATTTATGTGCACAGCTTTTTTATGGGCTCTTCTTTGAGAGAGGAAAGGAGAAATTGTTTCCTTGTTGGGGAGGGAGATGGATCTCTCTTTCAGGATACAGAAATAAGGTGAGATGATCCTACCAGATAGGGATCTTGACATCAGTGCTGCAGATATGGAGTGAGGCATAATGAAGCTTCCTGGAGGAGACAGTGAATGCCCCAATTGTTGGAGCAGGTCAGAATGGGTAAAGAGCCAGAAACTAGAAAAAGTCAGCAACCTTAGGGGCAAATTGTGGTTTTCTAGATTGGAATGGGGAGTGAATCTAGGAGAAGGGATTTATCAATCCTAATTAGGGATTGGAATTAGAAGAGAGAGAGGGTAACTCTCAATACCCATAATGGTCCCTGTTGCCTAGGTAACCCCCAAGCACAGAATGTTGATACCCTTCCCTTTCACCCTCAACACAGACCCAAACACATTCTCCATGTGCTCAAGACCACCAGGGGCTTGTCCAGGTCTGAAGTGACTGGTGCCTTTGGCCCTACCCTGGGAATTAGGGTTTGTCCCAGAAGGGGCTGAGATTTTTTCCCCTGCCCCTCAGGGATGTTGCAGGAGGGAGGGTCCTAACTTCTACTTTCAGAACCATCTTCTCTGAAGAGAAATGGGGGTTTGCCCGTCAGGGTGGGATGGGTAAACAGAAGTCTTGATGCCAAATAAGGATGAGCATACCCCTTTGAAAAGGGGCAGAGATAACCCCAACCATCTCCTCCCCCTACACACACACACACACACGAATACATACACACACACATATACATAATCACCTCCACCTCTGAATCCTGGTAAATGCTTTAAGATCATAGGATAGAAGAGGGATGGGGGCCTTCACCCTCAGCTTCCTGAGCCTATGCTTTTCTTACCTCTGTGTCCATTTCCCCTTCCAAGTTCTTCCTTTTGTCCTCTATGCCAGAAAACCCTATTTGAAGGAGGAAGTGGTGATAAAGTCATTTTTTGAGCTGGGATTGGAGACCAAGATAGTAGAGAACAGACGCCTCATTCCTACCCCATTCCTTTAATCCCATGTAAATGAATGGCATGATGTTTGTCATAAAAAAAAAACCCAACCCTCCCCCCCCATAACAATTACAGTGAAACCCTCCTTTAATTCTGCCGCTCCCTCTAACTCTTTTTTTCCCCTTTCACTGTCAAGCTTCTAGGAAGAGCAATCTTTCAGTACAACTACTTTCTTACCATTTACACTTCAGCCCATGAAATATGGCTTCTATTTCCTCCATTTAATGAAACAATTCTCTTTAAGATTGCAAATTACCGTTTTATCACTAATGGTCTTGATTTAATATAAAACAACCTCATTTTTTATACTTTAAGCTTCCATCACAATTCTCTTCCTTTTTGAAGGTTTCTAATATTCTCTTCTCCCTTAAGTGTGGATGTCCCTTAAAGATTTTTGCCTATGGATCTCTACTCTTTTCCCCCTATACTCTCCATTCTGCATGACCTTATCTACTTCAAATACCTTCAATAATGCATGCAAGTAATCCTGAAATACATGTGTGTATGTAGACTCCAAGAACTTTAGACCTGTGTTTCCAACTGTGTGGAGGATATCTTAGAATCCCAGTATTTCAGAATTGAAAGGGACCTCAGAAGTCAAATAATCCATTAGATAGCTTAAGAAGAATCCTCTTTCCATATATCTGAAAAGTGGCCATTTTAATCTTTCCTTATAAATTTCCAGTGAAGAGGAACTACCTCTCAAGATAGCTTAATAATTCTACATTTGAATGACTATAATCATAAGGAAGTTTTTTATATATTTGATTGAAATCTTTCTTTTTTTAAAAAAGAATTAAATATTTATTTTAACTTAAATTTTTTTTAAGTTCCAGATTCTCACCCTCCCATCCATCACCCACCCACTGAGAAGGCAAGCAATATGATATGAATAATACATGTGATATCATGCAGAACATATTTCAATATTAGCCATATTGCAAAAAAGGAAGAAGAATAGAAAAGTGAGGAAATTATACTTCCATTTGGATTCATAGTTCATAAATTCTCCTCTGAAGTTGGATAGCATTTAGAATTGTCTTGGATCATTGTATTGATTACAACAGCTAAGTCTTTCACAGTTGATCACCATTACAATATTGCTGTTACTGTGTACTGTGATCTGGTTCTACTTGCTTCACTTCATGTTAGTTCCTGTAGGTCTTGTCATGTTTTTCTGAAACCATCTCTCTTGTCATTTCTTATAGCACAATAATACTCCATAAAAATCATATACCACAACTTGTTCAGCTATTCTTAATTGATGAGCATTCCCTCAATTTCCAATTCTTTGCCATCACAAAAAGAGCCGCTATGAATATTTTTGTACATATAGGTCCTTTTCCTTTTTCTTTAATTTCTCTAGGGTATAGACCTAGTACTGGCATTTCTGGGTCACAGCTGGGCCTAGTTCCAAAATGTTCTCCAGAATGGATGAACCAGTTCACAGTTCTACCAATAGTTTATTAGAGTATCTATTTTCTCTCTTCTCCTCCAGCATTGTCATTTCTTATGTGTGTGAGTTGGCACCTCAGAGTTCTTTTAAATTCACATTTCTCTAACAGTGATTATAGCATTTTTCATATGCCTGTAGATAGCTTTAATTTCTTCTTTTGAAAATTTCCTGCTTATATCCTTTGAGCATTTATCAGTTGGGGAATGGCTCTTATTTTTATGAATTTGACTCAGTTCCCTATATACTCAAGGAATGAGGCTCTTATTAGAGAAATTTGCTATGATTTTTTTATATCACATCATTAACTATGGGTACATTTTAGCAAAATGTAGTTTCACTGATTAACTTTTTTTTTGTTGCTATCCCAACCTTTTTTATTTGAGCTGAAGCATAATAGATTCTGCCACACTCTTTTATTTTAATTCTGTGTATGTCTTTCTGTTTCAAAAATGTCTCTTGTAAGCAATAGATTATTTGAAGCTAGTTTCTAATCTTTTCTGTTATCTGCTTCTGTTTTATGGTTGAGCTTATCCTATTCACATTCAGAGTTAAGAATAGCAACTTTCTCTTTCCTCCAAACTATTTTCTTATGTTTATTCCTCTCTTTCTCTGTCTCATCATCCCCTGCCCTATCTCTTTTCCCTTCACTCTCTTATTTCTCTGTTGGGTAAGGTAGATTTTTATACCCAACTAGGTGTATCTTTATATTTTTCCTTCTTTGAAGCAATAATGATAACAGTGAGGTTCATGCCTCATTTCATGCCCTCCTTCCATTTTCTTCTTCATGGTAAAAGCTTGTGTGAGAAAATTTTCCCCATTCTGCCTCTCCTTTTCTCCTTTTCCTTGTATATCTCTCTTTGTTACCTCTTAATTTAACAAAAAAATTCCAGTATAAATTGACAGCCACTCATACCCTCTGTCTATACTCCTTCTGAATGTACTAATAAGGATAAAGTTCTTAGGAATTACATGTATCTTTTCAAATAGAAATGCAAACAATTTAACTTTATTGAGTCTCTTATGATTATTCTTTCATGTTTACCTTTTTATAATTTTCCGTTCAGATCTGGTCTTTTCATCAGCAATAATTGAAAACCCTCTATTTCATTAAATATCCATTTTTACACTGGAGGATTACACTCAGTTTTGTTGGGCAGGTTATTTTTGGTTGTAATCTTAACTTCTTTGCCTTCTGGAATATCATATTCCAAATGCTTCACTCTTTTAACATAGAAGCTGCTAACTCTTATGTGATCCTGACTGTGACACCATGACACTTAAATTGTTTCTGTCTGGATGCTTACAATATTTTCTATTGTTCTGGGAGCTCTGGAATTTGATTATAACATTCCTGGGAATTTTCATTTTGGTATCTCTTTGAGCAGGTGATTGGTAGATTCTTTCAATTTCTATTTTTCCCTCTGGATCTAAGATATCAAGGCAATTTTCCTAGATATGTGATATGCAATTTTATTGAAATGTGATGTCGAGGCTCTTTTTTTTTTTTTGATTTTGGCTTTCAGGTAGTTCAATAATTTTAAAATGATCTCTTCAATCTACCTTCGGGTCAATTGTTTTCTGTCAAGAAGTTTCTTTTTTTATTCTTTTGACTTTATTTTATTGGTTTTTTTTGAAGTCTCATGTAATCATTAACTTCTACTTGCTTAATTTTAGTTGTTAAGGGATGATTTTTGTCAGTGAGCTTTTGCACCTTTTTTCATTTGACCAATCCTATTTTTTAAAAGGAATTTTGTTCTTCAGTTAATTTTTGTGTCTTTTTTGCCACTAGGCCAATTTTTAAGGTATTCTTTTATTCAATATTTTTTTTGTGTATCTTTTCCCAAGCTGTTGATTCTCTTTTCATAATTTTCTTGCACCACTATCACTTTCTCCCCTTAATTTTTCCTGTACCACTCTTGCTTCTTTAACTCTTCCAGAAATTCTTATTGGGCTTTTCCTGTACCTCTTAAATTAGCATTTTTTCTTTGAGACTTTGATGGTAGCTGTTTTCATGTTGTCATCTTCTGAGTTTGTGTTTTGGTCTTCCTTGCAACTGTAGTAGCTTTTTATTGTGAAAGGTTTTTTTTTTGTTTGTTTGCACTTTTCTTCCAATCTATTTCTTGATTTTGAACTTGTTTTGCTGATTACTGCTTTATAGTATAGTTTTGGCATTGCTACATGCCCTTCTTCTCAACATTTTTTTCTTTCTCTTGAAATTCTTGATTTGTGTGTTTTTTTTTCCCTAAGTAATTCAATTGGTTTAGGACTGACTACATTAATATACACGATGCAATGGAAAGAACATCTGTCCTGGAGTCAGAAAGACTCATCTTCCTGAGTCTAAATATTGCCCCAGACATTTACTAGCTGTATGATCTTAGGCAAGTCAACAAGTATTATGATTTTATTACATTGATTCAGCCTACCTATGAACATTTAATATTTTTCCAATTATTTACATTTTATTTGTGTAAAATATGTCTTGTGCAGTTCTTGCGAATGGTTTGGTGGATAGACTCTCAAATATTTTATACATTCTGTAGTTTTTTTAAGTGGAATTTTTCTATCTCTCCCTAATGTATTTTTCAGCTAATATAAAGACATTTTGATGATTCGTGGGGGGTTTATTTTACATCCTATGATATTGCTAAAGTTGTTTCAATTAATTTCTTATTGACTTAAAGTTTCTCCAAGTCAACTATCCTATCATTTGCAAAAAGTGGTAATTTTCTTTCTTCTTTGCCTATACTTATTCCATCCATTCTTTTTTCTTTTCTAATCACTATAGCTAGCATTTCTAGCACTATGTCTAATAGTAATAGTGATACTGAATATTCTTGCTCAATCCCTGATCTTACTGGAAAAGCCTTCAGTTTATTCCCATTACAAAAAATTGCTGGCTTTTGGTTTTAGCTAGATACCATATATTATACTAAGGAAAGTTCTGTTTATTCTTCTGTTTTCTAGTGTTTCTAATAGAACTAAGTATTTTATCCTGTCAAAAGATTTTCCTGTACCTCTTAAATTATATTATTTTTCTTGTTTTTATTATTAACATTATCAATTACACTTATGGTTTTCCTAATATTGAACAAATTCTGCATGCCTGACATAAATCCAACCTGACCGTTTATATAAGATTTGTGATATGGCCTAGTAGTCTCCTTGAAAATATTTCATTAAAATTTTTGCAACAATATTCATTAGTATATTGGTTTGTAATTTTCTTTCTCCATTAAATACTCTTTGGTTAAGGTATCAAGACCATATTTGTAGCAAAAAGGGCATTTAATAGAACTTTTAAAACTTTTTTGGGTAAAATATGAATTATTCTCCAAAATTATTTTTGGATTTACTTGTACATCTTGTTCTGGAATTTTCTTTCCTTTGGGAGCATGTTCAATTTTTTTAACCAATACCAAGTTATTTAAATCCTCTGTTTCTTGTTTTGTTAATCTGAGAACTTTGCATTTTTGTAAATACTCATCCGTTTTACTTGGAGTCAGTTTTATTGATAAATAATTGGGTAAAATTCTTTTAAATAACTCTATTTTTAGGTGGTTGTGAATTCACCTTTTCCAATATTTTTTACTATTAATTTGGTTTTTCTCTTTCCCTTTAAAAAATCAAACTAGCTAATGGCTTACCTATTTTGTTGTTTAAAAGCAGTTCTTATTTTTAAGTATTAATTCAATAGGTTATTTGCTTTCAATTTCATTAATCTCTTTTATTTTCAAGATTTCTATTTTGACATTTAATTATGAGGATTTAATCTCTTGGTTTCTTATTCTTTTAGTTGCACGCCAAATGCGTGGATTTATTCTTTCTCTCTTTTACTGAAGAAAATATTGAGATGTAAATTTCCCCTACAGATTACCTTAGGTACATCTCAAAAATCCTAGCATGTTGTTTCAATGTTGTCATTAACTTTAATGAAATTGTCTATTGATTTTACAGTTTTTCTTTGATATAGCCATTCTTTAAGTATAAGTTATTTAGTCCTCAATTAATTTTAATCATTTCTTCAGTGTATTTTTATTGTGTTTTGGGGCCACAAATGATGTGTTCCATATTTTTGCCTTTCTTCATTTGTTTGTGAGGATTTTATAATAGCTATAGAATTTATATGCCACTTTTAACACTTAGGAAGCACTTTACAAATATATATTTTTTTATCATTACAACAACCCCAGATGAGGAAATTGATGCAGATGGAGTTTAAGTAACTTGCTTAAGGTTACACTGTCAGTAAGTGCAGTAAGTCAGAATTGAACTCAATTCTTCCTGACTGTATCAGTAAACTGCCTAACGTATGGCCAATTTTTGTAAAAGTACCATGCACAGCTGAGTTGATATGTACACTCTTTTTTTTTTGCCATCTACTAATCTCCAGAAGTATAATACAGCTAACTTTTCCAAATTTCTATTCAGGGCCTTAACTTCTTCCTTGTTTATTTATTTTCTTTGGTTCAATTTATCTATGTCTTGAAGGATTACATTAACCTCCCTCACTATTACAATTTTATGATATATTTTCCCATTTAGACCTTCCTGTAAAATATTTAGATGCTGTATCATTTGGTGCACTTGTGTTTGGTATTGATATAAATTCATTGTCTAGGTAATCTTTCAGCAAAAATGTAGTTTTCCTGTCTATTTTAACTGAGCCTATGCTAGCTTTTTCCTAGTCTGAGATAATGATATCTTCCCCTGCCTTTCTAAATTTCAGCTGAAACATTATAGATTTTGCTCCAGTCCCTTGTCTTAATTCTCCATGAAGGTGTTGTAGGTGTTTCTTATGAACAAGATATTGTTAGATTCTGCTTTCTAATCCATTCTATTGTCTTCTTCAGCTTTATGGCTGAGTTCATCCTGTAAGTTTTCTCAGTTAGGATGATTAATTGTATACTTCCTTCCATTCTATTCTTTTATACTTTTTCTTAACTCAGTTTGCTGTCCTCTCTTTATAAAGAGCAGAATACAAGAGAAGATGTGTGATTAGCATTAGTTCTTTAGCTCTGATGCGATCTGCTTCTGCCTCACTGTCACTCTTCTCTTTCCCTTGCACAGAGCCCAATCAGTCTGTCAACAAGCATTTATTAAGCAACTACTAGGTGCCGGGCACTATGTCATACACTGGTTGTACATAAAGAGGCAAAAGACAGTCCTTTCACTCAAGGAGATCACAATTTAATGGAGGCGCCAACAAGCAAACAAATATTTGCTGACAAGATATTTATAGGACAAAAAGGAAATAATTACAGAAGGGAAGGCACTAGAATTAAGAGGAGTTAGGAATGGCTTCGTGTAGATGAGATTTTAGTTGGGACTTAAAGAAAGCCAAGGAATCCAGGAGGCTGAGAGAGGGCTAGGTAATAAAGGGTTTTGATCCCCAAATTGAGGATTTTATATTTGATCTTGTAGGTGTTAAGGAGCCACTGGAGTTTATTGAGTGATATAGTCAGACCAGCACTTTAGGAAAATCACTTTGGTGGCTGAATGGGGGATAGACTGGAATAAGGAGAATCTTGAAGTAGGCATTCCCACCAGAAGGCTATTACGATTGTCTTCAAGGCCTTCACCAGAGTGGTGTCAATGTCAGAGCTGCTTAGAAGGGTCCGTATTCAAGAGATCTTACAAAGGTGAAATCAATAGGCCTCAGCAACAAATTAGATATAAGAAAGGGGTGAGCTATAGTGAGGAATTTTGTCATTCAGTAATTTTAGTCACATAAAACTCTTTATGACATCCTTTGAGTTTTTTTTTTTTTGGCAAAAATACTGGAGTGGTTTGCCATTTCCTTCTCCAGCTCATTTTACAGAGAAGGAAACTGAAGTGACTTGCCCAGGGTCACAGTCACACACAGACACAGTAAATGTCTGAGGCTAGATTTGAACTTGGGTCTTCCTGACCCAAGTTTGGTCTGGCGCATTTTCTAGGATCTGTTCAGAGAACATCATGGAGAAGAGCTCAGTGTATTGCTTCCCATAACTCTTCCATATTGGCTCCATGTCTCTCTGTCATTGTCTTTAAATGAACTCTCTACCTCCACCTGCCAAAGATTTTTCTTTCAAAGTCCAACTCAGGGGTAGCTTTTCTTGATATTTTGCTCATTTCCACCATTTGGTGAAAGTTCTTTCTCCAAGTTTCTCAGAAAGAACTTTGCTTGGACCTTTCTTTCACATTAATCTTATGCTCCCCTTATACTATTTTTATCAATGTTTAGTTATGCCATAACCTTTTAGTCATATGAGCCTCCCAACAGATCTCCATTAGAGTGTGTGGTTCATAAGATCAGAGTCAATGTCATATCTAGCAGTTTAATTCTAGAGCCTATTACAGTCTCATGTACAGTATGTTTAATAAATGTTTGTGGCATGGAATGACTATAAATTGTAAATACATTTCTGAGTGAACTGAGTATTGAGTTAGTCAATATGGCTTATTGGAAGACTTACAGAAAGAATTTCTATAGTCAATAGCAAAACACAGGACTTAATGAAAATTATATGTTATCTTCTTCAAAATACAACTGGAAATCATTCATGCTTTCAGATATTCATAGATTTACCCACTGTCTCTGATGCCACTGCAAACAAGCTACTTACTAATATTTTTTGGAGGGGGGAAGGCAAGGCAATTGGGGTTAAATGACTTGCCCAAGGGTCATACTGCTAGTAAGTGTCAAGTGTCTAAGGTCAGATTTGAACTCAGGTCCTCCAGGGCTGGTGCTCTGTTCACTGCACCACCTAGCTGCCCCTTATTAGTATGTTACATATGGGATGATCAGGAATGTTTTACAAAAGAATTAACAATATATTCATATAAATTACACCATAGACATCCTGTTCTGTGCTCCGAAATTATTTTTCAATACTGTTCAACAGTTTCAAGACTACTGAGTGGAGAAACCCACCTGAACAGAATTCTAAAATTGCTGGAATAGAAAGAGTTTAAACATTTAAAAAGATTAATCAATGTTTTTATTTTTAGAGGGAACTAAAAACTTGAAGACAACATGGATGAGCAACAGGATTATTTTTCTCATCTTGAATTCCCACTCCGCAGAAAGCTGTCCTGTCCTACTTTGGACTGATGTGTAAAACTTAGCTTCTTGTTAAGATCAGAGGCATTCGTTACTTTCCTTGATTATTCTTTTCATGTGTAAAGAATGTTTTGGATATTGACTATAGTGCCTGGCACAGAGTAAGGACTTAATAAGTGTTTACATCTATTATAAATAGCAGAAACCACGCAAAATGCACTGGCTTTCCCCAAGTATATCTTGGAGAAATGGAAGGAACTACACTGAAAGGATTTTATAATTTCTTCAATGAAACAGCATGGAATTAAAGAAAGATGTTATTGCTGATTAAATGCCTTTACACCAGAAACCAGGACACTACCAAAACTTTCTTCTTCCAAGATCTATTTACATGTGAAAATCATGTTCATTAATAAATCATTTTCATGTATCAAAAATTAATTGTTGCTGTTTTTGTTTTGAAATTTTTATAGTTTTCTCTGAGGAGAAAACTAGGTTCATCTTGATACGAACTAATTAACACTTAAAAGTCTGCTGGCATTGAAACACCGAAAGCTTAATTCCTTGTGTATGATGCAAGTAATGAAACTTAAGAGAAAAAGGAAAGCAAAATTGTTTTTAATCTTGTGCTTGTTTGCTATGCAAGTCAAAAAAGCCTCTGCTGGGCCTGGGGACTGGGTCACTCCTCCCCTTCTCTTTCTGCACTAGAAGGTCCCTCTACTTTGGATGTATACATTTTTTTTGTACACATAAAATAAATAGCAGTCACGAAATATTCACAAGCATATATTGAAAGTCTTAAAAAAGAAGCAGAAATAAATTCTATTGTATTATCTTGAGGTTGATATTTTAACATCATCTAAACATTAGACATTTTGCAGGATTACTGTTGGGTGTTTGCTGCCTGTCAGCTTGAACCAAAGGATCCAGGGTTGATGAACCTCTTGAACTCCCAAAGTGGATTCCAAGCTTGGAAACTGCAATCTCAGGATCAATATTCATTTCCCTAAGATCAGGAAAGAACCCACACAGAAGAGACAGTGTAAAACCTAAGATAAGGTTTGGGATTTACCTGCCATATGCAAGCTGTTCTTACCCTTGTGCTTAATAGGAAGTATATACAGATCATGTTGATCATAAATATAGAACTAAAAAGGATCTCAGAGGCCATGTAGCTAGACCACTCATTCTGCAAATGTGGAAGATAATAACCAAGATTAAATGATTTGTTCATGGTTATACAGAGAGTAAGCTTCAGAAGTAGGATTTCAAACAATGTACTCTGAATCCAGAACCAGTCAGTGCTCACTCCCATAAACGAGGATGTCTTCAACCCAATGTGTGTCTAGGCAAAGTTAGTGATCATATGGTGAGATTAATTTGAAGGATATGAAAAAAACCCTAATATGCCCCAGTAATTTCCAGGACTAAAGTCACTCCGTTGTGTTTCTACAAGTTTCTTATTTGATTACAAATATTACATGAGATGGTAATTGTCAGCCACTAAAGATATTAATTTTATACTTAACATAAATTAGCTTATCTGATTGGTCAGCTAATCACTTAGTTAGATTTTGAAGGAAAGAGACAGAACGTTTAAGTTGTGTTGGAAGGAGAAACTGGTGGTCTAAGAGAGATCAGATGAAATAGAAGTCTGAGAGGCAGGATTTCTCAAAGAGCATGTAAAAGGGGAAATGGGCTAAAGACAAATTTTACCTAGACCCACACTATTTATTAAACCACAAAAGTAAACCATAGACATCTCTTTCCCATGGAAGAAATAAGAGAAAGGGAAGGGAATAAACATTTTCATAGTACCTACTAAGTGCCTGGTATAGTGGTAAGCACTTTGCAAATAATTTGATAATTTAATCCTGACACTATATAGCACTTTAAGGTTTACAAATCCTTTTATGTATACAAGTTCATTTGAACTTCACAACAATGTATAACAATTCTATAGCCATCATGATCACTGTTTTCCAGATAAAGAAATTGAGGGTCAGAAAGCTAAAGTGATTCACCTTAAGTGACACAGTTCACAAAGATCAGAGTAAAGGACCCAGAACTAGGAATTCCAGAATCCCATACTATATCCAAATTATTGTGTTTATAATATGTACACATGTATATGTATATATGCATATACATACATGTGTACACATGCATATATGTATATGTTGTATGTATATATCATGTATGTATTACATATAATATACACACATTATGCACACACATACACATATATGTATACAGACACAAGTAATAGCCATTCCCCAATAGAAAATGGTCAAAAGATATGAACAAACCCTTCTCAAAAGAACAGCCAAGTATTCATAACCGCATGAAAAAATGCATCAAGTCATCAATAATTAGATAAATGCAAATCAAAACAACTCTGAAGTTTTACTCACATCCTGCAAATTGTCAAAAATGAAAAAAATGGCAATAGTTGATGTTGAGAGGTTGTGGGAAAATAGGCACACTAATATCTTATTGGTGTTTCCATTTTAGAAAGTAATTTGGTATCATGCAAACAAAATGACTGAAGTGTCTGTACCCTTTGAACCAGAGACTCCATACCTGGGTTTATACTCCAAGGAAGCCATCGATAAGAAAAAAAAGTGGATTTATATTCCAAAATATTTATAGCAGTACCTTTTGTGACATCTAAGAAGAAGAAATGAAGTATATGCCTGTCATTTGCGGAATGGCTAAACAAATAGGAGTTCATGAATGTAATGGAATATTACTGTGATTTGTGTGGTGAATACAGAAAAGCATAGAAAGATCTACATGAACTGATGAAGATTGAAATAAGCAGAGCTAAGGAAACAACATACGTAGCAACCACAACAATGTAAATGGAAAGAACAATAATATAAAAAAAGCAAAAGCAAATGTAACAAAATTTTATTGATCAAATGGTACTCAAATGAAGAAATAGATGACATGTCCAATATAGCCATTCGTGGAGTTTAAACATTGTACATGATTTCATACTTTTTCAGTGTGTTGATCACTGAATAACTCTTGGGGCAGGGTGGGGGGGGATGGGGATGAATTCATGAGATGACTGAGATGATAGTGGCATTCTTAATAGCAATAGAGAAGTGTAGAGTGTCATGTAATAAGTTCAGTTTGAGACTTGTTGAGTTTGAGATGCCTACAGGGCATATTCAGTGGGCTGATAATGAAGCTTGAGTAGAGCTAAATTAGGGATGGTCATACAGATTTGGCAGTTATCTATATAGAAATGATATTTCAACCTTGATGAAAGCTGATAAGTATTCTAAAAAAGTATGTACAGATAGAAGAGAAGAGGGCTCAGGAGAGATCCATAAGGAATATTCATATTAAGAGATCAAGATAGATTATGATTTAGCAAAGTGGGCTGAGTAATGTTCAGATCAGGAAGAGGAGAATCTGGAGAAATCAGTGTCGTGAAAGCCAAGGAATAAGAGAGTATAGGAAGGAGGAAGGAGTGGTTCAAATGTTCAAAAATCGCAGAGACATCAAGAAGGTTATTGATAATCTTGGATAGAGAAGCTAAAGTAGAATTATGAGTGTGGGAACCCAGAATGTAAGATAAGAAGTATGATTTTAAAAAAAGAAAGAACCAGGAAATAAAAGAAATACCTTGAGTATGTACTGGTATACACATCAAGATAAGATGCTTAGTGTATATTTTCTAATATTGGGTGAACTCTCTAGGGAAAATATCAAAATATATAAAAAAGCTTGTGCTTTGTGTATGAAAAGACATGGATATACTGTGATCAGTACCATTTGAGTGAGGAATCACCTCAAAAAGATCACAGATTTATTGAAGTAATGTAGGTTAGAGCTTCATACCAAGTGAGACAGAGGTCTTTAAATATTTACCTTTGTCTGCTTTTTGTTGGTCCCACACATACACCTACCATGGTTATTGACTATATACCTAATAATCCAAATGATCAAAGTGGGAATCCAAAGACCATGGTTGTACTAGATCATTTTAGTGATGGGTCAATAGTATCACTTTCACTTTTAAACAATGATGTATTAGATTAAGAGGATTGTGATATTGTTTGGAAGTGCATTGATTGTTTCATAGTAATTGATGGGGTTATGTAGAGGTCTCACCAGGAATTACTGTGTCCTTTCAAGAGCCTAAAATTGTTCTTATCACCATGCCTACATTTAGAGAAACAAACCAGGGGAATAAAATTCTTTCCTCCCATGAAGATAACATTTCTTTAAGTTTCTCTTGTTGTTATGGGTACTGTCTCCACTGACTTGTATCATAATTCTTTTATGTCTCCAAAGACAATACAGAGTTTCTGTAGTCAAAAAATCCATCACCGTCTGTCCAATCTAGCAATGAGCCTTTTGGAACTTAGGTTGGTTTTTCAATAGCAAATAGTCTACTCCTAATTCCTTACTTAAACCCAGCTTCTATTCTATCAGCATAGCCTTTGAGAACCCAGGTATTCCTCTATGCTAAGCGTAAATACAATCCAGTAAGAGGATACAGTCACTGAGAAGGCATGAGACTGATATTAAATAATTTAGGGCAGTTGTTCCATTTTCTTGACTCTAGTTACCTTACCTCATGGCATGTATATAACACAAATTCTCCTTGTGCCATGAACATGACAGCATAATGTCTAACAGTTGAAAAAGAATAAATCGACTGTGTCACTTCCACTTTCTAATGCTGGAACTCCTGGCCCCATCTGAGGAATACCCTCCCCCCAAAAAAGGAGAGGCATTACCTTGCCAACAGAGGTCCATAATGTCAAAGTTATGGTTTTTCCAGTGGCAATGTATGGCTGTGAAAGTTGGACTATAAGGCAAACTGAGTCCCTCAGAATTGATGCTTTCAAGTGGTGGTGCTGGAGAAGACTTTTATTAGTCCCTTGGACAGCAAAGAGATCAAATCAGTCAAAAATTAATTCAGGTTATTCTGGAAGGTCAAACACAGAAGAAAAAGCTTAAAAACTTTGACCACATAATGAGAAACCAGACTCATTGGAAAAGACTCTGATGTTGGGAAACATTGAGGGCAAAAGGAAAAGGGACAGCAGAGGATGAGATGGATAGATAGTGTCATGGAAATAATGAACATGAATTTGGACAGACTTTGAGGGACAGTAGAAAATAGAAGGGCCTGGCATGCTATGGTCCATGGGATCACAAAGAGTTAGACATGAACAACAACAACAGAGATGATGTCATTTAATTTATTCTTTATTTCCTACATAATGAAATTGTCCTGGGTAATAGGTAAATGAGGGTTTGAGTTTGTGGAACTTTTGATCATGCTATCTTCTACTTCATTTGTGTTTAAAAATAGACAAGTCTGAAAGAGTGATTGGAGGCAGAAGTTAGAGATTTGGGTACAGAATTGAAAAGTACATTTAATTTCACCACATCACATATATTTTATGCTATAACATTTGCCTACTGTAGTAACCAAGGAGCTGTTGACCTATATAGAGTATAACTCTAAAGAAGTGAAAGAAATTTCCCACAACTAAGTCTTCGGTGTTAGCAAGCAGTGTCTTAAGCAATTTTAAAAGCATCAGTATTGAGCAACGCTCATTTTTAGACAATTTATTTAGCTTTTGTTTAGTAATGTTATTGGGTAACCTATTTTTTCTTTTAAAATGAAATAGGAAAACCCATTGGATAAAGCATGTGTGAAATTTTCAGAATGGATTGCATTTTATCGAGAGTAGAAAGAAACGGTAAGCAATGAATGCCATAATTTCCAGACCAATGGCTCATTCAGGCAAAGTTCATTCTCAAGCTACATTTTCCCCATGAACATCTTTGGTAATTTTCTTATTTTCTCTTTCCATTTCGAGTTTAGAGAAAGCGTACATTTTTGCTGAGGCTTCATTGTTTGCTCTCCCTCTTCATTCATGTATACCATTATCATTTCTTTTCATAATTTTCTTCCATAGTTGGCCTAAAGTTGGCCTATATTTCTTTTCATTCAGACACTAGAGGAACAGCCGCTTGGCAAGGATGTTGGTGAGGGATTCAACTCAAAAAACATTTTAAAGTGCTAGTCACTGAGGACTCAAAGACAAAAATGAAACATTTACATTCTGCTGGGGGATGGGGATAATAAGAACTTAGAAAAAGTGTTGATTCATAACCTAGAATTAGAGAAGTTAGAACAGAATGTGAACATAGAAGTAATTAGCTAACTCCCTCCCTCCTTTTTTGCAAATAAAGAAACTGAAATCCAATGGATTAAAAAAGTTCTTTATAAGTATGCAGCTAGTCTCATGGTAAAGTTGGGAAAATCTTTAAAAATAAGGAAAATTATAATATGACTAAGATGGGGGGATGGCTGGTGGAAAAAATAACTGCAGTAAATATAGGATTTCTGATTTCCTCTCTACCTAAATAAGAAAAAACTAAAAAGCAAATATAAAGATAAAATTTCTCCACAGAAAATACCAATTTATGTTCCATTGTTCCTTTTTTTGAAAGATGAACAAGTGAAGCTATAAGCTTCAAAGAATAAGGCATTTTAAACAAACAAATTCTAAATATGCTAGCAAGTACTTCCCTTGTTCTCTGTCTAAAAACAGGCAGAGGTAGAGCCAAGATGGTGGAGTTCAGACAGCACGCAAGTGAACTCTCTCAAAATTCCCTTTTAAACAAATTTAAAATAGCTCCTCAAATCACATCATGGAGTGGTAGAGCCAACAAAAGATTGATATTTACAAGCTTAAAACAAGTTAGATTGTCAGCAGGAGATGTATCTGACACTGCAGAGTGGGGCAAGCCCAAGTGAGGCAACAGCATTAGTGGTGGGCCTTGGAGGTTCCCATCAGTGGCAGTGGCAGCAGCAGTTTTGGAGCTCTCAGCCCATAAATGGTAAGGATTTCAGACAACTGGTCAGAAAGAGATTACATGGGACCATTTTTGGGACCGGGGTGCGGCTGGTGTTAATTGGTAACTCTATTGCCCATATGAAGTTTTGGGTTGCAGTTCCAGGGTGAAGAGGAGCACTTGTGGTATGTCACAAGGGAGCAGGGGCCTTGTTCATAGTTCCAAGAAAAGAAGCACACTAGTACTTGTGCCTGCAAAAGAGCAGGGGATCTGGTCACAGTTTCAGGGCAAAGAAGAATACTAGTGCTTTTAGCTGCAGGAGAGCAGGGGACCTTACTGGATAAGGACCAAAGTACAGACCAGAAGAACAATGACCATAACTTTCCACAGACCATATGTACTTTGGAAGCACCAAAAACTTTCAGACTCTGAGAACAAGCTCTGAAAACAACAGCATAAAAAAACCTGAAGATTGAGATGGTGCTTCCTAAAATGCAGAGCTCAACTTTAACAAAAAATTTAAAGTCAAGAAATAGACTAGGAAAATGAGCAAAAAAGAACTTGTCCATAAAAAAAAAACTTCTATGGTGACAAGGAAGACCAAGAATAAACTCAGAAGAAAACAACAATGTGAAAACAGCTACAAGTAAAGTCTCAAAGAAAAATACTAATTGAATCAAATACCAACAAAAATTCCTGGAAGAGATAAGGGAGATGAGTGGTAGAGGAAAAATTGAGAAAAGAAATGAATTATGCAAGAAAATTATGAAAATTAACAGCATGGTAAATGTGGCACCAAAAATACTGAAGAAAATAATCCCTTAAAAAACAGAATTGGCTTAATGGTAAAAAAAAAAAAAGCCATAAAAATTCACTGCTGAAAAGAACTACTTAAAGAGCAGAATTAGCCAAGTGAGAAAATATGCACAAAAACTCATTGAAGAAAATAATTCCTTAATAATTAGAATGAGCAAGTGGAAAATAATATCTATGAGATATAAGGAATCAATGAAACAAAGTCAAAAGAATAAAAACATCAAAGAAAATGTGAAATATCAGGAAAAAACAACTGACTTGGAAAATAGATTGAGTAGAGATAATTTAAGAATTAATGAACTACATTAAAGTTATGATAAAAAGGAGTCTAGACATCCTATTTCAAGAAATTATCAAGGAAAGTGGCCCCAATATCCTTGATTCAGGGGGTAGAATAGAACTTGAAAGAATCCATTTATCACTTCTTGAAAGAGATCGCAAAATGAAAATTCTCAGAAATATTATAGACAAATTCCAGAACTTTCAGATCAAGAAGAAATTATTACAAGCATCCAGAGACAAACAATTCAAATATTGTGGAGTCAGGATCTTGCAAATTTGTCGTCGCCTCCTTTACCAAGTTGTTGACTCTTTTTTTTTTCATGATTTTCTTTCATCACTAATCTATTGTTGCAATTTTTCCTCTACCTCCTTTATTTGATTTCAAAAGGCCTTTTTTGAGTTCTTCCAAGTATTTTTTTTTGGGTGTGATAGCAATTCACATTTTTTTGAGGCTTTGGATGTAGCCGTTCTGACTTTGTTGTCTTCTTACTTTCTATGGTCAGGTTCTTTTTTCTATTTGCTCATTTTCCCAGACTATTTCTTGAATTTTAACTTTTTGTTTGAGTTAGGCTCTGCTCCCTGGGGGACAGGAGGGAAGAGTCATTTCCCAAACTTTAGGCTTTTTTATTCTGATGTTTTGACAGCTTGTTCTGGGGGTCTGTAAGTTTTTGGTGTGTGCCAAGTGGTATGATAGGGGGCAATTGTGGTCACTCCTTTCTCGTTTTGCTTTCTGGCCCTTACCTTGCAATCCCCAGTGCTAGCCTCTTCTTTGCCTTAGATCTTCAAACTGGTAACAGGGCCCCTGCCCTCTCTGCCCTGGAACTATAATCAGGGCCTCTCCCTCTTACTACTTCAAGTGCTCTTTAACACCCTGGAAGCATGACCTGAAACTCTATAATGGGAAATAAAGTTTCCAAACTGTGCCCATTCCTGCACCCAGTCCCAGTATAGGCGTCCTCTGCATCTCTTTTTTTGACCTCTCATCTAATCCTCTTAACATCTCTAGTTAATGAGAACTTCCAAAACTGCTGTTGCTGTCACTGCTGCCTGCAATACCCTCAAATAGTATTTCCAACATGTGCTGTGTCAACTTCCATTGTAGTGGGACCTAGCCTTCTGACCTCCTAAATTATCTTGGGCTAAAAAATGTCTCACTCCCACTTCCTGTTGGCTATTCTGCTCGAGAAATAATTTTGTCAGGTTATTTTAAAGTTGTTTGAAGGGAAATGTTGATTGAGTTTGGTTTGAATGATCCCTTTACTCTACCATCTTGGGTCTTCCTCCTCCATTCTATCTTCTTCCATTTTACAGGTGAGTTTACCCCAGTCACATTCAGCATTATGATTGTTAATTCTGTGTTTCATTCTATCCTTTTGTCATACTTTTCATTTTCTTTATTTGTCTGCCTCTCTTTAAGAGTTTGTTTTACTCTTAATACTCCCATTCCCCTCCACTTTCCTGTTGAATGAAATGTATTTCTGTACCAAACTCTGTGTGTGCAATTCCCTCCTCCACTCAACCTAATTTAGTGTTTCAAGTTTCATTCTCTTCCTCTAACCATTTCTCCTTGTTTCGAAGACTTCTACTTTTGTATCCAGATTACAGGAGATAAGCCCATTTTTCCTTTTCCTACCTCTCAGTATATTCCCTTCCCATCTATTTCCATTCTTTTTTTTTAAGATGATCAAAACATAATAGACATCCAGGCCCTCTGTTTCATTATATTCCCCCTATGATCCTTGATGTTTATAGAGATCTCTCCCTGTATAAGTATGTGAGAAGTTTATTGTTTATTTCTTTTTGATTTATTGCTCATTTTACCTTTTTATGCATCTTTGGACTCCCATGTTTGAACTTCACAGCTCTATTCATTTTTTATCAGCAATGACTGAAAGCCTTCTGTTTCATTAAAATTCCAATTTTCTACCTGTAGGATTGTATATTCAGTTTTGCTTGATACATTATTCTTGGCTGTAAGCCTAGATATTTTGCCTTCTGGAATGTCATATTCCCAGCTTTTTACTCCTTCACAGTAATGGCTGATAAATCATGTGATACTGACTGTGAATTCTTGGTATTTGAATTCTTTCTGGCTTTTTGTAATATTTTTCTTAAAACTGAAAGCTCTTGATTTTGACTATAATGTTCTTGAGAGTTTTCGTTTTAAGCTTTCTTTCAGAAGATGACTGATTCCTTTTTTTCTTATTTACTCTCTGGTCCTAAGACATCTGGGAGTCTGAAGGAGGTACATGAGACAGCAGTACAGAGCCGGCAGCCATGGCAGCAGCTATTCCTGAGGCTTTCAGCCTACAGTCTAAAGGTTTGAAACTCACCTTCCAGAACTTCTGGGAGCCATGATGACTGGAAAAAATATCTCTCATCCCTCCCTTCCTCATCCAGAGAATACTGCCCTGGGAGAAACTCTGGAATAGAGGAGCTAGAAGTGGGCTTTCAGTAGCCTTTTAGCTCAGGAGGCTGGGGAGATGGGCCTCTCTTGTGGTCGTGGAAGGAGATTAGTGCAGGAAGAGAGGTGTCCCAGCAGGCCCCACCTCAGCAGACCAGTGGGAGTTTCTGAGCTCCAGGAGTGTGGAGCCTGCAAGCACCAACACCAGAAGCCCAGACATGCCTTCATACAACCAGGGGAAGTGGCAGACACTAGCACAGACAACAGCTGAGATCACTCATGCTGTAGCACAGCCCTAGGGGAAGAGGAGACTTCCAGCAGCCAAACCACTCCTCCCCCATACTCAAACTAGGAGCTTCAGTATAACCCAGGGGAACTCAGAAGGACGTCCACCTGACCTCAACCTTCACACACCAACAAGCTCCAGCTCAGCACCAGGTGAGAGCAGCATTATATAGCCTCTAGTTGACAAAAACAGAGGCTACAGCACACAAAGCCAATAACCAGGCCCCCAGTTACCAGCACAAGAAGTTTGGGACAGAGCCCCCTGGGCCCCAGAAGCAGAGATCCACTTCAAATGTGAAGAAAAAGATAACCACCATGAAGAAGCAATCCAGAAAAACAAGGACTATTGATTCCTATTATGGAGACAGGGAAGATCAAAGTACCAATTCAGAAGAGGGCAGCACTGACACTATATTTACATCTGAAACCTCAAAATGGAATGTGAACTGGTCTCAAACCCAAAAAGCATCCCTAGAAGAGCTCAAGGAGAATTTTAAAAACCAAATTAGAAAGGTAAAAGAAAAAATGGAAAAAAAAATTCACTGATGAGAACAAATTTTTAAAAAGTAAAATTGGCAAAATGGTTAAGGAGATACAGAATCTAATTAGAGAAAATAACTCCTTGAAAAGTAAAATTAACCAAATGGAAAAGGAGGTACAGAAGCTAAATGAAGAAAACAATTTGTTAAAAATTAGAATTGGGCAAGTAGAAGCCAATGGCTCTGTGAAGCATCAAGAATCAGTCAAACAACATCTAAAGAATGAAAAAATAGAAGAAAACATAAAATATCTCATTGGAAAAAACAACTGACCTGGAAAATAGATCCAGGAGAGACAATCTAAGAATTATTGGTCTACCAGAAAGCCATGATGAAAAAAGAGCCTGGACAACATCTTCCAAGAAATCACATGGATAACTGTCCCAAGGTCCTAGAACCAGAGGGTAAAATTGTCATAGAAAGAATTCACTGATCACCCCCTGAAAGAGACCCCAAATTGTAAACTCCAAGGAATATTGTAGCCAAATTCCAGAAATATCAGGTCAAGGAGAAAACATTGCAAGCATCCGGAAAGAAACAATTCAAATGTCAGAGAACTATGGTCAGGATCACCCAGGATTTTGTAGTTTCTACATTAAAAAACAGAAGGTATTGGAATACTATATTCTATAAGGCAAAGGAGCTTGGACTACAGCCAGGATCAACTACCCAGCAAAACTGAGCATAATTTTTCAGGCAAGGAGATGGACATTCAGTGAAATAAGGGAATTCCAGACCTTCCTGATGAAAAGGCAAGAGCTCAATGGAAAATGTGATCTTCAAATACAAAACTTGAGAGACATAAGAAGGTAAACAGGGAGAAAAAAACCTTGTTATTGAATAAGGGCAAATTGTTTAGATACTTATATAGGATTATGTTGTTTTATATATATATGTCAATCTTGAGGATGGTAAAGCTATCATAACTGTTAAAAGAGATATACATAGACTGAGGATGTCAGTATAAAGTAACTGATATGATGATAAAAAACATAATTAAAGGGTGCAAAGGAATTCTTCTGAGAGAAAAGGTAAGGAGGACATAGAAAAGGGTAAATTACATCACATGAAGAGTCATAAAAACATATTATAGTAGAGGGAATGAAGGGCAGGAGAAGAGCAGTGTTTGAGCTTTACTCTTAGTAGATTTGGTTCAAGGAGCAAATAGTACACTCTGATAAGTATAGAAATCAAACTTGTCCTACAAGCAGTAGGAGGGGGAAGGGGAAAGAAAAGGGAGGGGGGTTAGAAGAGAGGGAAGAAGTAATAAGGGGAAAAGGGTAAGATAAGGGAGGGGTGTTAATATGGAGGGAAACTGAAGAAGGCAGTGGTCAAAAGCAAAACTCTTTTGAGGAGTGGATGGGAGAAGGGAGAAATACAAGCACAAATGGGGGTGGGGAGGGATAGGATGGAGAAAAAGACACAAATAATAATCATAACTATAAATGTGAATGGGATGAACTCTCTCATAAAACAGAGGCAGATAGAAGAATAAATTAAAACCCATAATCCTAAAATATGTTTACAAGAAACACATTTGTAATAGGGAGATACACACAGGGTAAAGGTAAGAGGCTATGGTAGAATATATTATGCTTCAGCTGAAGTAAAAAAGGCAGGGGTAGCAATCTTAAACTCAGACAAAGCAAAAGTAAAGATAGTTATAATTAAAAGAGATAAGGAAGGAAACTATATCCTACTAAAAGACACCATAGACAATGAAGTAACATCATTATTTAACATATATGTACCAAGTGGTACAGGATACAGATTCTTAGAGGAAAAGTTAAGGGAGTTACAGGAAGAAATAGACAGCAAAACATATTAGTGGGGGACCTGAACCTCTCCTTCTCTGAACTTGATGTATCTAACCTCAAAATAAACAAGAAAGAAGTTAAGGAGGTGAGTAGAATTTTACAAAAGGTTCATATGATAGATCTCTGGAGAAAACTGAATGGGGGTAGAAAGGAATATACTTTTTTCTCAGCAGTATATGGCACATACACAAAAATTGCCCATGTACTAGGGCATAAAAACCTCACAATCCAGTGCAGAAAGGCAGACATAATCAATGCATCCTTTTCAGATCATGATGCAACAAAAATTATTTGTAATAAAGGACCATCGCAAGATAGATTAAAAATTAATTGGAAACTAAATAACCTAATCCTAAAGAATGAGTGGGTCAAAGAACAAATCATAGAAACAACCAGTAACTTCATTCAAAAGAATGACAATAATGAGACAACATACCAAAACTTATGGGATGCAGCAAAAGCAGTTCTTAGGGGAAGTTCTATATCTCTAGATGCTTACATGAATAAAATAGAGAAAAAGGAGATCAATGAATTGGGCATACAACTGAAAAAGCTAGAAAAAGAACAAATTGAAATTCCCCAACTAAATACCAAATTAGAAATACTGAAGACCAAAGGGGAGATTAATAAAATTGAAATAAAAAATTATTAAACTAATAAATAAGACTAAGAGGCAGTTTTATGAAAAAACCAATAAAATTGATAAACCTTTGGTCGATTTGATTAAAAAAAAAGAAAGAAGAAAATCAAATACGAAAAGAGGAAATTCACCTCCAATGGAGAGAAAATTCAAACAACAATTAGGAATTATTTTGCCCAATTTTATGCCCATAAATTTGACAACCTTAGGGAAATGGATAAATATTTACTATAAATTGACAAAGTTAACAGAAGAGGAAGTAAAATAACTAAATAACCCCAGCTCAGAAAGAGAAATTGAACAAGCCATCAATGAAATCCCTAGGAAAAAACCTCCAGGGCCAGATGGATTTACACATGAATTCTATCAAAAATTTAAAGGACAATTAATTACCATACTTTATAGACTATTTGGGGAAATAGATGAAGAAGGAGTCCTACCAAATTCTTTTAATGACACAGATATGTTACTAATACCTAAATCAGGAAGAGTCAAAACAAAGAAAGAAAATTATAGACCAATTTCCCTAATGAATATTGATGCAAAAATTTTAAATAAAAAATTTTCAAGATTGTAGCAACTTATCACAAGAATAAAACACTATGACCAGGTAGGATTTATTCCAGGAATGCAAGGCAGGTTCAATATTAGGAAAACTATCAGTATAATTGCTCATATCAACAAGAAAATTAGTGGAAACCATATGATTATCTCAATAGATGCAGGAAAAGTTTTTGACAAAATATAACACCTATTCCTATTAGAACATTAGATAGCATAGGAATAAACAGAGTCTTCCTTAAAATCACAAGTAGCGTCTATCTAAAACCATCGGCAAGCATTATATGTAATGGGATTATGCTAGATGCATTCCCAATAAGATTGGGAGTGAAACAAGGATGTCCATTATTACCCCTATTATTCAATTTGGTATTAGAAATGTTAGCTTTAGGGGGGCAGAGCCAAGATGGCAGCTGGAAAGCAGTGACTAGCGTGAGCTCCCCACCAAGTCTCTCCAAAAACCTATAAAAAATGTCTCTGAACTGCAGAACTCACAAAGTGGCAGAGGGAAGCAGGGCTCCAGCACAGGACAGCCTGGATGGTCTCTGGGTAAGGTCTATCCCACACAGAGCTGGGAGCAGAGGGGAGCGGAGCTGAGCAGAGCAGAGCCCAGTGCGGACCAACAAGACTGGGAGCCAGTCAGAGCATGCCCTAGTGCCCTGAATCAGTGAGCTGTGGCAGTTACCAGACCTCTCCACCCACAAACAGCAAAGACAACAGAGAAGGTTAGTGGGAAAAGCTGCGGGGACAGGGAGTTTGCTGTTTGGCCACCACCCCGGGGGCAGCAGAAGTGGGGCAGCTACAGAACTACAGCTGCACTTGCTTCTGGCCCCAGGCCCACCTGGTGGG
>CM053622.1:508292211-508314037 GCA_028646595.1 Phalanger gymnotis
AGAAATGAGAATGATGCGAGAAAACAATGAAAAACAAGTCAATGACTTGCTAAGGGAGACCCAAAAAAATACTGAAAAATATACTGAAGAAAAAAAGAAATATTAGCTTTAGCAAAAAGAGAAGAAAAAGAAATTGAAAGAATTAGAATAGGCAAAGAAGAAACTAAGTTATCACTCTTTGCAAATGATATGATGATTTACTTAGAGAATCAAGTAAAAAAACTACTTGAAATAATCAATAACTTTAGCAAAGTTGCAGGATATAAAATAAACCCACATAAATCCTCATCACTCCTATACATTACTAACAAAGCCCAACAGCAAGAGATAGAAAGAGAAATTCCATTTGAAGTTACTGTAGACACTATAAAATATTTGGTAGTCTACCTCCCAAGAAAAAACCCAAGACCTATATGAACACAATTACAAAACACTTTTCTTACAAATAATGTCAGATCTAAATAAATGGAAAAACATCAGTTGCTCATAGTTAGGCTGAGCTAAAATAATAAAAATGACAATTTTACCAAAATTAATTTGCTTATTCAGTGCCATACCAACCAAACTACCAAAAAATTTTTAGAGTTGGATAAAATAATAACAAAATTCATCTGGAAGAACAAAAGGTGCAGAATATCAAGGGAATTAATGAAAAGAAATGCTAGGGAAGGTGGCCGAGCCATACCAGATATTAAACTGTATTACAAAGCAGCAGTCAATACTTGGTATTGGCTAAGAAATAGAGTGGTGGATCAGTGGAATAGGTTAGGTACACAAGACACAGTAGTCAATGACTATCGCAATCTACTCTTTGACAAACCCAAAGAGTCCAGCTTCTGGGTTAAGAATTCACTACTTCACAAAATCTACTGGGAGAACTGGAAAATAGCATGGCAGAAACTGGGCATAGACCTATATCTTACACCCGATACAAAAATAAAGTCAAAATGGGTTCAGGATTTCAGAATAAAGGCTGATACCATAAGCAATTTGGGAGAGCAAGAAATAGTTTACCTGTCAAATTTAAAGAAAAGGGAAGAATTCATGACCAAACAAGAGATAAAGAGCATTACAAAATGCAAACTGGATAATTTTGATTATGCTAAGTTGAAAAGTTTTTGTACAAACAGATCCAATGCAACCAAGATTAGGAGGGAAGAAGAAAATTGGGAAAGAATCTTTATAACCATGTGTCCGATTAAGGCCTCATATCCAAAATATACAGGGAACTGAGTCAAATTTATAGGAATACAAGTCATTCTTCAATTGAGAAATGGTCAAAGGATAGGAACAGGAAGTTTTCAGAGGAAGAAATTAAAGATATTTATAGGCATATGAAAAAATGCTCTAAATCACTATTGATTAGAGAAATGCAAATAAAAACAACTCTTAGGTACCACATCTCTCTTGTCCGTTTGGCTAACATGACAAAAACAGGAAAATGATAAATGCTGGAGAGGATGTGGGAAAATTGGAACATTGCTACATTGTTGGTGTAGTTGTGAACTGATCCAGCCATTCTGGAGAGCAATTTGGAACTATGCCCAAAGGGCTATAAAAATGTGCATACCCTTTGACCCAGCAATACTACTTCTAGGTCTGTATCCAAAAGAGGTCACACAAGTGGGAAATGGACCAGTATGTACAAAAATATTTATAGCAGCTCTTTCTGTGGTGAGAAAGAACTGTAAATCAAGGGGATGCCCATCTATTGGGGAATGGCTAAACAAGTTGTGGTATATGAATGTGATGGAATACTATTGTGCCATAAGAAACGAGGAGCAGATGGACTTCATTATAACTGGGAAAGGCTTGCTGAGTGAAGGAAGCAGCACCAGCAGAACATTATGCAGTATTACAGACACACATTATGTGTAAGGCCTGACTTTGATAGACTTGGCTCTTCTCATCAATGCAAGGTTCAGAGATGGCTCCAAAAGACTCATGATGGAAAAAGCTATACACAACCAGAGAAAAAATTATGGAGTCTGCATGCAGATTGAGGCAAACTATTTGCTCTATTTTTTTTTCTTATTCCTTCTTTTTTTTTTTGGTTTTATTTCTTCTTTCTCATGGTTATAATTCTTCTTTACAACTTGACTATTATGTAAATAAGTTCATTGTAAAGGTATATGTAGAACCTATATTGGATTACATGCTGTATTGGCAGGGAGGGAGGGGAGAGGAGAGGGAAGGAGAGAGAATTTTGAACTCAAAAACTTGTGGAACTGAGTGATGTAAACTAAAAATAAATTAAAAAAAACATTTGGATAGTTTTATGATTCCTTAAAATATGTCTTGCCTGCCCTTTTTTAGTCATGACTTTCAGGTTTTATCTGTCCTCAGTAGGGCACCTGTTTTTACATGTTCTTCTATTTTTTAGCCTCTTGACCTTGTTTTAATACTTTTTAAAAAAATGTTTCAGAGAGTCATTGGCTTCTCTTTGGTCAATTCTAATTTTCAGAGAGTTATTTCCTGCTGTAAGGTTTTGTATCTCTCATTTCAGGATGCTAAGTTTCTTTCCATATTTTTATTCCTTAGCTCTTTCATCTAATTCTTTCCCTTACTCCTCTCATTAGGTTTTTTAATATCAATATTTATCTCTTAAAAAAACCTTTTGCTTTATCTCTTTAAAGAATTCTAGTTAGACTTGTGGCAAAGCTGCATTTTCCTTTGAAATTTTGCTTGTAGATCTTTTGGAGTCATTCTCTTTTTCTGGGTTTGTATCTTGAGCATCCCTATTTCCATAATATTTTTTATGGTGGGATTTTTTGTTTCTTTGTTTGCTCATTTTTCCATCCTATTTCTTGACTTTCATGTTTAAGCTGAGAGAATGTATCAACAGAACTTCTGTCTTCTTGGGCCCTTGTTTTGTTTTCTTGGAATCTCAGAGGCAACTCAGGGTGGGGTCTTGAAAATTTTCCATACCATACTCCCAAAATGCATGCTCCAAGGTGACATCTGATCACTGCCCTCCTAACCTGAGCTCTGCTCATCACCAACCCAGGTTTGGATTTGAGCAATATCTCTATTTGGTTTGTCCTTGATTGGAAGTTTTAGTAGATTCTTGTTGGACTCAACCACTGACCAATAGGAAGCTCTGGAGTTTAAGAGGGATTGAATTGCAGACTTCTCTTTGGTCTGTGATTCTTACTCTCGTTATTTCATTCTAAACGTTAGCCTGGGCTTGAGGCTAGAACTCAGTCACTGCTCTGTTCCTGGGTTCAGAGCCATATAACTACTGTTATATTCAACTTATTCTTTGCTTAGTACACTGCAAGGTCCAGGATGATGAGGGTGGGGGACCATGATGGTGACTCATCCCTCTTTTCCACCACCTCTTGACATAGGTCTTTTGTCAGTCCACCCTAGATCTGTAACTTGGAATTGGGTAGGAAAGGACAGAGTCAGATGGCACCTGCTCACTGGTTCAGGGAGTTCTTGGGATCTCTTCTTGCTCTAATACTTCCTGTCCTCCTAGTGCCCAGCCTTGGGCCTCTTTCAGTTACTGCCATTGGAATCCTTTTTGTGGGTCTTCATTCCTGATCAGATCCCATTCCCAAAGTGTGTCCGTAGTTCTTTCTCCCCATCTCTCTCTCTCTTTCTCTCTCTCTCTCTCTCTCTCTCTCCCTCTCACACACACACACACACACACACACACACACACACAGACACACACACACATGGAAAAAAAACCATAGTCGATACCACCCTCATCTCATGAAATGTCTTTTAAGGGTTGGTCCAACATCAGTACTCTATTAGTTCTATTTCAATTTTGGAATGATACGAAGCATTTGTAAGTCTTTGAATAGTTAACAAAAAGAGGCTTACTTTGACCTAACGCAGCAAGGATATGTATCAATGATACAGTGACACTTAGTTTCTATAGATGTGGGCCCTTTTGTCTCTATGTGTAATCATTTCTGGTCATCAGGGTAGGATTTAGTGGCTAACACACATCTTCCAGGGCAGTAGTTTCTTTTAGTCCTCACTTGAAAGAGACAGATTTGTGAGTGATTTAGTAAACAGGGACCATCAGGCTATTGAAGTGGAAAATGTGGGTTCTATAAAATTTGAAGAATCCAATAAGCCTCTGGACTTTATTCTTAGGTTTTAAAAAACTTGACTCAATGGATTGGAACCTAGATTTTCTTGGTGCTGATTTTCTACTTTTTTCCCCTCACATCACCTATCATCTAATCTTGGGTCTCAGCTACCATGGACTAAACTGGTCTGATCAATCTTATTTCATCAATATAATAGTGTACATCAATGCCCTCAAAAAGTGAGACTCTTAGGTTTCTCTTCCCACTATAATTGGCAGTATGAGGGAGAGTTAAGGTAACCCTGAGGAAAGATAATGAAGGTATAATAGCATCTTTTCTAGGCAAAAGCACACTCCTTCTAAATAGTCTGTCACAGGAACAGAATGGAGAGGAATAGCCTTATACTACTCACTTTGGACACAACATTGATGGTCAGGAATATCTGTAAAGATAGATATGGTAACTTTGTTCAACTCCCTGTAATCCGCTGTAAATTGCCAGGTGTCTTATACTTTCATTAAAGGCAACACAGTATTGTTGGAAGGAGTGCTGGTATAATGCAATATTCCAGCTTCCTTCATTGCCTTCACATATCTTTAATTAACCCCCCTGGGGGCTTGATTTTGTTTGGTATTAATCACACAGAATTTTTCAGGTAATGCTAATGGTTTTCCTATCCATTAACGTGTAGAAAGATTGCTGAAAGAGTCAGCACCGATACTTACACCTGTGAGGCCATGATACCTCTTCCCTCCCTAGTTTGCTTCCTGCCCCCAGTATCCTCCTTTGAGTGATTCAAATGAGCTAGGGCCTTTAAAGGATACCTCAGGGTTGAGTGGGGCTGAAAGGCCCCTTAAGCTACTGGTGTTGAATTTCCCTGTACAGTTTTACTGGCACTCCTTGGCGAGGATCATCCATTGCTTTTTTTTGAACCCCAACTTTCAGGATCCACACCCAAAGTTCCTTCCTGGGAATGATGTCATCCCACTCTGTCCACTTAGCAAGGAAACAGTGGGCTCTGTGACTCCTCCCCCAATTCTCAGAGTGATTATTTACTCTGCTTGCATTATTTACCCAAGTCACAGCTGACTTGAACTCATGCTCGTATTTCTTTAATTGATCTGTCCAAACCTGTACAGTTTTGTAGCAGCAGAGATCCATACCCAAAGTCTGAAGCAATTCTGGTGAGGATCCATACAAAAGGTATGATCAGTTGAAGTCAGCTTCTCTTAAGGTATGACAGGCTGGTGAGAGGTTGCTGCATAGATCCAATCAAGCAAAGTTGGTTTCCTTTTAAGAATTTTGCCTTTGGGGCAGCGAGGTGGCACAGTGTGTAGAGCACTGACCCTGGAGTCAGGAGGCCCTGAGTTCAAATCCAGCCTCAGACACATTTAACACACTCACTAGCTGTGTGACCTTGGGAACCCCAATTGCCCTACCTTCTCCCTTCTTTTCAGTTCCATATCAAGAAATCAGCTACAATGGCAATTCATCTTTATAGGGCCAAGTTTCAGTAACTCCCTATCTTAGCCACTTAAAAAGGGACAGAGGGCAGTCCACATAAGGAATCTCAATACATTTATCTGACTCTATAAAATTAAGTTCTTAGAGAGTTCCTCCAGCGTATGAAAGTCATCTGCAGGTATATCTCAGTATTATTAAGTATCTTATAGTATGTTAGTAAGTATTAAGTATATTACTAAGTATTAAGTATCTCATCAGCATCTCAGCACTGGTTGCATTAGATTATGCCTGTAGGACCCACTGATCAATGAGTCATCAGATTTCTCCTTAAGACTCTCGTGCAATCATCCCAGCTCTTGGTAGAGAGGGTAGCCCATCCCCTGCTTCCACAGAGCAATGACCCACCTCCTTAGAAAATTAGAGTCCCTGAGAGAAGACTTACCATACACAATCAGAAGGGCTCTTAATACTAGATTCCAATGTGTGGTAAGGGGTAATCTGATCACTTCCCCCAACTTAACCACAATGTTAAACATGATGCCATCTCACTTCATCCCAATTATACCAACTGTTAGGGCTAGCCCTAACACCACCACCCTCTTAGCTGAAGTTCAATTTTAGAATGATATGAAACACTCTTGTTGCTTTGTTGGTTAGTTTAAATTTTTTTTTCCTATGGCTTTTTTCCTAGAAAGAAACTTCCTGAATTTTAGCAAGATAATGCCTTTATTTATTGTTGCAAAGTCTTTAGCTCAGATGCACACTCATGTATTGTATACAAAGTACACCTAAGTCTGGTAATAATATTAGAACATTTGATATTTACATAGAAGTTGTTTTCAGTCACGTCTGACACTTCATGATCCCATTTGGGGTTTTCTTGGCAAGGATACTGGAGTGGCTTGCCATTTTCTTCTGCGGCTCATTTTACATGTGAAGAAACTGAGGCAAACAGAGTTAACTGACTTGCCCAGGTCCACACAGCTCGTAAGTGTCTGAGGCCAGATTTGAACTCAGGAAGATCAGTCTTCACGACTCCAGGCCTGGTGCTCTATCCATTGTGCCACCTGCCTGACCATTTACCTAGAAACCTAGCAATAATACATTCATTTCATGAATTATGGATACAAAACCAAACATTTTCTAGGGAGACAGTTTACACTCCTTATGATTCTACCTTGCCTTAAACTGCCTCTAAAGTAATGAAGGAATCACAGCATCACATCATATTAATCACTGAATGTACATGGATGATTTTAAGTTCAGCTCCTCCAAAAATTATCAAACTCCTTCATCTTGTGGAATTTCCCCAGTGACATAAAATGCCACTTGGACTCAATAAGTTTGAAATTCTTAATATATGCAGAAGAAGAATAGAGACCAAAGACTTTGGATTTGAATATGGAGGTCAAAAATGCATAGATGTATAAAGGTAAGAGCAATACTCATCAGGCAAACTCATCAAGCAAAAAGCCACAAATAAAAAGCTGTGACTGAATATATTAAGAGATTTGCTGACATCTTGAAGTGAAAATGTGAAAAAGAAGAACACTTAAAAGGCAATTACCACTAATGCAATACCAGACTAGATGTATATTTGAAGACTGCAGAACTTACGGACCATAAGAGTCCTAACAACAGGTCCCATCACAGTAAAGCAGCTACGTAAAGATAGCCTTTTCTCTTTAAAAAGGAGGAAGAGTATTACTGGGGGGAAGGAAAAAGAGGAGACTATTTTTTGTTGATTAAAAATAAAGTTCAACCATTAAAAAAAAACACTATATAATTGTGACCACAATATCGCAGCTATATAAGTATTGCTAAGATCAGACAGGAAGTAACTGTCTGTGCTTTGTTCATATAAGTCCAAAGTCAATGTTGTATTAGATGAAAATAATGATATTTAATAGGAAGTAAAGAAAATGGCTATTTGAAGACATACTAATTTGATTAAAGAAAAACCTTTTCCTCCCATTTTTGACATCCTCTTTGAAGGATACCTTGTCCTATTGACTTATGATCTAGTCCAGGGGTGGGGAACCTGCAGCCTCGAAGTCTCATGTGGCCTTCTAGGTCCTTGGGTGTGGCCTTTTGACTGAGTCCAAGTTTTACAGAACAAATCCTTTTATATTAAGGGGATTTGTTCCATAAAGCTTCGATTCAGTCAAAGGGCCACACCTGAAAACCTAGAAGGCCACATGTGGCCTTGAGTCTGAGTCCCCATCCCCGACTAGTCATTTCTGTCCCTGCGGTTGCAATTCCATGAATTCTGAAATCCTATAATATCTGAGGAGGCACTAATTTGAGAAACTGTATCTCATCAGGCTGAGGAATCCCCAGGTCCAATCCCTACCCTCATCATGAATATCACCTACAAAATGGCCAAGTGATCATCCAGCAAAGAATTTGTCTCACCGTAGAAGAGAAAATGAAAACCAATGAAAATATTATTAGTACAACTGCACCCTTCACTATGAGTCACTTATTTTAATAAAAGAATTTTAACTTTCTAGAAAAGCCCCTTAACTGATATGAAATGGATCGTGGGCAGGTCAGGGGATACTCCCATAGGATAAGGGAGACTATCTTTATTGTAAAACCCTGTAACAAGATGACTACACAAAATGGCATTTTCCTCTATCAGCAAACTTCTCAGTTGGCTTTTAGTAGGTTTAAGAAACACCTTTTAATCAACAGAGATTATTTCAAGCAGAGGGCAGCTAGACCCTCCTTAGGTAAATGTTATCTAAAACTCTTTGAGCAAATACACCTGGGTCTATATAATAAAAAATTTAGGCTAATTCTCATCCTTGACACAAATTCTTCTTTTGGCCAGAGGGAAAGAAGACAGAAGGCTAGAATGGAATACAAGGTGTTTTGCACACTGCTGATCACTCTGATGCTGGGGCTCAGTGTACTGACCGAGGAAGCTTCTGGTAAGACAGACATTTTTTGTGTATTATGCGGAAGCTCCTCAAGGAATAGAGTAGAATCTGTAGTTTTGCCACTTTTGGAAAGTGATCTCTTCCCCATTTTAAGTTCTAAGGGGGAAGGTAGGAGGCAATGTCTCAGATAAAAGGCAAAATACACATGGCACAAGAATGTACAATGCAATTTCCTGTTAGCACATTTCTCCCCATATCATTACTGGAAGTAGATTAATCACCATCACCACACCACCACCACCACCACCACCACCACTACTACTACTGTTACTACTTATACTGGAACTGGTATGTTTCTGAGAAGATATTTTGTATAGGATACAAAAGGATCAGTGACAAGCCTACTTGCTTAGCTATGAGTTATAGCAAGAGCTATACTGTTAAGCTCAGAGGGCAAAAGTAGGAACTGTGGAGGAGGATAATAAGCAGATAGAGTTCAGGTTAACATTAAGAAAATCTCCCTAGTAATTACAGCTCTGCATTGAGATCTTTAAAAGAGGCTGGATGATCACTTGGCCATTTTGTAGGTGATATTCATGATAAGGGTAGGGATTGGACCTGGGGATTCCTGAGATTCCCTTCCAGCTTCAATTCTAGGCACCTATGAAGGAGTGGCTTGGAGATTGGGAAAGACACTACAGCATTACAAGACAACAAATGTTGTCCCGATTTTCAAAATAGGGAATAGAATGGCAAAATTCCAAGAAAGTATTAAATGGATGGCTCTAAAACATTAAAGGAAGGAGGTGACAAGCATTCATTTAAGCACATACCATGTTGCCAGACACTGTGCTAAGCACTTTATCAATATTATCTCATTTGATCACCCCAGCAAGCCTGAAAGGTAGGTGCCATTATTCTCATTTTACAGTAAAGGGTACTTAGGCAGACAGAGGTTAAGTGTCCTGCCTAGGGTCACACAGCTAATGACTGAGACTGGATTTGAATTCAGATCTTCCTGACAGTAGACCCCACACTCAATCCTACTTACATCTATCTGTCCCTAGCTGTCATTAAGACAATGAACCAACACTATTCTTTATCAAGAGCTATGCTGAGCTAACCTGTTTTCCTTTTTTTTTGACAAATACATCAGTAGAATACTATATGTATCTTATCCCAATTTTAGAAAATAATTTGACAAGTTATTCATATTATTCTTATAGACAGATAGAAAACAGACAATATCACAGACAGGTCCTTTTTGGAACTGATTGAATGACTTGACAGAGAATAGTTCAATGGTTTTATCTCAGTTTGAAAGGAGGTACCTGGCCTAGTCTTTCAAATATCTGTTCTTCTCCTAATGCTATTTACTATTTTTCTCAATGACTTAGGGGCATAAAATATCATGCTTATTAACTTTGATGAAGACATAAAGTTATCAGGGATGTTTGAAAATAGAGAGTACAAAAATAATCTCAATAGAGGCTTGGCTGAATCTAAGATATTTTTGAGTAGGTATAGATATGGTTTTTACATTTGGGCTTAATATGTTCACTTCACAAGTACAACATGGAAGAGGAGCCATTAGAAAAGAGTTTGAATGAAGCAGAGCAAGCAATTCTATTGGACTATAAGCTTAATGTGAATTAACAATATGATATGTGAACAACAGCCAACAAAAAAGCAAATGTTTTCTTAAGCTGCCTTGAAAGAAGCACAATCTCAGGAAACAAGATGCTGATAATTCCACTGTATTCTTCTCTGGTTAGAGCATAGTATTATTGTATTAAGTTTTCAGTGTCATGGTTTAATAAGGATATTATTCCTTCAACAGAGTAAAACAATCAAGATTGTGAAGAACCTTGCTTTGTCAACTGAAGATACTGAGGATGTTTTGCTTAAAGGAAAGACAAATGTCTGAGCCTGAAGGCAGCCTAAGAATACATTAGCTTTTTTTTTTGGCTCATGCATTGCTGATTCACATTGAGGTTGCAGAATAATCTGTTCTGTTTCAGACAAACTCATATCTAGCCACTTCTCTTCTATTTTGTCCTTATGAAATTGATGTTTTGAGCCTGAGTGTAAAAACTTTACATCTATCCTGATTCGATATAATTTCCTTAGATTCAGCCCAGCCTCAGGGTAACTCTCTTAAAGTACTTGAAATACTTCACTGTGAAAGAGAAATGACATTCATTTGGCCCAGGGGATAAAATCAGAAACAATGGGGGATTGCAAAGACAAATATAATTTTAGTATAAGGAAAACCTTCCCAATAATTAAAAGTTATCCAAAAATAAGTTGGACTTTCAGAAGGTTGTAGGTTACTTTTCACTAGGCAGAGGCTGAATGATCATTTGGGTATATTATTGTTTAAAAACAGCATAATGGAAATAAAAATGGACTTGAAGTAAGCAAGGCTAATTCTGGTATACACACTAGCTACGCAATTATTGCCACTTAACCTCTTCGAACCTTAGTTTTCTCATGTCTGAAACTGGCATAAAAATGCTTTCCTGACAGGAATGTTGTGAACATCAAGTGAGATAACGTATGTAAATTATTTTTAAATATTTATTTTGTTTTATTGTTATTATTTTTGTTGTTCAAGTATAGGTTGGACTAGGAAGCTGCATGCCCTAGTGAATAGAGGGTCAAATTTGGAGCTGAAAAATAAGTTCAAACTCTGCCTCTGAACCATATTGGCTGCATGAACATGGACAAATCATTAAACCTCTAAGTGACACTTAGATGGGCAACTGCATGAGAATATAAGTTATAGGTGTAAGTTACTGACTGATTTCAGTGTAGAGAGTTTTGATGCTAGAGGTTTCCTACATTGAGGCAGTCAGAAGTCCAGACTACTCCTTCACTATTCCCCTCCCAACCTCCCCCCCGAAGAGATCAGGCTAGATCATTTCTGAAATAATTTCTAGTTGATATTCTGGGATGAATATTATTCAATGGATGAAGACTACCAAATGTTAAATGACTTGTTTACTTTTAATTTTATCTTACATATTTTAAGAAACATGCAAAGTGGCACCAAAGGAAAGAAGTAATTGTGGTTGGCCTGGTGTCACAGAAAAAGAATGTCAAGAAAGAAACTGTTGCTTTGATGACAGTATCTCAGGTACTCCCTGGTGCTTCTCCCCTCAGAAAATAGAAACAGAAGATGGTATGTATCTTTGGAAAGTTATTATAACATCTTCACACTTACAGTAAATCAAAAGGTTAGGTTAAGTGATGTGTAATTTTTTTTCCAGATCTAAAACCTATTGACCTATGGTGTCTTACTCTGATGTCTCATCATAATACATAGATGATTCTAGAAATCAAAATTGAATACAATTATATATCTATATACAAAGACAGCAAATTTAATTTAAGACTTGAAGCATAAATAACATTTGATAGAGAAAGGGCCTCTGATAGGAAATATACTGAATGGAGAGGTAAAGTGCTGTTTTTTAGTTTAAAATATTTTAACGATAACCTTTACCCAAGAATCTCTGCTACCATCCTTCCCCTAAAATGTTTCCAATGGCTTTAAAGCAGGAGTTTTTAATACTTTTTTGAGTGCTGTGGATATCTTTGGCAGTCTGGTGAAGGTTATGAACCCCTTCTCAGAATAATATTTTAAGTCCATTTAATAAAACAGTATTACTAAAGAAACCAATTATATAAAATAAAACTATCAAAATACTTTTAAAAGTTCATAAATCCTGGGTTAATATAATTATCTCTAAACAAAAAGATGTTGAAGGAAAAATAAATGCTGTTTAATCATCAGCAAAATTAGTAAAAATTTAATCATTAGTTTATCAGGACATCTATGGTAGATTTCATAACCTCTACACTAGTTTATTTCTTCATACAACCACACACAATCTTCATTTTTCTCTATGGTGAAACTACTTGTATACCTCTTTTGGAAGGTTATATCAGTGAAGTTCAAGCTTTGGCAGGTCCTACAAAGTTTGAAGGGGCACAGCGGATAGAGTGCTGGACCTGGGGTCAGGAAGAGTCATCTTCCTGAGTTTCAATCTGGCCTCAGACACCAGCTGTGTGACTCTGGGCAAGTCACTTAACCCTATTTGTCTCAGTCTCCTCATCTGTGAAATGAGAAGGAGAAGGAAATGGCAAACCACTCCAGTAGCTCTGCCGAGAAAACCCCAAAAAGGGTCATAAAGAGTCAGATATGAATGAAACAACAACAAAGCTGGACGGATTTGGTGCAAGCTTTAAGACAACTTGCATATTGTTGGATAAAGTCTCAGTCTCAATAAGGTGGAACAGGCTTATCATCAGAAACTTAAGCACCAGTTTACCAATGTTTTTGGCAACACATGAAAATGTTTACTGACACCTAAAAGGATCAAAAAATTTACATCAAGAGAGAAAGTGTCCACACAAGTGAAAATGCAGACCTATTGAAATATTTAAGATGGGAAATTGGTAATTAGACAATGTAAGATTATAAAATTTTTCCCTACTGACGCAAAGATTAGATTTTTATATAGAAAAGCCAAATGAGTGCTGAGAGAAAGTGATCTATAACTAAAAAGTGGTCAGTGATATGCCCAGGAATCAGAATTTAAAAGGAAGGAAAAAACTGAACTAGGAAAGAGAATACAATTTATCATGCTGGTGCTCAGTATTTTAACCTCTGTCACTGGTTGTTCTGACAAATTTCTCAGCATTTTGACCTCTGTTGGTGGTTTTTCATGGAAGTTTTCACAAAACTTTTAAAATTTTCTATTTTTAACATTCTTTTAAAAAATTGTGTTCCAAATTTTTCCCCTTCCTCCCATGCCTCCTTCCCTATTGAGAAGGCAAGCAATATGATAGTAATTATGCATGGGAAATCAGTTAAAACATATTTCTATAATCATGTTACAAAAATAAGCCAGAAAATAAATTGAAAAAATTATGCTTCAATTTGTACTCAGAATTTATCCGTTCTCTCTCTGGAGGTGGGCAGCATTTTTCATCATGAGTCATTCAGAATTGTCTTGGATCATCAGAGTAGCTGAGTCTTTCACAGTTGATTATCATTACAGTATTACTATGTATGGTGATCTCCTGGTTCTCCTCACTTCATTTTTCATAGGTCTTGCCAAGTTTTTCTTAAATTCCTCCTCCTCCATCATTTTTTACAGCATAATAGTATTCCATCACAATCACAACAACTTGTTCAGCTCTTCTCTAATTGATGGGCATCGCCTCAATTTCCAATTCTTTGTCACCACATGAAGAGTTGCTATAAATATTTTTTACACATATGTCCATTTTCTGTTTCTTTGATCTTTTTGTGATATAGACCTCTTAGTGGTATTGCTAGTAAAAGAGTATAGACAATTGTATAGTCACTTTCACCAAATGATTTTGACAGATGATCAACCATCCATTTGGTTTGCTTTTTGGCTACTTTGCTGCAGGAGAAAGATTGGTTATTAACATGGGGAAAATTAGTCAATGGTTCTTATAGAATTAAGTTTATCCTCAATGAAATAATTTTATTTTTTCCAAATAGCAACAATGTTTATTTTCACTAATAAAATTATATATTTGTATTTTTGTCTTTTAGAATGTGTCATTTAAAGAACTCTTACTTCAGGAACCTACTTGCTTCATCCAATGGAAACCTTACTTTATTGCAATGGGAGATGTCTTTAGTTTTTATTGTATTTTCTATAACTTTGTCATTGGTGTATATCACTTTTAATTTTACATTTTCAGTAACATAATTTACCATTTCTATTCGAATACTTCTCTGGTAGCTAATATATAATTTGGGCTTAAAATAAAAATAAATGGAGATGAAAAGTTTTATAATGTTTCTCATTTATTTAAAACTATCTAAAATTATTTTGCTTCTTGAGAAATAGAGAATTTTCATATCTATTTGTAACTTGGTTCCTAGCATAAAACCTCGGAAGAAAATATTGTTACTATTATTAGGAAGCACTGTTAGGATGAGTGGGTACATAAGGAAGTAGTCATAGAATGGCACTTCAATTTTTTTAGATAGCTATAATCATTTATTCATTCAATAAATATTTATTAATTGCCTACTATGTGCCAGGCACTGAGCTAAATGTTGGGTAGGTGAAAAGAAGCAAAAGATAGCTCTTGACTCGAAAAAAACTTAAATCTAAGTGGGGGGGGGTCCTGCAAACAAATATATGCAAAGTCAGCTATATACAGGGAAAGAATGGAAAATATTTTAGAGGAAAGGACTGGAACTAAGAGGGATTGGGGAAGGCTCCTTGTAGAAGTTGGTATTTGGGTTGGGACTTAAAAGAAGCCATGAAAGTCAATAGTTAGACTGGACGAGAGATAGTGTTCCAGGCTTGAAGGAGAGCCAGGGAAAATGCTCATGTCAGAGAGATAAAGTGTTTGGTTAGTGAAACACCTAGGAGGTTAATGTCACTGTATCAAAGAGTACATATTAGGGAGTAATGGAGAAGGTAGGAGGAGAAGAAGAAGAAGAAGAAGAAGAAGAAGAACTGAAAAGTAGAAGAAGGTGAGGTTATCAAGAGCTTTGAATGACAAACAGACCATTTTGTATTTGCTCCTAGAAGCAATAGGAAGTCACTGGAGTTTATTGAATAGGGGTTGGGGGATATGATCAGACCTGGGTTTTAGGTAAATCAACTTCATGGGTTCCTGAATGGAGGGTGGATTGGAGTGGAGAGAGACTTGAGGTATGTAGACCCACCAACAGCCTAGTGCAGTAATCAAAGTGATTGATTGAAGTGATAAGGACCTGCATTATGTTGGTAGTTTCAGAGGGGAGAAGGGAACATATCTGAGGACATTGCAAAGCTGTTGATAGGTCTTGCCAAAAGCTTGGATATAGAAGGGGGCAGTGAGAGACAGTAAAGATTCCAAGGTGAATTTTAGGTTACATGTCTGAGTTACTGGGAGGATGGTGTTGCCCTCCACAATAATGTGGAAGGTGAGGCAGTTTAAGGGACTAGATAATAAGTTGAGTTTTGAACATATTGAATTTAAGATGTCTACTAGACATCTAGTTTGAGATACATGAAAGGTGGTTGAAAATGCTAGATTGGAGGTCAGAAGAGAGATTGGAGCAGGAAAGACAGATTTGAAAATCATTGCCACAGAGATGATAATTAAATCCATGGGAGCTTCACTAAGTGAAATAGCATAGAGGAAGAAGAGACAGGATAGAACTCTGAGGGATACCTGTGGTTAGAGGCTATGATCTAGAAGACTATCCAGCAAAGAGACAGACAAGGAATGGTCAGGTAGGAGGAAAATCAGGAGAGAATGATGTCCCAAAATCCCCAAAAGAAAAGAGGATGATGGAGCAAAGACAGTGATCAACAGTGTTAAGGCTGCAGAGAGGTCAAGGAGAATGAGGATTGAGAAAAAGCCATTGGATTTAACAACTACAAGATCGTTAGTAACTTTGAAAAGAACAATTTCTGTGGAATGCTAAGGTCCAAAACCAGATTGTAAGGTGTTAAGAAAACAATGAGAGGAGAGAAAGTGGAGGTACCTATTGTGGTTGGCTTTTTTTGAGGAGTTTGGCTATGAAGGGCAGAAGAGAAATAGGAAGATAAGATGAATGGAAGGATCAAATGAGGATTTTTTTCAAGAGATAATATGAACTGAGCTGGGAGAAAAGAGATTGAAAATAAGTGAAAGAGAAGGAATGACAGAGTGGGTGATCTGGAGGAGATATAATGAATTGGGATCACTTGAACAAATAGAGAGCTTAGTCTTCATGAAAAGTAAGTGATGGAGGGCAAAGGGGAACAAGGGTGAAGGAAGAAATAGTAGCATAAAGCATTTCAGTGGCAGGAGATGAAGAAGAGGGGTGGAAAGGGAGTTCATAGTGAATGGCCTCATTTTTTTCTGTAAACTATGAGGCAAGGTTCTTAGCTGAGGGACAGCCATGAGAGGTTTGAGGAGAGATGAAAAAGTTTGGAAGAGCTTCTGTGGAGAGTGGGATAGTGAGTTGATAAAGGATGGTTAGTGGGATTGCCTAGGAACAGTGAAGCCTATTTGAGGTTGTCCCTTTGCTGGATCCTCTTCCATAATTTGTAGTGGACTTGGCCAGAACACTTGTGTGAATATCTCTGCCTTTGTTCAGCATTACATGTGTAGACATGAAGGCATCTTAGGGTGGGAATGAATTACGGTTGGGTATAATTGACAATATGATAAGGGGGTGAGGGATTCAGGAGAGGGGAATAGTGTAGAGTTCAATTCACTCACCAAGGAAACAAGATGGGAAGAAGAGGAGAGAGCAGCTAGTGCAGGGAAGATGACCTGGGACAGAATTGCAGAGTCAAAGTAATTAGAGGTCACGGTGAGGATGAGGAGTAGGGTTACATAAGGGAGGGCAGAGGGAGAGGTTAAAAGCCAATAGATTATTGTTGGATAGGAGGATTTCAGAATTCTTGAACATGAAGGTGGTACATTTGTGGGTGACATCAAGATTAAGGGAATAACTATATTTTTGTGTGGCTAAGGTGATGTGGAAGAGTAGTTAATGAGGTCAGTAGGTTGAAGAACTGAGTGGTTAGAGTATTTGAGGGAGAATCAATACATATGATGAAGTCCCCTAACATGACTACAGGAATTGGAGAGAAATGAAAAATTGTTAACCAGGTAGCAGATTCATTGAGAAAGGAAGAAGACTGACCTAGAAGGTCTGTAGACGATAACTGCCAGGTTTTTAATAGGTTGGAGATCTAAATGGAGCAGCTAGATGGCAGAATGGATAGAACATGGCAGCATCTCCATGCTAAGACTACCCCTTTCTTTTCACTCCTCTCTTTTAACTATTAAAAGATATGTTGTTTTCCAGCACTAAGGCCCAGCAAACAAGCTGTGCTTTGAGTTTGGAATAACAACAATCCTTTGCACTCACCCTCTGGATGAACTCTGCTGCCACTAAATCACACAATTGGCTAAGGCCAGCACCAAGTGGTCCCTGAGTTTGGACAAGCACTTGTAGGAACTGTGTTATGATCATGAAACCCTACTAGAAATAGACTTTTTTCCCACTAGGCAAACTTATCTCATTGTTGCTGTTTACTGTCACTGCTATGGCTATACCTTACTGTTCAGTTCTATGTCTAGCCATAACTAAATGTATCAAGATTTAGCCCCACTGCCTCGAGTCTTCACGGTCTTAGAGAAGACCTTGGTATGCATGTCTAGTTTCCCTCCTCCAGGAGAATAAAGAAGGCTTTTTGCCTATAACTCCTGTGAGTTCTTTGGCTTTACTTTTTTATTTTTCAGAGTTAATAGTTGTTGCATAACCTCTATGGCTTTTTGGTCATTTATTTTCAGTTTGACAAGCAGTGGGTTTGGAATCAGGAAGACCAGAGTTATAAATTTGGCCTCAAACATTTACTACCTATGTGACCTTGGGCAAGTCACTTAACCTCTATTTGCTTCAGTTCCTCAACTATAAAATGGGGAAACACTGAATAAGGAAATGGCAAACCGCTTCAATATCTTTTCCATGAAAAAGTCAGACACTACTGGATGAATAAACAGCAACAACTAATTACAATAATGGGCAGCTAGGTGGCACAGTGGATAAAGTGTCAGGCTTGGAGTCAAGAAGACTCATCTTCATGAGTTAAAACCTGGCCTTAGACACTTACTAGCTGTGTTTCCTTCCACTTCCTCATCTGTAAAATGATCTGGAGAAAAAAAAGGCAAATTGCTTCAGTATCTTTGTCAAGAAAATCCCAAATGGGGTTATGAAGAATTAGGCACAACTGAAATGACTGAACAACAAAGATATGGATAGCATGAACCTTAAAAGAAAAGAAATTACTAAGTGAAGAAAGAAATGCGAGAACCTGAAAGTGGCAATGAGGAGCAAGGAGTATTCTAACTTTGCAGGACAGCATAACAGGAATCACACACTTGTGCTCTAGAAGCATTTAGCAATTTCATTGCTGCTACTACAGTGCTCGTGCCCTATGCTTTCCACTCTGTAGTCAAACAAGGAACAGAAATCAACTCTATCCACCCCCAAAAAAGTGCATGGAGGAGGTAGAATTTTAGTAAATCAGAAGTATGTTCTGTCTGGAGTGACAGCACATTGTTATAACATTTCTCAGACAAAGAAACAAAGATTAGAGGCAACTGGAAGAGGTCACCAGAATATGTGTGGAGGTGCATAAAGTCTGAAGGAAGAGGGACAGGCATCCAGATGGGGACAGTTCTGCCCCAGTCACCCCCAAAGACATTTGGAATAGAGTGGGAGGGAGGTGGGAAATGAATTCCATAGCATGGGAAGAGGATGAGATAGCTTTGAGGTACAGTCCTGGGTGATCTATCATCTATAGGAAAGGATTCAAAAAGTGAATGAAAGAGGAATACAAAGAAAAAAGACTAAAATCGGCAAAGATCTAGGAAGAAAGAAAACAGTCTAAAACCTTGAATGGAAGTGGATATATTAAAATAAAATATAAGGGCAGATAGACACAAGAACAAATCAAATGAGACAAATATTTTGTAACATATTTAGCACAGTGCCTGGCACATAATAGGTACTTATTAGTGCTTATTCTATTCCATTCCATTCCAAACATCTCTGAATAAATATTGCAAGCCAAGGGAATCAGCATGCGAAAAGACAGAAGCATCACTTGATTTCAGAGGAACATGTGAATGCAGCAAGATATTCTATTCAGTTCAATAGAGAAATAAGAAATATAAAAACAGAATTCATGGCATGCACAATGGAAATAATTGGCAGAATACAACAAATTGGAATCCATGGTGGAAAATTTCACCAAAGAAGTAAAAGAGAAAACAAGGGATGAGAAAGACAAATATGCAGAAATAAAAGAAAATGTTGAAGAAGAGAAGCAAAAAGCAATAAGGTTAGAATAAAATATGATATGCTCTTGAGGATAGGATGTATGAAGACAACTTAAGGATCAAAGATCTCTCAAAAGAACATGACAAGTTAAAAAATAAATAAACCCTGAACATTATAATGCAAGATATAATACAAGAAAACTGCCCTGAATTTTTGAATACTGATAATAAAGTGCCAATAAAAAGGATGTACTCATCACCTCCAAGGATAAGAAGAGAGAAAAATTATGTTCCAAATTTCAAGACATATGTGGCCAAATTTAAAGATTCCAAAATCTGCAAGCATTCAGGAGAAAGGCCTTAGAATACAAGAAAAAGAAAGTCAAACAAAGCAAGATTGCTCTGTCACCAACAGTTACTGCAGAAGGGAATGGAATAATGTGTTCAAAAGAGCAAAGGAGTTCAAGCTGCGACTCAAGGTAACATACTTTGAAAAGCTGAGCCTGCTTATCATTGGAAAATGATCATTCAACCAAAGAGAGGCATTTAAAGTTTTCAAAAGCAGATTGTGAAAACATTGTTTGTAAACACTTCAGACAACAGAAATACAAAAAAAAAAATAAGCAGAGCTACCAAAGAAAACACAAGTAATGAAATACCTCAGAAGAAAGAGGAAAAAACCAGAAAGTTAAAAAAATAATAAAAAGTTTAAGATAACAAGAGAGGAGCTACTATGTTATTTCCTTTCCAAAAACACAAAAAAAAGATGAAAGTAGAACTTAAAAGAAGATGGGATTGTGGAGGAATATAGTTCAAAGATCATCTAGTAAACCTCACAACACTCCTACTTACACGTAAATCAATGTTTTGGGTTTTTTTGTGTGTGATTACAAATTGCAAAAGAGTACATAAAAGGGGAGAAAAGAGAAGGATGGAGAATTATGGTGTGCTCTGAGAAGGTCAAGGGTAAACAATGAAGAGAAAATCATTCAAAAACAAGAAGTATTTTAAATGGAAAAAAACTATCAAGAAGGACTATGTTAGAATGGGTAAGGTGTCAATGAGAGAGACTGACATGGGGAGAAAAGGGATGATCTTAATTCAGTGGTAAGAAGTTCTTCTGCAGAACACTCCCATCGGGAGAGATGTAGTCTATAACAGGTGATGGGGATCTTGAAATGGATGTAATCAACAAGGGTTTGGTGCCCAGAAATACTGGTACCTCTGAGAGAATGTTGTACCTGTGTATCCATGGATAGTATCTTGTCTCAGGAGAAAAGATATTTAGAAAGGTGAAAGTACATAACTGAGAAAAGATATTTCATGGAAAATGGGAAAGAAAATGATCATTGGGAAAGCAGGGAGTGATTTGGTCCATCATAAATGGGCTAAACAATCAGGGACACAGCAAAATTTCTACCATAAGGCATTACTTCTATCTTCTCTATGTTCTGTATGAATTGATACTTCCAAGAGTGAATGACAACAGAAAAAGGGGGAAGGGGAAGATTTAAAAGGCCATAACATAAATAATGTTTTAAAAAAGAAACTCAATGTAGATGCTTTAGGAGCTTCCATTCCATGAAAAACACAGAGCCTAAAAAAAAGAAGAAATAAGGACGAGAGCCACAAATTACAGAATAAAAGTTTGGAATAGACAGAAGGAGAAGTTAATTAATAAAGAACATGAAAGAAAATAATCTCTTTTATTTAATGAAAAAAGCACAGAATAAAACTAATAAAAAGTTGAAGGGGAAGAGAGTATGAGTAGATTAAATAATCCAATAAAACAAGAGAGCAAAAACAAATTAGGATAAGAAATCAAAAACTCAAAAATCATTGCTTATAAGAAACAAACCTAATAAACAAAGTTTGCTATAAATTGGATGAGTCCAAAAAGATAAGAGTTCCAGCCATGGTGTCAGATAAAACAAAAACATTTGCAACAAAATGAAGTTGTATATCAAATACACTTAGAAAGACCAAAGTACAATAAAACATTAAATTGAGAAATGAAATATGAAAAAAAATTCAGATCTAAATGCATTAAAAAGCATTATATCCTAAATACTGATTGGATCATAGGACAATTCAATATTATATTAGTGATGATGTTAATAATGATAAAACATGCCAGAATACATGGAATATAGTTAAAACAAGTTTGGGGTGACAAATTGATATCCCTGGGTGTTTATTAACAAAAAAGAAAAAAATAGGCTAATATACTGGGCATGTAGTTTTTAAAAACTAAAAAAACAAAAAATAATTATTCTAAAAATTATTCTATTCTATTCTGAATTAATGAAAGAAAGATCTCTTTTTAAAGAACATCATTGATATCCTGTCAATTTTATTTTTAAAAATATAAAAGAGAAAGAGAAAGTGGAAAACCATATTACCACAAGAAAAATTAGAAGAGAAAATCAAATTGGAGAACACTTCTACAGTATAACAATTAGAAACCATCATATCTAATTATATTCCTCAAGTCCTGAAAATTTTAAATGAACTAGTTAATAAAAAAGTTATTAAACACTTGCCAAGCACTGTAATGGGACGGGTTAGAGCCGACCCCAAACATCGTTGGACCTC